>CM049858.1:28678784-29063784 GCA_027422415.1 Schizothorax lantsangensis
TCACCAGACCTGAACCCCATAGAGAATCTATGGGGTATTGTCAAGAGGAAAATGAGAAACAAGAGACCAAAAAATGCAGATGACCTGAAGGCCACTGTCAAAGAAACCTGGGCTTCCATACCACCTCAGCAGTGCCACAAACTGATCACCTCCATGCCACGCCGAATTGAGGCAGTAATTAAAGCAAAAGGAGCCCCTACCAAGTATTGAGTACATATACAGTAAATGAACATACTTTACAGAAGGCCAACAATTCACTAAAAAAAATTGTTTTATTGGTCTTATGAAGAATTCAGATGTGAGCCTAAATTATCACAATTAAAAGAACCAAAGACTTAAACTACTTCAGTCTGTGTGCATTGAATTTATTTAATACACGAGTTTCACAATTTGAGTTGAATTACTGAAATCAATGAACTTTTCCACGACATTCTAATTTACTGAGATGCACCTGTGGTACTTGATCAATAATGAACACAAATAATCTTCTTTATGCCTCTCCTCAGACAGAAGACTCAGAGAGGTTGTTGTGCTCAGACCATTTATTTAGTCTAAGTGAATTTTCCTCTATAAGTCTTGTAATTAACTATCAGGAGTACTACAGAATCTGAACATCTATTCTCATTAAAGGGTTTATTTATATAAAGTGTTGAACTCAGTGAACCCTTGAACATGGACTGTGTGTCACCGTGACGTGCTGAAGACTCGTAGGGCTTGTTTCCAAAGGACTTTTCCCACACCTACATGACATTTAGCACCCAAACAGGCTTGTGGGAATTTTCATGAGTCACATTCCTCCTTCTTTCCCCACTCACTTGCAAAAGAGTAACATCTTTGAAACAAAAACCATACCAAATATGAACCAAACTGTTACACTGATTATTGGAAAATATATTTATTTATAATAAAATTATATTAAATAAGAGAAAATGCATATTAATGATCATTACTTCGTGAATTTTCAAAGTGAAAATAATGCTATAAAAAATTTAAAATAAAATAAAATAATGACACCAAAAAAAGAAAAAAAATCTGAAAAAACATTGTAATAAAAATTACATTATTAAACAATATATTTAAAATATATCTTTATATGAAATTAGAAAACACACACACACACACACACACACACACATATATATATATATATATATATATAAATAAATGATCATTTGTAATTCATTTAAAAAGTGAACTTTAAATATGAATTGTTACGTTAATAAAATAAATTGTAATAAAATAATATATTTAACAAATAATTATATTTTAATATATACTTATTTTAAATGAGGGGGAAAAAAATTATAGATTTACCACATATATACTATTGTTACGACCCTGTTTGGGACCAACATAAGAAAGCCATTCTAAAACAACAAATACCACAGTGGCCAGGACAAAAAGTTGAAGTTTTATTATACAGGTAAAATAACATGACCAAAAATAGAAAACAACAAAAGAAAAGCAACTTACTCAAGAGTAAAGAAAACTTCCTATCTCCCAAGGCAGAATAACACAGCAAAAGTCTTCCGGGTCAACTCACTTACCCATGCTTTCGATGTACTCTATGGTAACTAAACAAGCAATCACTCACCGTCCTAAAGAAAAGAGAATAAGGAAAAACAAGACCAAAAGCAAACACAAAAACAGAGTTCCCAGGGCAAGCTGCCACTGAAGTGCCACCAGCAGCTCTTAAATAAGCAGAGGCCTCAGGTGTTTGTAATAGTCTCCACCACCATCCAATTAGCAGCTGCGCTCAGGAAAGAAAGAGCAGGGGCTCATAACACTATTAATATTTATACATTGTGTGAATATTTTAATTATAATATTTTTTGTCCATCTTTCAAGAATCAGTGATTGCAGTCTTACTATATGTATCGTGCACACTGAATCAACGGTGTGTCTTTCACGGCATGAGCATCTGTGTGCAGCAGTCATGCAGGAAATATTTATTATCTGCTTCAATAGCAGCACATGAAAGCAGCACAGAACTCAAGGGATCTGCAGGCAGTTATCTCACTTGTAGTATTCACTGCCCCTAGAGTCACAACATTAACTTTCATAAAAATTTCATGCCCTTGTGCTTTTGCATTTAGTAGCTGTTCTGTTTGGTTGAAACGCGCTGCAGAGAACAGTCTCTCTTCTGAACAGGGAAGCATATGTGCTTCTCAAATCATATTTTGTGTAAATGGGTTTTGCTCTTGCAGTCAGGAAGAATGATGCTGGACACTCTCTGAACTGTTTTGTATCTGTCATTCCTTCTCTACCTATTTTCGGTTTTACATTTACATTTATTCTTTTATGCGAAACAGAAATCTTACATTTGCAAAGTGACGAATGAACTGGAACTAATTACAGATGCAAATTTTAATCTATTTTTAAATGATCATTTAATTGGAATGAAATGCTAGTTAAGAAATTTTACTCGAAATATATTTACCTTGAAATATCAAAATGATTCTAACGGTACACTGACTTGTAATGGAGCAAAAGGTATATTAACAGCGGTGAATTCCACTCACTTAACTGCAGGGGGCTCCAAAGTCGCAAAAATAGGCTACACAAAACTACATACAGTTGCTTTAACAATATAGTTTTTATTAATTAAATAAATAAAACCCCGCAGCAAATGAAAAAGAAGAATCTTTGTTGATTTTAAACAGGCAACTAAATAAATAAGGTATTTGTTTTGTTGTGTTTTTTTTCTTTTGTGTTTTAATAATGCATGCACCACAGGGTTTGTGCTGATTACAGTGCAATCAGACTTTAGCCATTAATATGTTTTTAAGATAGCCTACTCAAAAAAGCACAAATGTCAGGGCATGTCAAAACTTCTCCAGGGCCACAAAACACCCTCAGACCCCATGCAGAGGGTTACGCTCCAACATGGACTCTTTTGGGCATTTTTTTCCCTGTTACTGAAAATGAGGTTTCCACTACTCCTCTGGTTTATCATGACAGTTTAATTAGCTGAGAGCGGTTAAGCCGCCCATATCTCTGTCAGATGAGGCGCAGTGTCTGTTTGAAGATTTGGACTCTCTCCACTGGGACGGAACTAAAGACGGGGGCTTTTGTCATATTCCTGTGGCAGAGGGTTTTGCTTGTGCTCTGCTAATCTAGGAAATTCCCCTTGTGCTGAAAGCAACTGCAGTGGATTTTATGGAGCTCACAGATTGTGTTCAAGGAGGCTTTTTTTTTTTTCTTCAGTGTTTTGATTTTAACATAATAACCGGTTTAAATATGAATTGAGCAATAATACAGTGCATTTTAAATAGAACAGTAATAGTAATGCACAGGAACTCTAAAATGTGCTGACACAAAATATGTATGCCTGCGTTTCATGAATGTTTTGCTGTTTAAATTCTGCAGAAACCCAATAACAGTGGCAGGTTTCCAATGTCATAAAAAGACAACGTGTTAAACTGTGTTTTGTCCTGGACAATAATGGTGGAAATATTTATAATTTATTAAAAAATATATATAAATACACATATAAATATAAATAAAATACATGTTACATTAATACAGTCAATATTATTAAACATTTTATAATGGTGGAATTTATTTATTTATTTATTAGTCAAAAGGTTTGTGTACAGAAATTGACTTTCATAAACCCTACAATATTCATTGTTTATGAAAGTATGATTTTTCCTGGACAATAATGGTGGAAACATATATACATTCATTCATTCATTATTCATTCATTTGTTTGTTTGTTTATTTAAAACCTTTAAACATGTGTACAGAAAATGTACTTTTAAAAAACCTTGTGAAATATTCAATGTTTATAAAAGTGTGGCAAAGAAAGTGTATGTTTTTTTCCTCGAGAATAATAGTGATTTATTGATTTATTTGTTTGTTTGCCTGTCCATTTAATTATTTGTTTGGTTGTTCAGTTAAAAAACTTAAAGGTTTGTGTACAGAAATAATAA
Source organism: Schizothorax lantsangensis (assembly GCA_027422415.1). Classification (NCBI taxonomy): domain Eukaryota; kingdom Metazoa; phylum Chordata; class Actinopteri; order Cypriniformes; family Cyprinidae; genus Schizothorax; species Schizothorax lantsangensis. The sequence goes on from CM049858.1 coordinate 28,682,720, forward strand.
GCATATATCAAATTAAAAATAACCAGAGTGAGAAATATTCAGAAAATTCATAAAAAAATGTTTTTATTTATTAATTTAAATTGTCTTAAAATATATAAAGTATATAACACACACACACACACACACACACACACACCTACCTATCTCTCTCTATACACACACATATATACTTTTTATATATTTTTTAATAGACTATACAAAATATAATCAGTATAGTACACAGTATGTTTTTGTATTTTTGTCTCTGCATGATATTTCCAACTATTATTGTGACATGTGAAAATCTGTCCTTACACAGGACGTGTCCAGACTTTTAAAAATTATTCATGAGCCCCACAAACAATTTTAAGTAGCATTATCGTCTCTCACCCACACCACACACACACACACACACCAGTACAGGTATCGCGGAAGTGACGTCACGGAGCGCGGAAGGAGGGAGGGGATGAAGCGTTCCAGAGAGCAAGATGGCAGCAAAATCCGATGGCGTGGGGTTCGTTACCGGTTTCGCCCAGCTGCACAATCTGGACGAGGCGGTCGGCGACGAGGATGCGCTGGACAGCTCGGCTATACACATCTGCCACTGCTGCAACACGTCGTCGTGCTACTGGGGCTGCAGGAGCGCGTGTCTGCAGTCGCTGCTGGGAGACAGGGCTGCTGCTCTTGTTGTTGGAGGAGGAGGAGGAGGAGGAGATGGAGGAGATGGAGGAGGCAGGCGGCCGCAGCATCAGCACCAGCCGGAGGAGCGCCTGTGGCTGGACTGCCTCTGGATCGTCCTCGCGCTGCTCGTCTTCTTCTGGGACGTCGGCACGGACTTGTGGCTGGCCTTGGACTACTACTCCAAACGGGACTATCTGTGGTTCGGGCTCACGCTGTTCTTCGTGCTTGTGCCGTCGGTGCTGGTCCAGATCCTGAGCTTCAGGTGGTTCGTCCAGGATTACGCCGGAGGCGGGCTCGGGGCCATGGAGGGGCTCAGCAGAAAAGCCACGGTGGATCTGAGCTCGCGCATCTACGGCAGGGACAGGTGCTGTGTGATCTCCATTTGGATCTGGCAGGCTTGCGTGCACATCCTTCAGATGGGACAAGTGTGGAGGTAAGAGGCTGGACGTCACATGCACTGATCAGATGCACATGATGTGCTTGTTTTGACTCCAGAGATCATGCAAACATAAACTGAGCGATTGCATCATATGTGACCCTGGAGCACAAAACCAGTCATAAGTAGCACTGGTATATTTGTAGCAATAGCCAAAAATATGGGTCAAATTGATAGATTTTTCTTTTATGCCAAAAATCATTAGGATGTTAAGTAAAGATCATGTTCCATGAAGATATTTTGTAAATTTCCTACCTAAACTTAATTTTTGATTATATGCATTGCTAAGAACTTAATTTGCACAAATTTAAAGGTGATTTTCTCAATATTTAGATTTTTCTGCACCCTCAGATTCCAGATTTTCAAATAGTTGTATCTCGGCCAAATATTGTCCTAGCAAACCATACATCAATGGAAAGCTTCATTATTCAGCTTTCAGATAAATCTCAATTTCAAAACATTGACTCTTATCACTGGATTTGTGGTCCAGGGTCACATGTAGTGCCTTATATATCCAGCAAGTCAAGCAGTCTAGCTCAGTTGAAACACAATGTTTTCTTTCTCTTGCTTTACGGCTCGTTCAGTGTCCTCTAACCATCTGTGTAACGATGCCAAACAGTTCATTTCAGCAGAATGACGGGCTCACTTCAGGCTGGAGAGTGTGAAATCGATAGAGCTTGTAATTAATTGACTTGAATGACCTCTGCAAGAGGAAAACAAACCTCGGTCTGGTTGGGTTGGTTTTGCTGCATCCAGCTTGGGTTTGATTTTGTAGGATGTTGCTTGCACTTTCAGTCTTGTCTTCAGGATGTTGTCAATATTTTAGTTCGTTCCTAGGTCATATTTCTTGTTGATTGAGAAGCGTGTGTGTTCTGGTGAGTGGTTGCATTGGTCTGATGTGGTCTGTTATGCTGTGGAGTTGAATAGGACTAAATTATGAGCAAATAAGCATAAAACAAAGCTTTGCATCACCAGCATTAGCATTCAGATGCTTTTAACCAAGTGCAGAATCACAATCATGTCATCAAGACGAACGGGTGAATACAGATTTTTTGTTTTGTTTTGTTTTTGGTAAATTGAGTAAATCTCACAAAAAAATATAGTATAAAGGAAAACTTGTTTTGCCTTTTGATATTTTATATATAACAGTTAATCACAATTTGCTCCCAAATTTTAATTACTATTATTCACATTATTATTATTCACTCATTTATATTTATTTTTTCTTAGTCAAATATGATAATTTTAAATAACAGATATAAAATAAATAAATTATGTCTAAATATTTTATAATTTTAGTAATATATTCTAGGTTTTCTGTATTAAAATATTGAGAATTAAATTATTGTTGTGATTTTGGGGAGGTAAATTTGCTTAATTTACATGAAATGAATGTCAGGATGTAAAAAATAGTAATAATAATAGTCGTAATAATAATAATAGTAGAAAAATTAATAAAATTTTAAATGATATGAATTGTTGTTTTTTTCTGCATTAAAATAATGCTAATTACTTTAAATAATTGTGGGGATTCTCTGGGTAAAATGTGTGTAATTGTCACTAAAGTATTAATAATATTTTTCCCCCCATTTTTCTGGAATGCGGTGTAAGCATTTTGACTGATTTTGTGCAATTCATCTAATTTCCTTTTGCTTTATTTACTGCCATAGTTTAGTCTGTTGGTGAAATGGTACAGAATAACTTGAACCGGTCATATAAAGTGGAACATTCATTTTAAATAGCATTTTCATAGAAATGATTAGATTAAAGGATTCTAGGCTGCATGATTTTTCAGTCAATCCACTTATCAGATTACAGCATTTCCTAGTGATAAATCATAATTTTTGCGCTCTGTTCTGTTCAGTATATATAATCGCCTGTGATTAGCTCCACACAGCGGCGTAACCTGTATCCTGAGAGAGTCCAGTGATATGTAAGTATAGCTTGTTGTTGATGTTTGGCTTCATCAGCGGGGCGACAGGAGATGTAGTCCGTGTCTGCAGGCCTGAATAAGACAATTAGTTGACTGTCACGCCGGTTAAGATCATCTGTCGAGGCTCAGGGGTGACCAGAAGCTGGCGGGCGCAGGCAGAGAATTTGTTCCCCGTCGGCGGCGCTCGCACTCTCTGGATGCACATATGCTTCCCTTGGCAGAGATCTAACACTGATGAGGGCTGATTGTGGTGTTCAGAGTGTAAGACCCCAGCTTGACTCTGAGCTCTCACAGCGTGACAATCCATTCAGCCCTTCCAAGCATTTACTTTACACATGCAGATCATGTCCAGTTGTTATTCTGTGACATTTGGGCTTACAGGATTGAGAAAATGATGTTCTGAATGTTACCAAGAGGACTTTTGGACCCTAATGTTAACATATGACTAGAATTAATCAACAAAGTAATGAATTAATAGTTCCAAGATGATGTCTTGTTAGTTTGTCAGTGTTGTCTCTGGTCTCTGTCTAATATTTTTTTTTTAAATGTTAATATTCCATGTTGGTCTTAATTGTATTTGGTTTTGTGCACACATTATTTTTGGACACTTCTGTAAAATAGATTTCAAAAAGAACTCAAAAAGGTTTTTTTTTCCTTCCTGGTAATAATAATAATAATAATAATAATACATTTTGGTGTTTTCATAGAGGATTTAATTTGTGTTGTTTTGCACTAAGAATTGCAAAGAAATGCCAAATAACACATTTGAATTAAATTTAATAATTTTTTTTAGGTAGATAGACTGAAGTAGTATTTTCTTGCAAAATGTACTTCAATAATCTGTATTTACAAATTAAAAAAATATGTATATTTTTACAGTATATTTGAAGTTAGTGAATTGAACAAACACTTAACCCTAAATATTTAACTGAAAAAAATAATAATTTAATTTGCTTTTCCTGTACAAATATTTAAACAATCTTAAATCAAGATGCATTTATTTGTATATAAGATATAAATATAAAATAATTTAAGACATCAAGTCTTGTTTTCTAAAAAATGAATCAAAAGTGATTTTATGCTTAAAAAGAGGAATTTGGCATCAGAAAAATAAACTTAATTTAAAGAAAAAGCAAGTATTCATTGCCTTATTGGCAGATATTTTAAGAAAAAAAAAAATCACTTAATTTTGTTAAATGTTTAATAAAAACAAGTCATCTTGCTTCTCAAGTAAATTAAAATGTTCGTACTGGAAAACAAGACAAAAATAAAAATTATTTTTTGCAGTGTGCAATTTTGATGAATAGATCCTGAAATAATTTAGATAGTTATGGAGAAGTGTTAAAATCAAAATGAATGAAATCCCCTAGACTTGCACTGAAGAAGGGAAACGGTCCATGTGTTAAGAATATCACAAAGAGCATGAACTCTTTAGGACCACTAAGAAACCACCTACTGTTATTCCTTGCAAGGAAACACAAGAATCTAATTAGCATTCTTGCATCTGTTATTAACCCTCTGGGCAGCATCCTAATGAAACGGGTGAGCTCCGGGTCCATGCTGTCCTGTTCTGCAGGAGTGATCTGTAGTCCAGCAGCTGGCATTGACACACTGACCTGAATTCTGTTCTGTTCTGTATCTGTTCAGTGCACTTTCACTCACCCCGAGCCCCAGAGCTCACACCTTTCACCGGCCCGTTACTGGCCTTTTACTGCCTCCACTTAACCGCAGCACGAGCGGCTCCTGGGACGAGACACACTTCACTGCTACACGGGTCCCTCTCACAAGCTGCTGCTTTCATGTTTTCTTGTCCACCCACTCATGCACCCTTTACCTTGTTTAATGTTCAGCACTTGTACATTGTTTATGTATTTCGAACACGCTCTTTCTCTAGAATGACATGAGAAATACAACAGAAGGTCTCCAGTACCAGTTGCTCATTGCATGAGACTTATAGTTGATGTGTGTATGTATCGTTTTTGAAGTTAAAATTCTTTGAATCTTTGTCCCTTTCCAGTTTACAGTTATGCATTTTATCCAAAGCAATTTAGAATAGAAACATAAGTGAAGTGACATGTGGCCAAGTATGGTGACCCATACTCAGAATTAGTGCTCTGCATTTAACCCATCCAAGTGCACACACATAGTAGTGAACACACACCGTGAACACACACTCGGAGCAGTGGGCAGGCATATTGCTGCGGCGCCCGGGGAGCAGTTGGGGGTCCGGTGCCTTGCTCAAGGGTCTCAACTCAGTCGTGGTATTGAGGGTGGAAGAGAGCGCTGGTTATTCACTCCCCCCACCTACAATTCCTGCCAGACCTGAGACTCGAACCCGCAACCTTCAGGTTACAAGTTCGACTCTCTAACATTAAAGCAACCTGTCACAGAGCCAAACAATATTTTCAAAGTGCATAATGCCAGGGGCCTGTACTATGAAGCCGGTTTAGCTGGCTAGCCAGGTAAGTTTCAGTTTAGTTTGCACCAATCCTGGGTTTTAGGTACCATGAAAGTGTCTTGGCTTTTAGCTGCGTTCATTGCCATAGTAACTTACACTGCACAGCTAACCTGCTCCGGGGCAGGTTATGTTCGGAGTTAGAAATCTCAAACTGAAATTGGACCAATCAGATGTGAGCAAAGCGTCACATGTCCGACACAAAAAAAGTCACTCCCCCAGTTTCTCTTTCTACAAATTAAAGCTCACTATGAAGTACCTTAAAAAAAATATATATATACAACAAAATTGTCTGGCTTTAATGATAATTACAATTTACATATGATTTATATAATTATAATATGATTTATATTATTATTACTCCATTACACACAAGCACTTTTAGTTTAACAATTATTATAAAGCATTTATTTTAAATGAATATTAATATATACAGATCATATGTAATATAAATAAGTGGTAGAATCAATAGATAACACTTTAAAAAAATGGCTACATGTGACCTTACATGTTCGAGTCTCTATCGCTATATATTATCAACTATATAAACTAACTTCACAAGTTTCACTTGTGACTGCACTGATAGAGCAAGATCATTTCCTTTATTTGTCCTCTTTCATGGACAAGTACTTCAGTGGAAATGTGTTTAAATTCCTCATATTCTTTAATCTCTCAACCTTTAACAAAAGAGTTTTGTATCTCGCTGGCTCTCTCGCGAGAAGTGAATCACACTTGCTCTGTGTTGTGATTGGCTGATCGCCACTGATGTCACACATTCATGTGCACGCGCTCCATTAACTCAGGATCAAGTCTGAGTTGACAGAGAAAGTTGATGATCAGCTTCATGGTACCAACAAAGCCAGATTGGAGTGGTTTGGTTTTGTCAACTCAAAACTTATCCTATAACTCTGAATTTGTTCATCTACCATCATGGTACAGGCCCCAGGTTTATTAGAAAGCTAGACTAAGAAATGATGAAGAACGAAGATTAATACTTTTTTTTTCTCCAAAGTATGCAGTATTAGTTTAATATTCAGTTATGGTTATTTTAGTTTTATTGATATACTATTATAGTTTTTAATAATATCTTTTTAAAATAAATCTTTGCTTTTATTAGATATTTTACACTTTTATTTTAGTAATTGTAAAGTAATTTTGTGTGTGTGGGGTATTTCTTTTTTTTCTTCTTTATGTCTCTGTAGTTTATTAATTTGCATTTCTCTGTGTTTTTTATTTTATTTTAGTACTTCAATTAAAAAAAAAAAATACATTTTGCTTTGGCAACTAGCTGATTTTTTTTATTTTTTTTATTTCAGCTATTACATTTAACATTTATTTAATTTCCCTGTAAAGTTATCAAAATACCTATCTTTTTTATTTGAATCAGTTATTTATTTTATTCTGTTATCTGTTATTATTCATTAGGGTCATTATAGGTCAAAACTAAAACCAAAACCATAAAAAATTGTTACTTGAAAGAACCTAATTCAATACCTGAAAAAAAAAACTTGTTGCCAAGGCATTTCTCATTTTATTTAGTTTAATATGATTTAAAAAAAACTATTTAGATTTATAAAAAAAAATAATAATAATAATATTTTTTTAAATAACAAAAACAACAAAATGGCTAAAATATTTACTAAAATTAAAATGAAAAATAGAAAACTAGAATCTTTGTTTCAAAATATTAAAATAAACTACAGAATGACACTATAATAAATCTGGTATGAATGCAGAAATGAATTCACTTTGAAAAGGTCAATATGCACAGGGATATTTCTGATTTAATAATGTGTTTAGCTTCTAAACCTGAGTAGCTCTTGCTTCTACTGAGCCACATAATCCTCCATCATCCATTTAACCTTTCAGATAACTGTGAGCCTTAACTATTGTTTCTTTTTACTGGGGAATTCGATTCACTGGACTTTCAGAGAAGATTGCAGCTATAGTTTCAGCCTTTGCATGTATGAGGGTTCCTAAGGATTATGATTGTTTAATTCATTATTAATTGTAGTATGATTGTTATCATACAGAACAGAATACAGAAAATTGAAACTGAGATTTGCTGGATCGTTGACATTAGCTAGACAGAATCTACTGTTATAGTGAGACTGTTTGCTCTTTTTGAAGAGGTCATATCATGCATTTTATTTATTTATTTTAATAATAATTTTATGTTTTTGTGTGCAAAGGCTTTTTGCTTCTGTAAAGACCAGAATATTCATCTGTTTTCTGAATTTTAATTTCTGATTTCTATTTTTATTGTGATCTAAAAACTACAGTATGTTTTCATAGTGCATCAAAATTTGCCTGACCTTTAGATGTTTTCACGATCGTGCCCCTTTAATAAGTGCTCAGAAACATGTCTCCGTAGCTGAAAAAGAGGTCTAAAAGTCTGTTTCCTCAGATTGTATTGCTAACTGCTCAACAGTCTGTTCAGCTGCAACGCTTTTATGAACTAAACCCAGACTGATTCCTTATTAAAGATTCTGCTGTGAGAACCTGAGTTGCACACAAACCTCAGTGTTAAAGCTGTGTTCAATTATTGATTGCAGGCACAATCTGTGAAATTTTCAGGGTAAAAGCATAAAGCCTGTGAACTGAATCTATCCTCCCTGCGGGAGTTTCAGTAACATCTCTCCAGAAGAGAAAGAGAAAGAGTTTACAGTGTCTCAGCAGGTTCTTTCTCTTAGTCATGATGCACTCGATTGAAATAGCACCTGAATACTTCATCTATTCTAGGGGTCAAATGAAAGAGCAAGCGTGAAATTTTCCTGTTTCACAAAAATCCAGACAATTTACTGTAGACATGCATATCTAAAAGGAATAGTTCACCCAAAATGAAAATGTTCTTATCCTCAGGCCATCCAAGATGTAGATGGTTTTGTTTCTTCATCAGATTTGAAGAAATGTAGCATTACATCACTTGATCACCAGTGGATCCTCTGCAGTGAATGGGTGCCGTCAGAATGAGAGTCCAAACAGCTGATAAAAACATCACAATAATCCACACCACTCCAGTCAGTCAATTAACACACAATTAACACTTTAATGATGGATTTGTTTCTTAGAAACTTGCAGCTTTTCACTATAAAAGCTGTTAATTGATGGATGATTGAAGGGTGAGTATATTTTTTAGAGGTCGACCGATTAATCGGTTTTGCCGATTAATCGGCACAGATAGTTGATTTGCGGAACTATCGGTTATCGGCAAAAATCCATGCCGATAGTTTTCCGTGTTGCATCTGTTGCTGGAGCGGTTGAGAATGGTCTGCTATCATTATACAGTACGAGAGCGGGCTCTAGAGGCAGAAATCACTGACAGCACGTGTTGTTTGTTTTGGCATGTGACACTGCGCGCTGCACAGAGAGGGAAACTCCAGACTCGCATTTAAATACAGCCGACAGAAAATCCTGCCGCGGAACAGAGCGCCTTTCACATAGTTTTCTATTAAATTACATTATGTACATTAACAATGATTTGGGACAAATATAATGACTTCACCCTAGGCGATAAATTATGTATTGTGCATTTTTCAGCAAAACGTTTGTCTTTCTGTGACTCTAATACAGTCTGTATGCTTCATATAGAGAGCTGTAATACAGGTCACGCTTTCTCTTTCCGTTTGCTCTGTTTTTTTTAAACACCGAACTTCAAACTCATTTATGCCACATAGTTCATTCTTGAAGCAAACTTATGTCCGTTTGGTGATTAAATAAACCGTTTTGGACCGTTGCTTGAATTGAACGTGACGCGTCCGGTGTGTGTGTGATACCTGTGACTTCATCAAGACGCAGCGCTTCGCTTTTGCACAGTGTGTCACTTGCATTTATTTTATATTTTGATTAGATAATAATGCAGTGTTCTAAAATAGCAGCAAATAAAATGTGAGAGTACACATACAATATCAATAACCTGTGCATGTAATTTTAATATGGCCTTGTGTAGGTATTTCAAGACGGCCATCTTTAAGTATGACTGTTGAAATGAAATGGTAATACTTAACAATATGAGTCCATTTGTAATATTAATGAAAGCTGTAGAAGTATTGTTCCTTGTTAGAGTGTGTTCATTTCATTTCAACATTTACTATTACTAATAGGCTTCATTTTTTGCAAATATTTATTTTAAAGGAATATGCTCTAGGTTCAAAATAGGATCCAGGTGTAATGTTTTCAGTGTTAATATAATGTTTTGCATGTATCACCATTTAATGTGCAGTGCAGAGTCAAACTGTGAGCTTAGGAAAAAGGAGCATGAAGGTTGTATTATTTCCTGATATTTAGAAACACTTAACTCTCTGGTGTATGCTGGTTTACATAATTGAAATTTTATTCACAACTTTTCAAATTTTTCCTTATGTTTACTGTGACATACAGTTTCAGAACTAAGAGATAAATAAATATCAAACAACAAAATTATCTTTAAATAATGTATAACATATCATAACAGAATAAACACTCTGCTGGAATACATGTGAAATCATTTGCAGATCCTTGTGTTGAATTATGCAGGTCTCTGCTGAAATCTGTCACCATGCTTTTGAATGTATTTGCGGATTTGCAGTTGTCACATTGTTTTTTTAGAGTGTATTCATTGTTTTTCTAGCTGATATTTTATGCAATATATGTAGGCCTAGACAATAATACACTTGCTGGAGCATTTTTCTGTGTGTATTTTACATATCCAGGGCAGTTTTGTTACTTTCAGTGGCATTTTAGCTTCAACCAAGTACCCATGATTTCTGACCATCCATGGTCATATTATCATGTGGTAGGATTTCATATTGTGTTGTTGATAAATGTGTGAGGGATAATGTGGTAATAAATCTCATATCACCCTGAAGGGGGTTGTTTTGTGATTAATAACAGACTGTAATTTTTTGTAATTTTTGTGTAAATAGAATAGAGTTCGTTTTGAATTTAGAAATTTGAATTAGAAAAACATGCTTGTGGCGTCATTTCTGCAGATTTATTTTATGCTCTTTGCATGTTGCACGACACTTGTTAAAGTGAAATGTCCAGTGAATGAATGACGCTAAAATCAGGTTTAGTTTTATCCGAATCATGATGAATGTGAATCTGGCAGTGTTTTATTACGTTGGTTGTTGTTGAAAATATAACACATAACACTAAACCCTACTCTAAAGCTCACCGATAGTGTTAACAAAAACAAACATGAGATAAACATGCATTTACTGAAGCAACTATGCCATTTTAGTTTGTTTCTACTATTTTTTTAGCTCTTTTATCGTAACTGGTGTTTCATGGGACCTGTACCCAAGTGCTTTACATTGCAAGTGCAATGCTGTACCAGGTGAGCTTACAAGCAAGCTTACTTCAGAAAAGCCATACATACAGAGCTGGTTATGTGATGCAAACTTCAAAATGTTTACAAATCATGCACTATGGTTAAAGTGTTTTGAGGTCATAACATACTATTGTGCATGAAAATGAGCCTTTATTAATTGATAATCTGTCCTGTAATCATTTCTGATCCTGCTCATGATATGTATTTACTTTACTTTTGTGAGGTTTTTATTTTTCAATTCAGACTTTTATTCTCAGAATTGCAAAAGAAAAAAGAAAAAAGCATTGAGATAAAAAGTTACAGAAAGTCTTTTTAGATTTTTTATTCTTTGGCAAAAAAACAACAGAATTGCGGGATGTAAAGTCAGAGTTCACTGCAAGGAAAAAGTCAGAATTCTGAGTTTATATAATGCAATTCTATGTCTATATATTGCAATACAGACTTTTAAATTGTGAGATATAAACAGATTTGTGTGATATATGTGAAAAATGTGAGCGAAAAAGTCTGTTGCCTTTTTTTTTTGCCGGAAACAGGTTTGCATACTATAGCCATTTTATCATCTTATCAAACTTCATATTTTGTTTTTGTTAATTATATGCATACGTATGCATATATTTACCTTCAGGTGTGCAATATGTAAAATGTATTTAGTTATTGAAAAGGAACAGTATTCAGGTTCATAATTCTCTTCTCTTTCTAAATAGCACATCCATCCCTCTGCTTTACAAGTTTCTAATTTATGCCTTGTTTGGAGTCATTTTACCCATTTTCATTTGATGTCTGCTCGATCCCATAATTCTGTTGCAGTTTGGTTGTTGTGTGCTCTCCCTCACCCCATTCTCATTTCATGACTCCATTATGTTCTGTTTGTTTTGCTTTAGTTTCCCTGATGGACTGATGATCTAGAGAGAAGCAGTTTGGTTTGGGACAGGGAGGTTTACACGCTCACAGACAGAAAGAAAGAAAGAAAGAAAGGCTTCTGGAACAGAGCGAGATGAGTGTAAGTCTACCTCTCTGTCTCTTTATTTTCCCCCCTTTTTTAGTATTCGTTTCTGTATTATTAATGCAAAAATATCTTTCACATTTCACCACCTCTAACAACTTGTTTTACTTTAAAAATGTACTTTGCGCTCTGGAAGTGCTGAAAGTGAGACGGAAAGAGATGAATTTTGGCGTATCACACGCATGCATAATGTTCCCAATCATTTTCCCATTGTCTCTCTCCATATGTTTGTTGGATGATATGAAACAGCGGAAATCCTTTTTTCATAGTATTCCCCAGGAAAGATTTAGCAGGAAAACCCCAGGATTTCACAGGCGTACGAATCTTTCATCCGAGGTGTCACACTTCTAGACAGAAAGCAAAGTAATTCTGTTTGTCTGTATTTAGACTCTGGAAAAGATCATTGCTTTATCTGGATCTATGTGTCGGCGTGTTTATTTTCATTCATAGTTTTGTTGCCTGTATGATGGAGACTGGGGAGATGGGAGATTGATAGGCTGCATTAATATTCTATAATCTGTATTATCTCCTTTCTAGAGCTCTTGCTGTTTCACTGTTTTATTAGTGTTTCTTTATTATAATGACTTCATCTTACGTTCTTAATCTTCATTTTGTTCGTTTTTCTGAAAGAACTTAATGCTTTTATTCTGCAAGCATGCATTAAATTAATCAAAAGTGATGGTAAATAAATTTATAATGTTAGAAAACATTAAAATATTTCTACTTCATATAAAAACTGTTAAAAAAATCCTCAAAAATGTTAGTTTTCAACATAATAAGAAATATTTCTTGAGCAGCAAATCAAATCAGCATATTAGAATGATTTCTGAAGGATCATGTGACACTGAAGACTGGAGTAATGATGCTGAAAATTCAGCTTTGCATAACAGGAATAAATTACATTTTACAATATATTCAGAGAAAACAGTTATTTGAATTTGTAAAACATTTCACAAAGTTACTGTATTTTTTATCAAATAAATGCAGTCTTGGTGTGCATAAGAGACTTCTTTTAAAAATGTTGCTACTAAAACAGTTAACGGTATGTCACAGTACATCCTATGAACTTGTGGCTAAATTTATCAGCTTTCATACAGAGTGATTTTAGTACATGCACTCCATGCTTTTAAGGCGGTATTGATTAACACGGGAAACAGCTTGGATGACATAAAACCCAACATTACTGTAACCTGCCCCCATTCCCATCCCATCCGGGTCGATATCAGTGGCACAGCTGCGTACTGTGACTCATTCAGCTGGAAACATAAAGCAAATAAAGGCCGTTCACTGAGTGACTTCCTGTGGTGCTATTAGAGAGATTTGAGATATCACTCTTTCTGTCTGGCGTTAGACTCATGCCTGGAGCCTGCTGGATGGCAGAGGCTTTAATATCCCAGTTCAGGCAGTGCAGTATCCACTGGATATACATCAACACAAAGAGGTTGTCTGTTTGTTTGCATACTGTCAGTATTGGCCATTAATCATTATAGTGCAGAAACGTCCCACAGTGACTGTAAATAAATGCAGTGTTAATATGTAAACTGTGAAATCGCTGAGATGCATATGTGATATACTGTGATATCTCACTCCGTTTGTCTGTTTTCACAGCTTTACACTCCAGACTAGAGTACTATGTGAGCAGTGCAGGGATGCCTTCTTGTCACCTGTGTATTGTCACAATGTGAATGCTGCCCTAAATATTTGTTCTAAAAGGAGTGTGTTGTATTTGGGTACTTCAGGATCAGGATCAAGAAACACTGATGTAATAAGTCTGCCCGTGATGGGAAACTCCTGCTTCCATGTGCTCCAGCTCATTTTATAGACATAAATAATTCACACTCATGTACAGAGTCGCTGTGCCTCAAGCATCCTGTAAAAATGATGGGCACATGCAAACGATACAATTTATTGCACATCTCTCCTAAAGAAATGGTTACATAAATGATTTATTTATTTATTTATTTATTTGTTTGTTTATTTATTTATTTATTTATTTTCCAAATACCATATTTTTGAGGACCCTCAATGCTTTGTAACTGTGTCCATCTCTGGTAAAATGCATTGATGGGAAGTCAGATGGTGATGCCAAGTGAACAGTTGGACAAATAGATGCTAAATTGCAAGTTATTGGATGCAGCACCACATATAATGTAGATTTATTGTACCTTAAACTGCATTAAATGCTAACCTGCAAATGTACATTAAGGTGACTAGATTTCTGAAAAACCAGAGATTTCCTAGTTCAGTGGTCAAAATATCATTAAATCGCACGTTATTCTCTATTAATTAAAAACAGGGACAATATATTTTTGCATGTTTTTTTTTTATTATTGTTTTGAGTTCTATATACTGATATTATGAATAATAATTATGATGTTTGCAGGTCTAACTGTGCCTAACTGGTTTTAATGCAATTCACCAAAAATAAAAGTAAATAAAAATAGTAAATAGCAAACAGATCAAAACTTTACAAAAATACATTACAAAAATAGTACAAGTACATAAGATAAATAAAACAGTATTTAACAAATATTTTCAATTTTATTTTTGCATGCAATATTTTCGTTTTCACATTGTGACTATTTTAATTGCAACTTTTCAAATTTGACTTTGCTTGTGCTTTTGGAAATGGATCTATACTGTCTCTAAAATTAGGCTGATTATTTTACATTTTAGGCTCATTTTGAGCACAAAGTATGTGTTTTCTGCAAATATAATTGCAAGTGTATCATTTACGTGTTTTTTTTATTATTATTCATACATATGAATAATTATGTGTGTGGGAATTACTGCATTGTGACAGCAGAACATTTGGAAATGTTTAAAATTGTGAGCAAATTCAGCTATTTATAGATTTCAGATTGTTTTGTGCATTATGCTGTGTTTCTCTGGTTTCTGTGTAACACGGGATCACAAAATTGAAATAAAAAAGACCACTGCATAGATTTTTCATATGCAAAAAAAATTATTCTGTTTACAAGAACGTTGCTCATTTTGTCCAGTGATGCGTATGTTTATTAGATATGCGTCTCATTGAAAAGGGTCATTGGAACATGATAAGATATTAATTCACTGAGCAGTTAATGGTGTTGGGTTTTTGTAGCTTCTGGTAATTGCAGACACAGTGTGCTCTTGTAGTAATGTTTTGATCTTCTGAACAGATATATCCGCACGATGTACCTGGGCATCCAGAGTCGACGGCAGAAGGAACACAGGCGGCGCTTCTACTGGGCGATGATGTACGAGTATGCTGACGTCAACATGCTCCGGCTGCTGGAGACGTTTCTAGAGAGTGCCCCCCAACTGGTGCTACAACTGTGTATAATGATCCAGAAGAACCGGGCCGAGACGCTGCAGTGTGAGTGTGAACCTTACGTTAGTGGAGTTAGTTCAGTCAACTAAAGCTTTCAGAATGCATGATAAATGCTAGCTAAACAGATCCCTCTACATCAGCTGGATGACTGTAGAGTGCTGTAGGCCAGGATCGAGTCCTGAAACCCAGAAAAGAGTTGGCATTTTTGTACTTCTGCTTCCATTATCCTGTAATCCGGAATGAACAACAACATTTAACTACACACTGGAAGTTGTGAGCTGGTGAAAATGACACATTCTAGCACCTTTTACAGTGCGTGCCATTGTAAATACTGCAAGTCTATCCCTCACTAGGGATGTAGCGTTGAAAATCGATACAAATATTCAACAATTCAAATTGGGTTGAGATGTTTAATGAATCACGATACAATTGGAGGTAGGAGGGGAATTTACTGTCTTTTCTTTTCATCTTGCCTCAATATAATGCATATTAAAGTAGTATTTTTAAGTGCAGTGCTGCTTTGTTTATAGCGGTAAATCTAATTTAGATTAGAAACTGCCCATGTTGCATGTATGCAGCATCTTTTTTTGGATAGTGATTAAATTACAGTGGTTGCCTCTAATTTTAAATGGAAAGAGCATAGATAAAGCCTTAGTTTGTTCATATAAAGAGATTTCTTTTATTTGTGTTATTCATGGTCACAAACGTATTATTTGTATGCATTTTTAAGCATTGTGGTTTAAAAGCAAGTGATTTTAAGTTGTTGAAACGCAATCAGCAGCGAAGTATTGAGTTATTTTTGCCGTTTTATAGGCCTTGAACGGTTAAATACACACACTTGTATGTGTCAAAAGGCCAATTTTTACAAGTATCCTCATAAACACAGTAATTTAGGTCTTAGCTGAAAGCAAACAGCAGAGAAAGATAACGTGTAACAGTATATTTAATCCGGGAGCTCTTAAAGTGACAGCAGTCTAAAATTCCAGCTGTCTGTCATTTATGTTAATCAAACAACAAAAGAGAGAAAATCTCTCACTGCTCTTGACTAAATCTTGTAACTTTAGTAAGAAGAAATATATATTTAATTTACACAGTGAAGAATATGCAGTGTTTTTATAAATTTGATCATTTCATACGTTGTATTTAGCATTTCTTAATTATTTTTTCTACTGTAGTTTTTTTGACCTTGCTTGTAATTAGTTTCTTGTTCTTTTTTAATCACTGATGTTTACTTGTCTTCAGTGAGCTTGAGTTGTTTTTTTAAATTTAGGCTAGTATTTTTTTGTGATATTGATACTGGTGACAGGAATTATGAAATTTCTATGGTATCGTAAAGACCTTATTTAAAGCAAAAAATAACTATATTGTAATATATATCGTTACCGTGAAATAAAATTACTCATATCGTTATACAAGATTTTGGTCATATCGCCCACTCCTTCCTCACAGCCTCGTTTTTTTTATCCGCATTAAATTAAATATGTTGTCTAACCTGACTAAAGTCTGTGCCTTCATTCCATTGTATTTGTGTGCCACATTCAGCGCTTCCGTGAAAGTGATGTAAGTGTGACGAAACAAGAGGGGAGGTCTAGACGAAATTCGAACACAAATGGTAACAGGATAAACATTTAAAATGCATGGTAAAACCAGGTGCAGACGGTCATGTGTCTCGGCTGATCAGATCACTGAAAACATATCTTAATATCAGGTGGAAACAGGGCCTCTGATTAGTATACTGAAGACTGTCTCTCATCACCAATACCTCACAGGTGTCTCCTCCGTTGCCTCCCTACTCTCGCTGGCCTGGGTCCTGGCTTCATACCACAAGCTCCTGCGCGACTCCAGAGACGACAAAAAGAGCATGAGCTACAGAGGCGCGCTGATCCACATCTTCTGGAGGCTTTTCACCATATCCTCACGGGTGCTCTCCTTTGCCCTCTTCGCTTCCATCTTCCACATATACTTCGGCATCTTCGTGGTCGTGCACTGGTGCGCCATGGCGTTCTGGATCGTGCACGGCGGCACGGATTTTTGCATGTCCAAATGGGAAGAGGTGCTCTTCAACATGGTGGTGGGCATCGTCTACATCTTCTGCTGGTTCAACGTGAAGGCGGGCCGAACCCGGTACCGCATGGTGATCTACTACTTCGTGGTGCTTGCTGAGAATACGGTGCTTACTTGCCTGTGGTACGCCTACCGAGACCCGGTCACCACCGACTCCTATGCAGTGCTGGTGCTCTGCGGGGTTTACCTGACCTTCGCCTCAGGGGTGGTTTTCATGGGCATCTACTACGGGTTCCTTCATCCGATGAGACCTAAAATAAGAGTGCTAGCTAGCTCCTGTTGTGCCGAGCTTCTTTGGGGACTTCCGTTACCCCCAGAGGCCGAGCCCATGGCGCCCACCCCTGGACCGCGAGCGTCCCAACTCACTTCCACCCGGGCTTCCATGGGGGCCTTTGGCCAGCAGGACGACGCCTCGGCAGACACCTGCCTGCCCGTGTTTCAGGTGCGCTCACCCGAGCCCACCACTCCCTTGGGACGCTACCGGCCGGAGGGTCCTCTGATCAAGATCGACATGCCCAGGAAACGCTACCCGGCCTGGGACGCGCACTTCGTGGACAGGCGCTTGCGAAGGACGATAAACATCCTGCAGTTCATCACGCCCGCCACCGTCGGGATCAGGTACAGGGACGGACCGCTGCTGTACGAGCTCCTGCAGTACGAGTCGTCCCTGTGACGTCTGCCACGTTTTGCGAAATGCATGCCATTTTGGTTTCCGTATAAATGCATACTTGTGTGTAAAAGAGTGTAAGCATCAAACATTGCACATTTTTCTTTGACGTGAAAAGCCTCCAGAAGATGTGTATATATTTTGTATGTATATACTGTCTCTTTTTTACAATATCCGTTTAGAAGTGTCCCTGTGAAGGGATATGTATGTGTCATGGTGTTTACAGCCTGCGGAAACCATTACATTGAAAAAATGGAGATTGGTTGACCACATCAACACCGCCTTGTTTTTTTTTTAACAACTTTTATTAATCTATACTAGCTGATCTGATATTTGCGTTGATCGAGATGCTCAAGTGGTGGTTTATATTCAAAAAGCACCTGCTATAACCTAGATTTTCCACTTGTGATTTGCATTGATGATGCAATCAAAAGTCACTTTTTTTCGGTAAGAGTTGTGGATTTTTGAGTAGGAAGTTCTACTAGCAAACTTCAGTAGAGGGATTTGGCCTCTAGTGAATTAATCGCTGTACGCGCCCCTTTACACGGACCTCTGCAGGTGAGAATCCACCTGTCAGACAAAATCCAAGTGGCATTCATTGTCTGTTTGCCTTAAAATCTGTATTTAGTTTGTTAAAGTGTCTTGATTATTGTATTCTTTGGTTATTAAAGAAATACCTCATTGACTCTGTATAGCACAGTTCAAATCCATTAAATCCTTTGCACAATAAGAATGGTTAATATTGCACTGAGAATCAGGTTAGATCTGTTTAGTGGGAATTTATATTAAGAATTAAATAATAAAAGCACACAGCTCTTGGGCGGTTTTGAAGGAACAGTTTTGTTCAGAGAATAGCACATTGAATTGATGATTTTTAAATTATTTTTCCTCAATTATTTGGATGTTTTTGTTTCCCGGCTTTGTTCACACCGCAAGCCAATCCCTCATTCTAATTTTCAGCTCCTTAAATGGTATGTATTATTTATTGTTCTAAATTAATATTCTTGTTTATAATTAATTTTATTTTATTGCATTTCTAGAAATGATACATTTATTAGAATTTACCAGGTTTAACATCATTCCACTGACCAAGTGTGAAAGTGTGCAATTATGACGCATGTCGAGTTTGATTGGTTGAGTGGAAAACACATCAGATTCAGCTGCGGTGTGAACATAGCACGTGTTTTATCTCATCAGAAATAAGCACAGAAAACCCTGGACAAGGTGGCGTTGTATGACTGGTCCTCTCCATTATTTCAACCTCTTTTCGAGCATTTAGACTGCATAGTGTGTATACGGTTACTACTCTCATCTGTTTGTCTGGTCTCGTCATCCAAAATTCCAAGTAATAAACATGTGAGGTGCAGAAATGTGGCTGCGGTTCTCCGAGGAACCCTGGCCCACATATTTTTCCTATGTGTAATGACGTAAGTGTCAGTTTTTTAACGTTTATTTTATTCTATAAGGTGCAACAAGATGCTAAGCTAATGGCATTTGAAGTTATCTTTGCCTGAATATACCTGAGTGTATTTACACAAGTAACCTTGGCAGAGTCTCACCAGGAGGATTTTGCGATCGTTTGAGAAGAGGATGATAATTGCCTCAACACACAGGGCTCGCTGCCTCCCGTAGCGTGAAACAAAGCCAAATCACATCCTCTACTGTAACAGTCTCTCTCTGCTATTGGTGCATCCAGCCGCCTGTCAAGGCCGTCCTCCTTGCTGATTGGTGCTTATAGTGAAGCATTTGTTTCTTGCTATCTTAGCATGCAGTTTGTTTTTTGGTGCTACTCTGATTACTTTGCCATGTGAAAACTGGGATTATTAAAAGTGCACCAAGTATTTTTATTTATTTATTTTTACTGTAAAGAATTTTACCCCGAAAGAAATAACTGCACTTCTGAAAAGTGTTTAAAACAATGCACATAAAAAAGTGCTTCAAATTTGGTTTAGGAGCAATTTTCACTGAGAAATTTGCTAGTACATTTCACAAAATATGGCAGTAACACACTGAATTAAACATGAAATTTTGAAGTAGAAAGATTTAAATGTTTTTTTCTTGTAAAATGTACTCCAGTAATTTACAGCTTCAAAAAAAACAACCTTATAAATATTATAGCTCTCCCAAACGTTGGGTAAAATAGTCAATCTTTAGTCAGACTGAGCAATTTTAAACAATTTTTTATAAAAATAAATGTTAAGTATATTTCTAATCAACATTTGCATCTTTAATGCATTGCAGTACGTTATTGGTTGGGATACATGTAGTTCTGCCTTTGAATTTGGCCAAAAAGAAGTTCTTAGAAAGCAGCATGATTTCTTTTTTAAACATAGCCTTGTATCTCATGCAATATTTTGTTATTTCATATTTCAACAAAACATTGAATCAGCACCAGTTTTTTGGCTGCATTGGTCAGTGAAACATGAACAAAAAATTACTTGGTGCACCTTTAACTAGGAATTGTCTCCAGCATCATGGCCTTTGCTTTTCACACGAATTCATTGCCATTTTGAGTTTCCAAATCAGAGCGAACCTGAAGCAGCGCTGGTTTGGTGCACCACATAGAGGAGATCACATATGTCCTTGACTCCATTGTGCCTGCTTTGATTCCAACAACCAGATGCCATACAAGTGCATCCAGCAGGTGAAAAGGGTTCTTGCCAGGTTGGAAAAAGAGCTTGAGATCAATCTCCAATTGGCATGTTTCCTCTAAAATTGCTCTTTAACACTGGGTCTCTCGACTCGGCTTCCTCCCTGGTTGCTGCTAGCCCTTCCCTCACATTAACATGTGGCTCAGGTGTATTCTGGTGCAGATATTCATGTTTTAGATTTCCCTGCAAATATAAATCTATAGTAATAGGTCATCCTGAGGACGGTCCTCCTCCAGCGTTCATTTCAAGGCTGTGTGTGTGATTTCTGTGCATGTTTCACTTTGATTTCGCTCATCCACTGCATTCTGGATCACTGTTGTTTGCTGGAGAAACCTGCATCTTTTCATGCTGTCATTTTGAGTTTTGCTAAAGTGTGTTTTTTTATGTTTTTGTTGGCTGCCAGATGTGCCGTACTACATCCATCGGTGCATCTTCACTCGTGCACATCTGTGCTGTAAATATTAGACACCTATTGGCCTCGTCTGGGCACTAATACACTGTGATTAGTTCTCCTTCTAACCAAGCAGTGAGCATTCAGATACATTCAGCTTGTCGAGTCCAAGGTCTAGAAACAAGCTTCCGCTGAGGACTGTATTATGAAATATAACCTCAAACATTACTGTTGTCCTGTTAGACAGTACTTGCAATGATGAAGTCAAAATATTTTTTTTGTTTACTCAGGCATTTTATTTTCCTCTGACAAACTTGAATATGTCAAACTGAAATATTCATCAGCTACTGTCAGAGAATGCAAGGGCTTCCTTGATATAGACAGTATTAGACAATATTGCAGCATTCAGTTAATAATATAGGTTTATATTATAATGATGCATTAATTATTATACGTTGTATTATGAAAAATATAATATATAATAATGAAGCATTCAGCTAATACCACTATATTAAACTAGAGCCTTATTTATTGGTTCCATAAAGAACCTTTAACACCCATGGAACCTTTGTTTTTATTTTTAAGACTGTACTTGATTTTCGCAGACATCTTAAAGATGCCATCGGTTTTGATGTCATCATTAGGATGTGATGTCGATAGGAATTTTCATTTACCATTATTCCATTTTTTCACCCATTTATTTCCCCCCGTGGTGCCTTATAACGTCGGTGCTTCTAACCACCAAGGCAACCAGTTCAGCAAACAACAATGCCAGTGAATTTCTATTTAGTTTTCTTTCAAACGTGCCAATGCAGTAAATGGAACTGTACATAAACACATGTAACATAGCAGCACGACAGAACGATGACGTAAACATTCTAGCGTTGGCATGGTTATGTGACTGCATTGGAATAGATGCTCCACAGACGGCGATGAAGCAGTACTAGACATCGGCCTTATTACAACCGACAGAACAAACGTATTTCTAGCCCGTTATGAGAGGCAAACGTTAGGGCTAAAGGTGATTTCTGTATGTGATGTCCAGTACTGCTTCACCAGTGATGAGAACAATATCTTCGAGGTGCTAAAACTGAACCATGTTTTGTATATTCAGTTTTAAATGTATAGATTTGTTCTTGTAAAGCCTTACCTTGTACTGATCGACGTATCAGACTGTTCATCCAAAAAAATTACAGAACAGAAATGTCTTGTATATAATGTACAGTAGAAGTATGTTTCTGTTGTTATGTACAGACAGAAAACGTTTTGATCGATATTGTTTTGTTTTTGTGATTCGGTGGGAACTGCTTGATGAATATGATATAGACATTACAGTGTTGCTTATGTATAGAATGTTTCTGGTAACCCTGTAATGCTACATTAGCAGTTAGGATAGGCGTCAACATATGGTTTGATTTATTTTTCTTTTGAACTCTCCTTGGCACTGAAATATTAGAGGATGAGGTTTTTTTTCTGGTTAAAAACAAATGAGTTTTTCACCTCATTGTGAGAACATTTTTTATTGAAATGGTTGTATTTGACCTTTTCGTTGTGAATTTGAAAGTGTTTCATGTATTACTAAAATGGTATACAATGTGTAAATAAGTGACTTCATGTTCAAGCAGGATTGTGAAAAGAACAGGTTCAGTGCTCAAATGGACAACAACGGTAAATGAATACAAATTCAACAATCAAAATTCAGTTCCTCAATTCCAGACTATGCAATTTCAAAAAATATTTTAAATTTGATTTTATTTTGATTTACTTCTCTGTGGTTCTTTTTAGTCAAGGCATGAAAAAATTGCTTTGCAGGTGATTTTAAATGTTTTATATCTTTAAGTTTGGAGTAATTCTGGTTTATGTTCTTTATTTTGTTTAAACATTAAGAAAATATGTTGGACAATTATGCCAAGTGCATTTGAATCATTTCTTTTTAAGGGTTTATGAGCACGACTGGTGGAAAAGTAACAGTTTAGAAGAACGCAAAAACTCTAAAAAAGCTCAAATTTGATTAGATTAGTAAAGCTTTATATTTACATTCAAACTAACATATATTGTTTTCCGTATTACCCTAGTCGTATTCTTTACATTGAAACTATTCAGTGTAAAATGCATGTATATTTTCAGTTTGGACATTAATCCAGATATGAAACTCCTCCTGTAGTGTTATAAATCCCAGCTGTAGATCCCAATGACAAACCAAAGCTGTTTCAGAAATACCCTTTCAGATTATAAATATTACCTTTGTCGTAATATTACTGCTGATCATGTCAAACACAAGAGCGTATTCTTTGGTATCCAAACAGTACAAATAGTGAAGTTGCTTTTAGAAGGAATGTCACTTTTATTTGTATCCCACATATGATTTATTCACATAAAAAAAATAAACTTGTTATACAATATAATATAAATACTATATATATATATATATATATGGTACATATACATGCTCAAAAGCACAGTGCAATATATTTTACCAATACTGATAGACTAAAGGAACATTTCTTATTTGTATGTTCGGAATATTTCATTTATGATAAACTTTTCTATGTTTACTCATGTCTCAAAGGTAGCTTTGAGTGTATAATGGAAACTGAATTTTAATGTTATAAAACAGATAGAATTGAATGAGAATTGTTTGATGGGACAAAAAAAACAGCACAATAACGACAGGTTCCTGCGATTAGATTTGGAAATACAAAATACATAAATTCATGTTGCAATTCCTGGATTGTGTTGAAAGTCCTCTTGATGAATGTTTATTTATAGGCCTATATTTATTATTTTTTTAAATGGTTGATTGCCCTCGACAAACAGGAGTGTTATATACTGTAGTGCATGAACATTGCGATTTCATGGTAGCCTTTAAATTATATTGGGATTTGCATAAAGAATAAGTTGTATCTGTAAAATCTAAATAACGTCAAGCAGAACTACAGGTTATGTTTGGATATTAAATATAAAGTGTTTTAGCTCTCTGTTATGGCCTCAATTGATTATTCATGTTCTTTTGTGAGACGTGGATTGTCGTTTTTCACGTTGTCACTGAGTAAAATCTCAACATACATCATAATGTAATATAGAAGAGGTTTATGTCATGCAGCACGTGTAACTCACACAATGTAGTCGTTCCAAGCAGGAGTCTGAATTGTCTGAGGTCAAAGTGTGTGCTGTGTAAAAGACATCTCTGTTGTATGTGTTAATGAATCCTAGATTTTGCTATATGCATCCTTGTGGAATGTGAAATTGAATGTTTTGTGTGTTTATGTTTATGTATCAGTCTGTACTGAAAGTGAAGCACATCTGGACTCCAAACCGGCTGGTTAAATATGCAGGGAATGTTACTTGATAAAATTGTGTTTATTTTTTGTTTGTTGCATTTTTATTTGACTTTTAAATACTTTTGGATCAATAAATTGATTAAAGGAATAGTTCACCCAATAAATAAATGTGCTAACAATTTACTCCCGCACTCAGGCCATCCTAGCATTCCATCACTTGCTCACCAAAGGATCCTCTGCAGTGAATGGGTGCCGTCAGAATGAGAGTCCAAACAGCTGATAAAAACATCACAATAATCCACAAGTAACCCACGCCACTCCAGTCTATCAGTTAATGTCTTGTGAAGTGAAAAGCTGTGTTTGTAAGAAACAAATAGATCATTAAGATGTTTAAATCTTAAGAAAGGGAAGTCGTGGCCTAATGGTTAGAGAGACGGACTTGTAATCCAAAGGTTGTGGGTTCGAATCTCGGGTCCGGCAGGGATTGTTGGTGGGGGGAGTGAATAACCAGCACTCTCTCCTCCTTCAATACCACGACTGAGGTGTCCTTGAGCAAGGCACCGTACCCCCAACTGCTCCCCGGGCGCTGTAACATGGCTGCCCACTGCTCCGGGTGTGTGTTCACTTAGGATGGGTTAAATGCAGAGAATACATTTCACTGCTGGTTATATACTTTCTATATAATCGTGTATGTGACAAAAAAAAAAAAATATATATATATATATTAAACCATTGTTTCTGGCTAAAATATGAGTCCATAATCCATAATAACACCCCCTCCAGTTAAAAAGCCATTCCCCTGTTCTTCCTCACATCAAAATCCACCACATATTTGTTTAGAGCTGTTGTGGACTGTTTTCACTTATAAACGGTTCTTAATTTGTGCATATTTGTCTTCTGATTCAGACAGGATGGCTTTTTCACTGGAGAATGCAGTATTGCAGATAGAGGACTCGTATTTTAGCCCAAAGCGACAGTTTGAAGTTAATGATGATTTGTTTCTTACAAAACACAGTTTTTCACTTTAGGTGTTAATTGATGGACTGGAGTGGTGTGGATTATTGTGATGTTTTTATCAGCTGTTTGGACTCTCATTCTGACGGCACCCATTTGGTGATGATCTATTGGTGAGCAAGTGATGTAATGCTGCATTTCTCCAAATGTGTTCCCATGAAGAAACAAACTGCATTTTGGACGACCTGGGCTAAGTAAGTTTTTAGCAAATCTTCATTTTTGGATGAACTATTAATTTAAGTTACGTATGTTGAGAGAAATCACTGGTTCAAAACAAGTTAAACTGCATGGACAGGATGTGTGGCATGTTGTCAATAACCACAGAAAATGATTTAATCTCATCTCTCAGTTTGTAAAAACAATAGTACAGTTTAAAAGCAGAGATGTGCAACATGTTTTTTTATTGCACCAATAAGCTGTAAAATCTTAATCATCATAATGAATGTAGTTGTTACTGGGTAAACATGGTCAGAAGATGAAATGTTAATTATAACTTTGCACAGACACTGTTAGTAAGCGATTTTTCAGACATTGTGATTTCCAAACAGTGTGTGTAATTAGTTTATTCCAGTGCAATCCTCATCTCAAAGACTTCCACTGTAAACCATACCAGCTAACAAAAATATGTTCTAAGAATATTTTGCTAATGTTTCCATTAAGTTATGAAAATGTTATTTCTGAATGTTCTCTGAGCATTCAAAACGTACAGTTTTGTAAATGTTTAAAAATGTGAACATTAAAGGCAACATTAAGAAGAACGTTCTATTTGATTATTTTGCAAACATTGTAACATTACTGTTACACTGAGAGAACCTTTCCCGAGCATTCCGAGAACGTTCCCTGTTGTTTGCTGTGAGTTCAAATCATTTTCTGATGCTGTCAGTAGAACTTGTTTTGATTGTGGATCATGGACATTTAATGTTTGTGGTTTTTGTTCATAATTTCCAGTTTGTTCATATATTTCTCACCACTGAAATTAAGGACAAAACCATTTATCAGTTTTGTGAGACCAAATGTAACTTGCAACAGACCTTTTATTAATTTATTCATTACCATTTATTAACAAAGCTGTGCAGGGTGACCTACATACAGAAGACATTTGATTTCTCAGTGAGGGGGATTGTATTTACCCATAAATGTGTTTTAAGGATATTCTCTTGAAAGGTAGTTTAGTGATTAGTTGTCTGGTCAGGGTTTCAATTCTAAAGTATGTGTTTGAAAAGTTTGGTAGTTTATGTTTTTAAACAAAATGTTGTTTTTTACTTGTCAGACTGATTCTAGTTTATTTTTTATTTTGGATCAATGGATTGAATTAATGTTATTGCAGTTATCCGAATGTTAAAATGGATTCAAGAAATCTAGGTATACATTTATTTTTTAATTTTGTGTGACGTGTTGTCTAAACATGTACGGAATCTGAAAATGTATATTATTCTTTAGATATCTGACTGTTTCGGTTTGGCTGTATCTTTGATATGAAAAATCGTCTGTGATTCAGTAGCTTTTACGATTTTATATTTAAAAAAAGAGAGAAGCCCAAAAAATGATGATATTAGATAAACAAAAATTGTCTGTGTAATATTGCATGGGTGTGCCATAGTTGATGATTTAACGGCATAAACAGTATTCTGAAGATTCGGGTATATTTACATTTGTTTGTTATTTTAGTGATTTCTGTTCTTATTTTGTCTGATGTATTTCAGAGGATTTATTGTTTTATCACGTCAGATATGAATGGTTTTCTGTGGTCTCGACTCCTTTTCGTCTCATAAAATGAGAAAGTATCTGATTTCATGAGGCTGCTCTTCAATAATCACCAGCAAAAAGTCAACGTCATTTCTTTGTTTATTTACTGTTTTCAATTTGACGCAGGTCTTATGATTCTGAACTAGAAATAGAGTTGAAAGAAAACAGTTTTTGTTTTGTTTTGCAATATTGCTACATCTCAGTCTTAACCTCAAACTGTATTTTAATGGACTAACATCCGCCGGCCGCTACACAGCGCGTGTACGAGGCAGATCAGGGTAAATAGAATAGTTCATGTGTTTTATTTTGTAACTCGCATAAAGATAAATAGAGTACAAATACAGTTGTCTCCAAGGGCAAATGTGAGACGTACAGTTATTTTATTAATTTTATACATCGAAGGGTTTAGGGAATGTGCCAGATTTTCAAGCTTTTTTTGTTTAATTTTAGATACATGCCATTATGAGTTCAAATATCTTTGTCTGTTCTGTTGTTTGAAATTTTATGCAACATCTAAAGTTTTATGAAAATGATACAAAGCTTAAATGTATTGTACAGATTCCACAGATGAACAAGATACAAATGTACACATGGACAAATGCTTAAATTTTGTATCTTTGTCATTTTAATACAATAAAGTGTGACCGAAATGAAACACTTGTAAACAGTTAATTTTCCAGCATGTAGACTCATTCTTCTTCATCTTCCTGAGTAATAAAGTTTATTACCTGAACAGTCTGAAATCTCAGCTAAAATAGACATCAATGCAGTTTGAATACAAGACTAGAGAAAGCATCATTCAATGGCCATTTAGTCATATACATCAGTTTCATTTGACTTGATGCAAGTTTAAAAACTGCAATATCCACCTTATTTTGATAGCAGAAGCAAGCAATTTTCTGTGGAAATTACAGCATAACCAGTTGTTTTGTATCGCTAAAAAAAGCGGATGAAACCGGAAGTCTCGCACATTCACGTTTCAAAATGACAGCGCCCGTTCTTACTTTAAAATATCACATCTATGTTAAAAGTACGGTGGAAAATGGTGAAAGTGCTCAATAGTGCTGATAACATACGAAAAACTTGTTCAAACAAATTCATTGTTATTGCGCTTAATATGAAACATTTTAGATGCTTTTATTGAATTAAAATGGGATTTTGTGCATAAAATAAATTGTTCAAAATGAAACTTGGAAGTTGTTTATCAAGGCCTCTAGATGGAGCTCTAGCTATTATTTGAGACCTATTTCTAGCCTATGCAAGATTTGTAAAAGGCCATCGTTATTAAACAAAATAATCGTTAACATAGTTATTTTTACAAATTTTAACATGTGCACATAAATGACAGCTGTAAACAGTTTTGACAGTCAGCAAAACCAAACTACTATAAAATCAGTCTGAAGTTAGTTTTAGTTCCTCTGAGTCTGAACAGGTTTGTAATGGCCATTTCCTCTTTCACAAACTGAATAACAGACAGGCATATAGAGAGAAAAGACATGGTACAGACGTGCACAAAAGCTTAAAGGGCTCGTGTAAAATATTTTTAGAATTTTTTTTCCGGACATGCACAAAAATGATTTATTTATTATTTCCTATTATTGTATTTCATTGCACCAAAACTAGTTTTAGTTTAGTTTTTCATTTTTCTGTCCCTAAGTCTTTAGTGTAAACACCATTTTTGCATGCGAGTGTCAGCACTTCGCTACATTTATTTGCACAATTTGCTTTAATCTAACATTTTATTCCTCCTGACATGAGCCCTTTGACTACATAATGTTCAGTGCTGTTTTAGTAGGCCTATGCATGTAAAATACTGTAGTAAACATCATTTTCAATACAATACTTTGTGCAGGAAGGTTCGGTTGAGTCTGAATCACACAGTTCATTCATCAGTTGCAGCAGGCAGACTTTTTGGTCACAGGTGGCTCTTTTTTAATAGCGGCCCCAACCGTTAACCCTTGCCAGTCATCTCGGGTGGGTATTTTACCTTGCTGGAAGAGGGTGTATATGCCTCTGGTCAAGGTCTCAAACGCCTCGCTGACGTTAATGTTCTCTTTTGTAGACACATCAAGATAAGCCAGCATGTTGAGTTTTTTAGCCAGAGCTTCTCCTTCACTCTTCCTGACCTGTCGGCCCACGGCCAGATCACATTTGTGACCCACGAGCACGAAGAACATCGGGTTCGGTTTCACATAGTCCAGGACTTCCTGATGCCAGCTGGCCACGCGGTCAAACGTCTGTCGCTGAGACATGTCAAACATCAGGATGCAGCCCACAGAGTTCCTCATGTATGACTTACATATGGACCTGAAGGAAAAAAGAGTCAAAGTCTTCATTGAAACAAATTTTAAAGTCTTGACAATAACAAAGTACTTAATATTTTCACAGTTATTAGCAGGGAGAAAAAAATATAGAGAGAGATAATTTAATGCAGTTTGACACTGCTCTTTATTGACACTGATTTATGATAAAATATGAAATGTGCAAGTATGAAATATGAAGTAAACAGCCATGTCCCTCAACATACTTTTATGCCTTTGTTTTTTTCTTTAAAATTTTATTTTATGGCAAAATTAAAAAAAAAAAAATATTAATAATAATAAATTAAAATAGATGATGTTTTTGCTCTAATAAAATATGACAACATGTTACAACAATTTTAATTCCTAAAATTATACTTCAGCAAGAGCTGTAAAGATCTGCATGGGCAATTATTGCCTGTAATTTCTATTATTTAAAAAAATATTAAATTAAATTAAAGTTAAAATTAAAAACTAAAAATATTTATCTTATTATTAAAATAGTGAAGTATATATTTAAAATAGTCAAATATACAATATTTAAAATAGTGAAATCAAATTTAACACAAAATCATCAGACCAATTTTGGCCAATAGAAAAGTTAAAGTGACAACATTTAAAACGTGTGACAACTTGCCCCGACCTGCCATTTATGAGAAATACTCTTATCCAGAGAGCAGTGCAACCTTTAATTTCAAATCTGCTTTTATTATATTAAAATGACTCTTGTCTTAGCTGTGTGTTTTATTGTGTTCCGTAAAATGCTGACACTGAAATTGAAGTTTGGAGGATAAAATTCACAAAACTCATCCTAATTTAAGACAGTTTTGAATTTTAAATCTGTTCCTGGCCTTGGCCTCCCTTATAATTATATTATAATCTGGAGTCTGTTGTCCCACTTCTATAAGCATCAGTGTAAACTCATGTGTTATTAGGTTTCATTGACACACACTCACCTAAATCTCTCCTGTCCTGCCGTGTCCCACAGAAGCAGTTTGATCACAACATCAGGGTCAAAGTTCATGTTATGCACCTTGAAATCGATCCCCAGTGGAGACTGACGGGATTCATCAAACGTTCCTTCAGTGAAGCGATGCAGAAGAGATGATTTCCCTACGGCCGAGTCTCCGAGAATGATGATCCCGAATCTGAAGTTCCACGGCACCTGCATCGCGAGCGGCTTGTGTCAGTGTCTCAAAACTCAGAGCAAGTCTTTGCTGTAGGTCTTACCTTCTGGGAACTGAACAAACAGGTTAAAACGGACAAAGAGGGAGAGGTTTGCAGAGTAATGATGCATACACACCTATTTCATAACAATAGCGGCCTGTGAAAACGTAGCATTGTAAACAACAGAAATCTTTTACTGTTGCACAATGAGAAACAGTATATCTGAGAGGACGTGATATGTGCTGCATACTGCTATGAAATATGATACAGTATGCAACACTATTGTCAAAGCATTTACTGCTGCAGGATATCTTTAATTAGTTTAAATCTAATTAGTGTTTGATCACAACACTAACATTAAATATGAACAGTAATAGTGATGCTTATCTTAGCAAACACCACTTTAATAAACAGCAGTATTATAATTAATTCAGTATAATATTTGTGGCTGTTCCTGAGCTTCTGTGAACTTTCTCCTCAGGCTCTGAGATCTCAAACAGAAGGACTCTCAGAAGAAAACACTTCGTCTTTGGGAGAACCGGTTTGAACTGTTGCCAGTATTTTGTTAAAAATAGTTCTGCTGTTTTTTCTCTGATAAAATATGACAACAGACAAGTTAAAAAGCTTTTAATTATACTAATACTTAGTGGCAATTACGGTTTTTAAAAAAAAAAAAAAAAAATGAAGATCATATATACCCAAAAATGTGATTTGTCTGTAATAGTAGTTTACCCCCATACTGTATATATATATATGTATATGATTTCACATTGAAAAGTAAATATAATTAAATGAAAATAAATTAAAATGAAATAAAGTAAAATTTCAATATTTGCTCAGTTAATTTCTTCAATAAAATAATCATTTATTGTTTGTTGTTGTTTTATTGACTCAAGTTCAGTTGTATGAAACAAATATTCAGCTCTAATGAGATAAAATACAGATGATAAGAGGCCTATTAGGTAAGGATTCAGATAATAAAACTAAAATTAAAGAAATAAACGACAAAGCTGTTTTGTAAATGATAGAAGTATGTCATATCAAACACAAATTACACTGTACAGATGATTGTTAAGATGAACTCATAGCTTTTGTTGACTTTAAGGTAATGAAACACAACATCAGAGACACTTTGAAAATACCATTATCCTATCATTTTTGATCATCTATAAAAGATTAAACTGAGTGCTGTGTTAGCACAGGGAGAACCGGCGAGAGTTGATGTTCATCTTGGTGACCCCGATGACCTTGAGCGGCTCTGAGAGGCCTAATCCAGGAGACATGGGGACGTCACACAGGTCAGACATATCGTCCCGCTCCTCCAGCTCAAACGTGGCGTCGTTCAGCATCTCACGGTGTTGATTACACGTCTGCACGATTCTCAGGCTGTTGATGTCACTGCGCAGGCGCATTAGCTGACGCGCGAGCTGCTGGTCCTGCAAACGCATCTCTGTCTGTGACAGAAGGGTAAAAACACAGTTCAAACCAGAATCTGCCTTCGTTTAGCAAACAGGTTGAAACTGAGGTTGACATTTCAAACCGCTTAAACTAGTGGTGTAGATTTGATTCAGATCTGTGGATTTTTTCATGATTAATCAAAAACCAATTTTTGTTCTTTCAGTGGCCATTTACATTGTTACACCAGTAGGTGGTGCTGTCAAATGTCTATGAATCAGTGATTCGTTCACTGAAACGATTTGTTAAAAATGGTCATTATATAAAAATGCTGATCCAAATAAATAATAGCAAAAATATATAATAAAAATAAGAATTTATAGAAATTGGCCATTTTTAACAAATTCAGATTCAGTAAACAAATGGTGTCACAATGTTAATGGCCACTGAAATAACAAATCTGGGGGAAAAATTGTGAATCGTTATATATATATATATATATATATATATATATAAATAAAAGTGAACAAATGAAATTAAATGAAATTTAAAAATGTCCTTTTATTATTATAGTTTATTAAACTACAACAACAATAATAATAATAATAATAAAAAATTATTTTTTTTACATTTATACAAATTTATAATTTATTTAATTCAATTTTGCTTTTCACCTTTGTTTCTGTATTAATAAATGAAAAAAATAAATCTGATTTGTTGTCATTGTGGGTAAATGCATATTAAATATATTCTATATATTTAGATTTTAAAAATAAAAAATGTAAACACTGAAAAAAAAATATATATAAGATAATTTATACATTTTAAGTATTATATATATAGTTATAATTTTTATGTATTTTTTTATTTATGTTTTATGTTATATATTGTTTACTATGCATTTTACCCACAAACGACACCAAAGCAGATTTATTTATTTATTAGAAACAAAGAAAAAAAACACTCACCAGCTCTTTCCTGAGCCACTCCAGGGCTTGGTCTAAACTTCCAAATCCCAGCGTGTTTCCTAACGACTGCCTCCCTTCATGGACCACACTAACGGCCAGCGACGGCTTCGTCCACTTCGGAGGGCCTGATGTTCTCAGTTTCTCTGTGTCACCGGGGTCTCTGTGGCTCTGGGCAAGCATCGCCTCCAGCTGCGCTCTCCAGTCCAGGTAAGATGGCTTTCTGGTCTCCAGCTTCAGCTTCTCAGTCAAAGCCTTCAGACTGGAGAGGTGGTCGACCTGCGACGCAGCAAGGCTTTCTGGGGTCTTAGATGCATGGGACATTTCCACTGGCTTTTCACAGCGTTGCTTGCAGGAAAACTAAAAAGCGTTCCGTGGGATAAGTTGGCAGACCAACATCACTGGATATAGTTTAAGTAACCTGGATCCATGGATGCAAAAATGCAAATATATTTTGCTTTAGAGAACTTTTATATCACACACATTAGCTATGATTCATTACTGAAGATGCAGTTTTTCATTTCTTTGCTGTCAGTGTCATTGAACTTCTTTTGCAGTTTCTCCAAACAAGACTTGCAGACAGTGTTTCACTTCTGAGACTGTTGAAATAATGAGGCATCTGAAACACAAATAACATCAAACCATGCAACAAGTCAATATTGCAATCTACTGTATGTTTTAATGTGCTAAACTGTCTTATAATATAAAATGTACAAATTGTCTTGTAAAAGAAACACAGCCTACCTGTGCAGTTCTGTAATGATGACAGTTTATATCAACAGTAGTGCACTAACACTTGTTTTACTAGTTAGTCTTCTTTTATAATAACTACTTCCTTATCACTTTGTTCTTGACTCATCGTTGACTCTTGTGAAATGACAAGCACTAATCCTTGTGCATAATATATCAAAGAAAACAAACTCACACCAAGAAAATGGGTCAAAACTTACAAACTTACAGTCTTACCAACCTGATCTCACGGCAATTCGTACATATTTTACGAGGTGGCTAATTCGTACGACCTCACTCGTACAAATTCATACGATTTGTGCTAAATCGTACGTATTTTATGAGTTGCCAACTCATATGAATTTGTACGAATGACCTTCACCTAACCCCGCCCCTAAACCTACCCGTCACTGGGGTTTAGACAAATCGTACAAAATCGTACGAGTGAGGTCGTACGAATTAGCCACCTTGTAAAATACGTACGAATTGCCATGAGATAGCGTTGGTCTTGCAAACAAATGAAGAGTTTATTTTTCAAAAATCATGTTTTTTATTATGTTATCATGATTTTATTGTGTTAGTTAGCTGTATTTTTTTTTTTTTACTTAATCAAAATAATACAACTGCAGTTTGATTGAGATTAATTGGAATGCACAATGAAAAAACATGATTTTTGAAAATGTATCTGTTTTTGCAAATAAACTCTTCAAATATGCAAAGTGTTGTAGTTGCACTAGACACAGTGCCATTGTACTATCATCAATTAATATACTGTTATAGTTTTAGTTAATATTTTGAATTCGATTTTATTTTTATATTTCCTGTTTTCAGTAGTTACAGTTTTAGTAAATTTGTTGGGTGTTTTGTCATTTTTATTAGTTTTTGTCATTGTATTTATTTTTACAATATGTCTAGACTTATTACGCTTTAGTTTTTTAGATTAAGTTATATTAATACTTCAAAAAACTAAATGAAAATGAGAAATGTTGTCTGTGTGTGTGTGTGTGTGTGTGTGTGTGTGTGATGTTTAGTTTATACAAATAAAAAAATCTTAATCATTATTTTTGTTTTTCGCCTTTGTTTCTGTGTAAATAATTAATAAATAAATAAATCTGCTTTATGTTTTATTTTCATTTTAAATTTTAGTAATTTACACGACTAATTTTGTTGTGTGTTTTGTCATTTTTATTATTATTTTTAAAAAATGTCTTTATAGTTTTATTTTTATTTTATAGTTTTAGTTAAGTACTTCAACTTAAACTAATGAAAATGAGAAATGTTAACTTGGCAGTCAGCTGAAATAAAATAAGTTTACGTTTTTTTTAATATTTTTATCTTATTTGGTTTAATGTTTACTTTATTTCAAGTAACGAATGAGTTGACGTGTCCATACATAATGCATGAGTGAACAGAAGCTTTTGTATTAATGGATGAACAGATGCATTGTAAACTGAACACAGTATTTATTGTGGTCATAATTTGTCTGCTTTTTACACGGCAGGTGATTTGTGATATCATGCAATCAATTCATTACAGTCAGGAGATTCCCATATACCTCTATCATGACAGTATCACTTAAGGAGCAATTTCAAAATGGTTCCAAATTATGACAGAAGTTCTAATAACATTCTTTTAGGAATTTTGACAAGCAGCACTGTTACAAAGTCATATATAGAAGCAGATTGTTTACATGTGATATTGGTGACAGTCTGCTGGACTCATATGACTGTGGTGGAGGTTGAGCAGTGAACTAGGACACAGCAGCTGCCTGCTAAACTGGGAACCCCTTGAGTCCAGCGCGTCTCTGAGTGATTCTAGTTCTCATCAACCAGAACAGACCAGACAAACTCCTAATGTGACCAGTAAGCTTTTATCATGTCAAATCATATGATATTTTATCATATCTTATCATAGCATCACATTATGCAAGTTCTGTTACTGGTCCTTAAAAGAAAAGTTCACCCATAAATGAACATTTGCTGAAAATGTACTCGCCCTCAGGCCATGCAAAATCTAGATGAGTTTTTTTTCTTCATCAGATTTGGAGAAATGTAGCATTCCTTCACTTGCTCAGCAATGGATCCTCTGCAGTGAATGGGTGCCGTCAGAATGAGAGTCCAAACAGCTGATAAAAACATCACAATAATCCACACCACTCCAGTCCATCAGTTAACATCTAGAGAAGCTGTGTGTTTGTAAGAAGCAAATCCATCATTAATATGTTTCTGACCAAAATACGTGTTCATAATCCATAATAATGCTTCCATCATGGTGAACAAGTTTTAAACTGTTTTCACTAGTACTGTAAATAGTGCTTGATCTGTGCAGATTTCTCTCCTGATTCAGATGAGATGACTTTTTCATTAGAGAAAGCAATATTATGGATTATGGACTCGTACTTTAGCTGAAAGCAACTGTTCGAAGTAAAAAAAAAAAAAGTCTTAATGATGGATTTGTTTCTTATAAATGTGCAGCTTTTAACTTCACAAGACGTTAAACAAACCCATGTACATCCTGGACGGCCTGAGGGGGAGTCAGTTTTCAGCAAAGCTTCATTTTTGGGTGAACTATTTCTTTAAAAGGGGAATCCTCTAGTGACAGACTTTCCACAAGACTGTGTGACTTTTGTGAAGAAATGCAACTCATTATATTAGAAATTGAAGAGAAATGCTTGGAGGACCAACTACAGAAAAAGTTGGCTAACTAAACAGAGAGTCCACTGTGGAAAATGTAATGGATGGAATGGCTACAAAAAGTTTCCCGCTGCTCAGTATTTTTGCAATGTTCTGATTCATGGAAAAGTCACCATTACACTGAGCAACAGGACGCTGTCACTCAAAGAGAATGAATATAAAGAGAACATGCTGAGTGTGTGTGTTGACCTTTATCATGAAATCTAACTCTCTTACGAAAACTGTCAAGAACATGGCTAGTTCACAATTCATCCCAAATCAAAAAGTAAAGTAATTAAAATGTTTAAAAGTGTGTACTTATAAAATATCATGATATGTATTTAATATATATATATATATATATATATATATATATATAATTAAAACTTTTAATATTTAAAATATAAAAAAATATTAAAAATAAATGTTTTATTAATATTATTTATTTTTATATTATTTTATTTATTATTTAATTAAAATAATATTTATCATTAAAACATGCATCAATACAGAGTTTATAGGGTATAAACTAAGTTTATTAATGTGTAATCTCTGACTGTGGCACCTTGATCCTAAGTGAAGAGAATAACTAACCTGCAACTGACCTGTTTGTGTAGTTTATTAATGTTAAGCACATTTCATGAAAGATCATTTAGGTCTAACAACAGCCTTAATTAATACACAGATCTCTCTAAAAATTAATACTCGTATTTTCTTAGACGGTGAAGAAGCTCGAAATCAGCAGTGACGTTATTTCTACAAATACAGTATCACAGAGGAAATATTACAGACGACACGCTGAGAAAACAGACCACTTAAGAACTGCATTTCAATGACAGCGCTCGCGTGATCCCTCTATGCTACTATTATAGAGATATGAGGAATAAAAATGTTTGAATAACAACCTACCTTCACCAAACCGCATTAAACACGGAGTCAAACCCATCTGCTGCGAATGAACGCGTCCGTGCCGCGTCGCGTAAAGGAGGTCGTTTATTGGTCGATTGGGTACTGATGAAGACGCGTCGCGCTGCGCTCATTATAATACGAGCGCTCTGATTGGTCGACATCGGGATTCCGTCTCTTGCAATGTACGCGTCGCGTCACAGAGGAGCGTTTATGAACTTTCCGCGTCAAACGCATACAAGAAACGTTTACATCCATATTTTATATTATTTAACGAGTGCGCATGTGTGAAAACTAAAGTATCAGAAAGGTGTAGAAAAATCTGCATCCTTCCGTAGCGGGGCTAGTTGTCACATTTGTCACTCAGATGCTAGATTTATTTGTTTATTTATTTTTTAATGTAAAATGTTGTATATACACGAACCTTTAAGATGTCAGTGTGGTTTTATTGTTTATTCAACAGCTATTAAAAATATGATATTAGAATTTCGGAAGAGAAAAATGAATATGAATTATTCTAATTTAAGATCGGATGTATTATTTTCACATTAGTTGTGCTTAATTCAAACAAATGGTATATGCAAAAATAATAATAATAATAATAACAATGTTTGCTGTGCAGTGGGACGTACCTCGCTTCTATTGGCTGCTGGATCTGTCAATCATGCTATGACGTCATGCGGGTATTGTGTTTGTGGAAGCGCAAGAAACTGCATCAAACCCAGAAGATATTTGACTTTATAAATCATATCGACATCACCGAGGAGTTTAATGTGACTGCAGTAAAAATATACGATTTCCAACGTCCAGAGCAAAAAGGTATGCTAATATTTCGTCTTTTTTCGTCTTTTTTGAGTTCCTTAATGGCTAAATTTGGCCAACCGTCATTGATCATTTATATCATAATCAATGCATCATCAGTAATAATGTGATCAGAGCCGTATTCAGTTCTAGACTGTCAAGTTTTTCCTTTTAAGCTGCAGTTTTCGTAGTTTGTTGAAACCATTTTGTCTTCGAAACGGCCGGTGGGCGTCATATAGAATATCATTGTATTATAAGTGAGTTTTGATCAGGCCTGTATTGATTATTGATCAGCTCCAGTAAATGTGAGCAGGACTCTGTATGTTTTGCACCTGCTCATTATCAGTATGGGTTTAGAAGCACGTTTTGTTCTCAGGTGCTTCCTGTATCACTTCCTTGTTACACAAAACACATCATTTACACACAATTTATACTTATAAATATTGATATTAATAATTATGTCATTTTTTTTCTAAGTTAAAGTAAGGGAAAGTGGACATTTATTAGGTGAACCTTCCTCTGGACTGTCCAGTATTGACTAACAGGTGAAGTTCCTGGTCATGGGTTCAGAGCTACAATAAGTCTATAAATATATAAGTGTGATTCTGTACTTGAAAGAAGAGTTTATTTATTATAGACAAAGTCCCTTAGTCTTTGTTATAGCTCATGTGATGGTTTGATAATACTTAGACTTTAGCAGCAGTATGCTAGCAGTCAACTTTGAATGTATAAAAATAAATCGACTGACATTTTTTTAACTAAATATTTTGTAAAAAAAAAAAATCATTATTAACTAGGGCTCAACTAGTGATTATTTTGATAATCGTTTAATCAGATGGGGAAAAAAGTTTATATATATAAAAAAATAAATTAATTTTAATCCATCATTTACAATACTATCCTTTATGTACGATGAAACATTATGTACAGTTATCCTGGTAATTAATTATTAATCTTTTAGTTGTTTCAGTCTTATCACTAACCCTAAGTCTCTCCCTAACATTAGTTCAACCCTATGACTGTAGTTAAAATATTGTCTTAAAATAATAAGAAAACTACTAATGAAAACAGGTTTTGTGAAAAACAGTATGTGCAAGTGTTGCGTCTATAACATATATTATAGTTTTGAGAAAAGTTGCCTTGACAACTAGCTAAATAAATTAATAAGTTAAAGTTTTAGTCATTTTATTGTGTTTGTCATTTTTATTAGTTTTTCAAAATGTCTATATAGTTTTTATTAGTTTATTTGGTTTGAGTTATTTTAGTAGTTCAACTTAAAATAAATGAAAATGAGAAATGTTGTCTTGCCAGCTATCTGAAATAAGTAAGAATAAGTTAAAGAATAGTAATTTTGTCATCTTTTTTTTTTAATATGTCTTTTTGGAAACTGGTTGAAATAAAGTACGTTTTAAATTAAGTTTAAGTTGTACATGCGGTCAGTAAAGTTCAGGGTGGGTTAGTAATGGTTTTTAACAGGCACAAGTTAAGTAGTGTTGGAGTCCGCTGAAAAGAGTGTGTTAATGAGGAAATTGATGACTTGTGGGTAAAAATTCATTTCATTATGGGACTTTAACATGAACAAGCGGTGGTCTGTCTGTTATAAATTGCTTTTGTGTATTGACAGTGAAGAAAGTGACTGGTACAGCTGCAGCACAGGATGCAGGTCAGAGGTTATCTGTGCGCTCTCATCGCCTGTAGTGGATTAACCCTGTCCCTGGAGTCTGGAAACGACGCTCCGCCGCTCCTCCTGGTGTCGTTTGATGGTTTTCGTGCAGACTACCTAAAGAAATACTCGTTTCCCAATCTCGAGAAGTTCTTCTCCGAGGGCGTCCTTGTCCGCGAGCTGACCAATGTGTTCACGACGAAAACCTTTCCCAATCATTACAGTCTCGTCACAGGGCTGTACGCGGAGAGCCACGGGATACTGGCCAGTATTATGTACGACCCGGTGTCGAAAAAGACATTCTCCCTTCAGAATGACAGTGACCCTTTCTGGTGGAACGAAGCCACTCCGATTTGGGTGTCCGTGGAGGAGTCTGGATATAAGGCAGCGGCTGCTATGTGGCCAGGAACGGATGTGAATATTCAAAACCACACATTAAAATACCAATTCAAATACAACCCCAAGGTGACTTTCCAAGAAAGGCTGGAAAACCTCACACAGTGGATGACCACGGACAAATCTGTGAAGTTTGCCGCTCTGTATTGGGAAGAGCCTGACCGGAGCGGACACCTTTACGGCCCGGATAACACCACTGAGATGACCAGGGTTTTAAAGGAAGTGGATGGTCATATAGGCATCCTGATGGAGCAGCTCAACAAAACGGGATTATGGGGGAAAATGAACGTCATCATCACTAGTGATCACGGCATGGCCCAGTGTTCTGAAGAGCGTCTTATTAAACTGGATGACTGCATCAGTCCGAGCAGCTATAAGGTGGTGGATCTCACTCCTGTGGCTGCTATAATCCCACTGGAAGGTCATTATTTATTATTTATACTCTATTTAATTCATTTTTAAATTAAAAAGTTTGTCCTCCACAGTGAACTGTGATTTTTTTTTTTTCTTTCTTCCTGCTATCAAAATTGCTATTCAGGTTTTTTAAAGCGATTAGGGTGACCAATGGCCAGCATGTACATGAAAAATTTGATATTAAAAATGATATACATACACACACACACATATATATATAAACACCAAAATAGCACTGATGTCATATAAAATATATAACATGAAATAATATTTATATTATATTAATATATTGTTAAAATGTTAGTTTACGTTCAGTATTATAATGTTATATCATACAGGGTTAGTTAACTAAAACCAAAACCATAACAAATTATTTTTTGTTATAAAATAAACACTGACCGAAATAAAATACATGACATACAAAAACACAACAATAAAACTTCAAATTAAAGTGAAAATATAAAAATAAAATCTAATTAATATTTTAACACAAAACAATAGTATATTAGTAATACTAAAATAACACTTCATTTAAATGAGCTTTTATTTTACACAATATTTACTAAGAGATTTACTAAAAAATATGTTGCATTCATGTATTATCCTCAAAAGAGGCTGTAGATATTGGTCTACGGTGCTGGTTTATCACTAGTAATCTTAGCTCAATTTGATGCATTTTACTTTGTTCATATTCATTCCTCAAAATCCCACAGTTTTTCCTTCCAAAGTCCACAGATTTTATCTGGGCCTGCTAATATGCATGTTTCCTCATAATTATTATTTTTTATGTAATTGACAGATAATTCGACTGTGTACAAAAACCTGTCCAGCTGTCACAATCACATGAAGGCGTACCTGAAGGACAATGTTCCTGATAGGCTGCACTATAAAAACAATGTAAGGATCCAGCCAATCCTTTTGGTGGCGGACGAAGGCTGGACGATTGTCAAAAATGGCAAACTCCCACGCAGTAAGTGTTCCTTGAAAGCAATTTTTGAGTTTGAATTTGCATTGAATTAATTGAATTCAAATTAATTCACTAATGGTATTTTACAAAATGCATATCTTGGCAATTCATTTCATGAGTTTCTTGTCTTTTGCAGTGGGCGATCATGGCTATGACAATACACTACCCAGCATGCACCCCTTCCTGGCCGCCCACGGGCCTGCGTTCCGCAAAGGCTACAAGATGTCGAGCTTTAATAGTGTGGATCTCTACCCGCTCATGTGCCACCTCATGGGCATCCCTCCGATGCCTAACAACGGCAGCTTCGCTCACGTGCGCTGTGCGCTAGTTAACGAGCAGTGCGGAGAGCTAGCGCTAGCGGTGGGCCTCGTCATCGGGGTTCTGATCATCCTGACCACCTTCACCTGTCTATTCAAGCTGATGAAGAACAGAGATGCCTCGTCTCCACGTCCGTTCGCCCGCTTGGAGTTAGAGGACGACGCTGATGACGAGCCGCTGCTTGAATGAAGTGTGTTAGTAGACGCAGGTACTGTGTTAGATGGAGGGATTTGACTTGATTCAAACACATGCAGCATACGTTAAAGGAATAGTTTATCGAAATGTTGACTGCATTTTCAATTTCAGGTGAACTGTTCCTTTAAATGCTGAAATGGTGCAGAGATGACAATCAACTGAAACTGTAAGAGAGAAATTGAGCCGTTAAAGCCAGTAACATACACTGAGTCCTCGTTAGTACCAAACAACATGACAAAACATGTCCTCAACATTATCAGCAGCTGTTGAGATTGCATTTAGTTTTAAAATTTGTTCTTAAAGGGATAGTTCACCCAAAAATGAAAATTCTGACAACGCTCATGTTGTTCCCAACCTGTATGAATTTCTTTCTTCTGTTGAGCACAAGATATTTTGAAGAATTTGCCAGTCACCATCGACTTCCAGAGTATGGAAAAAATACTTTGGAAGTCAATGGCTACCAGCAACTATTTGGCAACCAACATTCTTCAAAATATCATCTTTTATGTTTAACAGAAGAAAGAAAGTCTTGGAACCGGCTTGGAACAACTTCAGAGTGAGTAAATGAGCACAGAATTAGTATTTGTAGGTGAACTATCCCTGTATGAGTTCCCTGGTATGGAATTTCTACTACAGAATAAAAAAATTAAAAAAAGGTAACTGTCTATTTTTCTCACAATTCTGATTTCTTCCCTCAGAATTGTGAGAGATGAACTCAGAATTGGAAACTCAGCAATTCTGAGGAAAAATGTCAAGCATCTTTTTGCCATGGAATAAAAGAATAAAGGTAATTGCTACTTTTTATCTCACAATTCTGACTTAATATGTTGCAAATCTTATTCATTTACCCAGAACTGCAAGATATAAACTAAGAATTGTGATATAAAGAATTGCAAGTTATAAACTCATATTTATAAGGAAAAGGCCTAGCCATGGAATCACAATTGTTTTTTCCCCTCAGAATTGCCAGATATAAACTCAGAATTTGCCACGGAAAAAAAATAAAGGTCATTTTGACTTACATCTTGTAATTCTCAAAATAAACTCTGAATTGTGTAATAAACTAATTTTGAGAAAAAAAGTCAGAATTGCAGGTTATAAACGTAATTATTAATCATTGCGAGGAAAAGTCAAGCTTGTCATGGAATAAAAAAAAAGTGATTTATCTCACAATTCTGAGTTTATACCTCACAATTGTTTTTTCCCTCAGAATAGTGAGATAAAAACTCGCAATTCTGAGGAAAAACTCAAGCTTGGTTTTGCCAAGGAATAAAAATAAAGGTAATCGTGACTTT
Organism: Schizothorax lantsangensis; assembly: GCA_027422415.1. NCBI lineage: Eukaryota > Metazoa > Chordata > Actinopteri > Cypriniformes > Cyprinidae > Schizothorax > Schizothorax lantsangensis. The sequence continues at coordinate 28,725,828 of CM049858.1, forward strand.
ATATCTTGTAATTCTGATTTTTTTTCCCCTCAATATTGCAAGATATAAACTAATTTTGAGAAAAAAAAAGTCAGAATTGCTATAAGTTATAAACTTGTAATTGTGAGGAAAAGTCAAGCTTGTTTCTGTCATGAAATAAAAAATTAAAAAGGGTAATTGTGACTATTTATCTCACAATTCTGAGTTTATATCTTGCAATTACAAGTTTGTCTTACAATTCTGACTTTTTTCAGAATAGCGAAACAAAAAAGTCAGAATTGTAAGAAGTAAATTACTTTCTTTTTTTTCGTGGTGGAAATAAGTTTCCATACCCTGGACAACAACATGTACAAAAAAAGCAAAAACAAAAAAATATTTAGATTGTGTTAGATAATTTCCTGAATAATCTCACATGCACAAGCATGCTCTGTTCATGTTTAACAGATTTCAGAATGATTAAATCATGCTACTTCCAGTAATGCTTTTTAGCATTATCATATGCATATAAATGTTGCTTTATATCTATGCATACTGTATGTTAGCAGTCAAGTTACTGAGGTACACCATGCTTCATGCTCTTAAACTGCTGTTTCATTGAAAGTCTAAATAGGTCTTCGAATGCATTGAAACAATGATTTCTACTTAGGTTTGCAATGCTTTTGGGAAATGCAGAGCATAAGCAATAATAGTTATTTCTAGCTTGTTTTCAGTGAAGAAACAGGATACTGAGGTTACTTGAAAATGCCCGTGTACTGATTGTAGTGAAACTTTATTTATTGAGTCATGTTTTATCTGTTCTCACCTCCGGGGAAATACACAACCAGTTAAATCTGAATATTTATTTCTTTTTCTAGAAGTTGCTTCGTCTTTGTTTCTTTGCAGAAAAGGCGTATTTAGATCAAATGCAACTAAAGAATGCTAAATCTCACGTTTCTTCTTGAATCCCTACGGAGGAATATTTCTGTAGGGTTTATGAGGGCTTTTTTATGAATGATTCTGAGTGTTGAATGTTTCTCAGAGATTGTTGTATGTGTAAATACACTGTAACGCTTGTGTTTTTGCTTATTGAACTGTAATCTGTAGGGTCAGATTTGGGGGAAGGGAACATGTTGCTGCTTTTAAAATGAGGAATTTTTATTCATGCTTTAAAATGTTTGTATAACAGGGATGTTATTTTTCTATTTAACTACTAGCATTTGTTCTTTTTTTATAGCATTGCTCATTTTATTGGGAAATAACAAAAGTGTTTTGGACTTGTAATGCTGGTTTTAGAATGTTGACTTGAAACGACATTGAAGAGCTGTGCAATTTTATTCCTTTTTTGACTTTTTATCCATGGCTTGTCATTTTCTAAATATTTCTTACCATTTTGTCTGTTCATTTAGCAGTGGTCAATATTATTTCACATCAGGGTACTGAAACAGGAAATCAGCCTGGCTTGTGCAGTATTTGGCTATCAAATGTTTGTGGCCATATTTTCACAGCTTTTTGAATCTTCATGAAACTATGCAAAGCAAAAACTAAATGGAACCTTTTGTCACTCTGAGAAACATGACATTTGTCATCTGAAAATCAAATAAAATATATATTTCAGATATTTAAACAGTGTGTTTTTTTAGTGTAACTTGTTATGGTAATGAAGTATAGATTTTTGTAGATGATGTCAAGCAGCCACTAGAGGTCTCACTTTATGTTATTGAGCAACTTCCAGGTAAACTACAGGTTACTGTATCATGACACTGCTGTGAGGACAATCAGTTGTGACTTATTCAGTCAAGAGAAATATGATAAGTGTAAAACTTGTTTTTATGTACAGAATTGATGTTAATATAGCAGCAATATGTATGGCTCTTGACTTATATATGTATGTGTGTGTGGGTATATACACACACACACACACAAACAAACAAACAAAACACTGCTATTCAAAATTTGGGGTTGATAAGATTTGTTAAATTGTTTTTGAATCTCTTCTGCTCACCAAGTCTGCATTTATTTGATTAAAAATACAGTAAAAACAGTAATATTGTGAAATATTATTACAATTTAAAATAACTGTTTTCTATTTTGATATATACTAAATTGTAATTTATTCTTGTGATGTAAAGCTGAATTTTCAGCATCATTACTCCAGTCTTCAGTGTCACATGATCCTTCAGAAATCATTCTAATATACTGATTTGGTTATTATCAATTCTTAAATACGATAATTTCTTATTATCAATGTTGAATACAGTTTGGGCACATGATATTTTTGATGAAAGGTTATTCTATTTTTTCAGGCTTTTTTATTGAATATAAAGCAACACCAAAATAACGGCATTCATTTCAAATAGAATTTACAAAAAGTTTTTACTGTCAATTTTGATACATTTAAAATTCAGTTTGCTAAATAAAAGCATTAATTTCTTTCAAAAAATACATTTAATAGACCTATGGTCATATGTATAGTTTTATTAAATAATTTGACATCATTTTAAAGATGTATTTACTATCACTTTTGATCAATTTAATGCATTCTTGCTGAATAAAAGTGTTAATTTCTTAAAAAATTTAAGATTTAAAATTTAAAACTTTTAAATGGTGATGTATATATAAAACTTATTAGAACATTTCAATGTGCCTTATCGAATATGACGTACCACAAATACTTATCTGCTTAGTTGGTGCTCAAAAGAGAGCAGCAGTTTAGTGTGTGACTGTTACTGTACAGTCCTGAGGTCAGTAATCATGTGTAAATGAGTGTTCAGGGAGGCTACGGCTCTATATTTAGAGAGAACTTACTGGAATGATTTACCCATAACCCTCCCAAACTGAACCACCAGCTGATTATGAAGCCCGACCGGCAGGAACTGGGGCCTGAGAGACAGTGACCCAATTAAACGTGTTACTTACTGTACGCCACATCTGTCATTCCACTAAAATTCACTTAAACACCAGCTGAATCGAAGATAATGAGCAAAAAGGGTGATGTTAGTAAGGTAAATAGAATTTTTTGTATGACTACTAAACCCAGTTTGGATTTTCGCACCAGCGCTGTGAGAGGTCAGTGTTTTGTGACTCAGGTTTTGACAGGAAGGAGTGAATTATGATTCATCATATTTCTATAAAGGACCCGAGTGGCACAGCTGGTGTAGGTGACACTGAACTCCTCCCTCGTGCTCCTGTGCCGCGTGGAGGCTATTTTTGGCCCTCCTGTGACAGTCAGAGCGGCTCTCACTGACAGCTGACCGCAGGGGCCAAATCAAAACAAGCACCGCACCTCCACCGACCTGTTACAGCGCCGAGACCATCACAACACCCCGCCGGACACTTAACAGACTCCCACATCCAAGCAAAAGAGATTACATATTCATAATTCTCCATCAGCCTCTGAATTGGAGTGAGCTTCAGCGATATGACCTCAAATGAGGAGGACAAAGATCCTGATATTGAGCTTTTCGTGAAGGTAAGCATGAACATAAGCTTTAATGAGCTGTGGGTCTAAGCTCTCTGGCTGTGTTTGTGTGTTGCACACTTTATCAATAGTCAGGAATCGATGCTGGCATTACTTTTAAAGGCTTTCTGACAGTTTTAGCAGTTTCGGCTGAGGTTAAGGTGGGCGTTTGGCCCGGGACCGTAACATTTCAGAGGTTGCTGTTGAATTATTTCTTCCTTTCTATCAACAGCTCACGCTCTAATTCCTCTGTGTTCAAGTGTCTCCTTTCTTCTGCTGCTTTCTGTGGTTTGTTTTGCATTGGGTTTTTAAATGTGGTGATGTTTAGAGAACGTTAAAAGCTGAAAGAATGAGGGTGAAATGTTGATAAAGACATTATAAAAGCTTTATAAATCAACGAACCTTCATAATCGCAGAAAGTCAGATGCTATATTTCTTCCATGTGGCGTCAAAGTTATTAATAGAGCTAATAGTGACAGCAAATGCAGAGGGGTTGAAAAACTTTGTTTACTGCTTGCTTGCTGTCTATTGATTTATGACCTTATTAGTGATGTTTGTGAAGTTGCTTAAAATTAGGGTTAGTGATCTGACAGCCCCTACTCTCACATATTGTGTTATAGACATGAATGATTCATTTGCTCACCCTCCACTTGTTTCAAACTTGTATGAGTTTCTTTCTTCTGTTGAACACAAAAGAAGATATTTTAAAGAATGTTTGGTAACCAAACAGTTGCCGGTAGTCATTCAGTTTTTGGTCATACTGTGGAAGTCAATGGCTACCGTCAACTGTTTGGTTACCAGCATTCTTGAAAATATCATTTTTAGTCCTCTATACAGAAGTAAGAAATAGAATTATCATTTTTGGGTAAACTATCCACCTACACTTTAAAAAATAAATGTTCCAAAAGCAAATACCATAAAAGAACTCAAAGACTTTAAGTTTATATCTCACAAGAACCAAGTGTAAAAAAAACATTTTGATAATCTAAATCACCAAAGATTCTATGCATGTTAAAGGTTCTTCATGGAACCATAGATTCCAAAACACTATGAATATCTGTTTGACCAAAAGAACACATTTAAATAATAACATTATACTTAGTTCATGCTCTGAATATACTTTATCCCATGGGAAGGTGGATTGAGTGATGTCAGATTGAAAGATCTTGCATATCACAAACTGTAAACATCTCTGCGTGTGAGCAGAACCTCAGGTGTAACATCAGCAATAACTCTGAGCCAATCAAGCGTTGACCGTTTGAAAACTAACCTCTATGCATTTTATCCCAGCATAGTTAAGTGCTAAACACATTCATTTTAGGTGGCGAGGGTGATGTCTTACTCATAGTTGTGTTGACAGGTACAGTATGACCCCAAACCCCTTTGCTGTGGGCTAATGGGGCAGGTAATGGAATTTCCATGCATAATTCAGCTCAAGCGTGGATCTGATGTCCGGCTCAGGTTACTGGCCCAGTTTAAGGACACTATTGGATAGCTTGATCGCCTAATTTCAGATATGGAAATTTGGCACAGAATCCCCATTGGTTCTTTGTATTGTGTACTATTGTATTGAAGATTACAAGTCATGCACTTAATGGCGAATGACTTTCAGGGGTTTAATAATTTCACATTTGCCCTAATGACACTAACATGCATGTCTGGGTTTTTGGATTGAATTTTTTTTTTTAGAAAATGCATGTTTTCTTTTTTAATATACTTTAAAATATAATTTATTCCTGTAGTGCAAAGCTGAATTTTCATCAGCCATTACTCCAGTCTTCAGTGTCACATGATCCTTCAGAAATCATTCAAATATGCTGATTTATTATCAATGTTGGAAACAGTATTTGCTGCTTGATATTTTTGGGAACCTGTGATACTAACATTTTCTAACATTTAATGACTTTAATAAGTTGAATAATTGTAAAATGATTTTACAATTATTCAACAGTATTTTGTATACATGTATATATATATATACACACAGTCTCATAAATTTTAGAGAATTTTCTTGAAATTAAATAAGTTGAACTATGTTGAATATACGTGAATAATCTTATGCAATATTTAATTTATTAACAATATTTTCAAGACCTTGCCTACACTAGAAAAATACTGTGGTGGTACCATGGTATTGTACTTATATGATGTGATGTATTGAGTTTAATACTGATTTATCAGTTTGTGTTCCTCAGGCTGGCAGTGATGGAGAAAGTATCGGAAACTGTCCTTTCTCTCAAAGGCTTTTTATGATCCTGTGGCTGAAGGGAGTCGTGTTCAACGTCACCACTGTCGACCTGAAAAGGTAACGAAATAGTACTTAAAAGTATGCTTCTGGCATTGGAGTTGCTGTTAGAAACCACACGGATCAACATTTTGGCTTTTATTTAAAGTCTGTTAGCTTTAGTTAGATGTCCCACCCAAATGTCCAGTTTCAACCAGAAATGCATTAACAAAGCAAAGTAACCCGTGCTTATCAAGCATTTTCATTGGCTTTAATTGGCTATGTTATGCAATGATCAAACTCAGATGTGAATGTGCATTAAAAATCTAAAGTTTTCCATTTTTCTTCAAGGAAACCAGCAGATCTTCGTAATCTCGCTCCCGGTACTCCTCCACCATTCCTTACCTTCAATGGCGAGGTGCGGACAGACGTCAACAAAATCGAGGAATTCTTGGAAGAGATGCTAGCGCCTCCCAAGTAGGTTGACATGATGTTCACAGATGGATTGATTGTTTATGTATAAGGTGAACAGCATTATTTTTTGTGCACATCCAAAGGTATCCAAAACTTGCTGCGAAGAACAAGGAGTCCAACACGGCGGGAAATGACATCTTCGCAAAGTTCTCAGCCTACATCAAGAACACAAATCCAGGAGCCAACGCAAGTGAGTTTAACGTCTGCTCTATGACTTATTAGACAGGTTCAAGGAATATTTACAGCTCTTTATGGATGCTCCGCTGTCAACGGCGAAATATGGAGCCACATGTTATCCAGAGCTCATTCGCATTCCGTTAGGCCTTTACAGGGATTGTCTTGACTTAAAGCTGCTGTATTTCTTCAGATAAAAACATTCAGCACAAGCACATATCAAACTTTTGGCTGTGCAGGTCTGGAGAAGGGGCTACTGAAAGCTCTGAAGAAACTGGACAACTTCCTGAACTCCCCTCTGCCGGACGAGATTGATGCCGATAGTACGGGGGAGGAGAAGAGCTCCAACCGCAAGTACTTGGACGGCAATGAATTAACGCTCACAGACTGCAACCTCCTCCCCAAACTGCACGTAGTGAAGGTGATGTACCACTGGCAGATCTGCTGTAATTGATCATTTAGTGCAAGATAAAATAGTGGCGATTCTTGAAAGGAAAAGTTCCAAAAACGTTCCTTTTTATTGCTGAAATGTTCCAAAAACAGTTGCAGTGAATGTTTCTCAGGGTGGATTTACTTTTTAAAGTCAGTTTCTGCGCAGACACACACCTTTCCAGCTAACATTTTCTTACAACTTTCAACATTTTTTAAAAGTTATATATATGTTAGGATAATATGTTCTTGTAGTAATGTAAATGGAACATTCTTATAACATTATTAATAGGCTATTTAATATCCATTTTCATAATGTTAAGAGAAAATGTAATTAAATTATTAAAAATAAATGTTCAAATGACATATTTAGGGTGAACAAGTTAATATAATCTTTTAAGAAATGTTTTAATAATCTTTAAATAATGTTCTAATTATGATACGAAAACTGGACATTTTAACGGTCTTAGAATATTAAAAATGTTGTAATAAATGTGTTTGCAACTTTTAAATAACACTAGAATCATGACAAGAAACTGGAAATTTTAACAATTTAGGAACATTTCAAAATGTTTTCAATGTTTTTATAACCTAAATTTATCATCTGGGTTAAAGTCTTGAACGTTCCTGATTCCTGAAATGTTTAAAAAACATTCCCTTTAATTGCAGTGAATAATTCTCAGGGTAGGTTTACATTTTAAAATCAATTTTTGAACAGATACACATTTTAATGTCTTTTGAACAATCTCACCACTTCTGGCCAGAAAAAAAAAAAAAACAGCGGGGCATGATGTCTCATTATGTATGGGGGTAAGTTGTCGAAGCAGCATCCTGCAATTTTTTGACACTGATTTGAGAAGAAAATCTTTTCTGAAATATGAAATATTACCTAAATTAAAATAAAAAGTCATCTTCCATATCATACCTGCATTTAAAATGTATTACAGGCAAATTAATGGATAAATTAAAACAAATGAAACCGCAAATTGCAATAAATCCTTGACTGCTGGATTTATATTTTTGCTTTTTGACAAATTGCAATTTTCAGTTAATGAATTTAATAAAAATACAACAAATAAAACACATGTGACAACTTGCCCCAACCTAACATTTATTAAAATACTCTTAGGATGATTTGTTTTAGATTATAAATGAGCAGATGCAGTTGTTTCATTTCGTCATTATTTTTCATCCCACATACAGTGTTTGTAATTACAACATTTCAGCACAGACACACACCTTTTGAACATTCCTACCAGTATAGCCTAGGAAAAAGATATATCGGGGCATTTCGTCACACTATGTAATAAATATGGGGCAAGTTGTCACAAAGGGACCCTATTGACACTGATTTGTGAAGATTGCTTTTTCTCTAATATAAATTTCCAACTAAACTATAAGAAAAAGTCATCTTCCACATCATATCTGCATTTAAAATGTAATATAGCCTAATTAATGGCTAAATTAAAATTGTAAAACAATTAGCATAAAATTTAAATAAAAAACATATAAGCCACAAGTAACAACTAGCCATTTATTAAAATCCTTATAGTATGATTGGTTTGGACATAAACTAGCAGTTGGTTTAGATCATACTAGTCTAACATCATGTTTCTTTCCACATTCAGGTGGTTTCTAAGAAGTACCGTAACTTTGAGATCCCATCAGAGTTCAGTGGAGTTTGGCGGTACCTGCAGAACGCCTACGCCCGGGATGAATTCACCAACACCTGTGCGGCAGACAGAGAGATTGAACTGGCCTATCAGGACGTGGCCAAGCGGCTGGGCAAATGAACACACGCTAATCAGTGACTCTAATGCAAAACTGCTAAAGTGGTGACCTTTCTCTTGGTGTCAATGTCTCATTTTCCTTCAGCAGTTATTGAGCAGAATTTGCCTTCAGGACATTGACGTGGTCCTGTAATACTCCTGTCATGCTTGTGTGTACTTCCCATACTATTGCCATTATGTTTACTGTCTGTAAGTGACATAAACTCCTCTTAGTGTCACTATATGACGGTCTAGAAAAAAAACACTGTGCCACTGTTTCTCTGCAACTTTTCAGGGTTGGATGATGATTCTCCTCATTTAAAGTCCAATTCTTCCAGCATATACCTTTCAAATTTAATGTTGTATAAATTATTTTTGCTAGCTTGTGAAACAGTAATATAATTTTGTGCTTTATCTAAGAGTAGGATTTTAACCCTAGTATTTATAATAGTTAATGTGTGTAAATCTCCACAGGAGAAAAAAAGGTGAGCATTAAGAATGTAATTTCTTTAGAATTGGCTTGAGAACAATTCTATTTAAGCACACAGCCCCACCTAGTGGAGAAATTAATAAACTGAGCTATTTAAATTAGCCTCATTCTGCAGTTGATATTATAGGCCAGGGGTCACCAAGTTCGGTCCTGGAGGGCCGGTGTCCTGCAGAGTTTAGCTCCAACCCTAATCAAACACACCTGAAGCAGCTAATCAAGGTCTTAGGTATACTTGAAACTTCCAGCAGGTGTGTTGAGGCAAGTTGTAGCTAAACTCTGCAGGACACTGACCCTCCAGGATCAAGTTTGATGACCCCTGTGGCTATACATACTGGCGCGAAATTTATACATAATATTTAAAAATAATGATTGTTTCTAAGCCATCACAAAAAATAGGCACATGTTTAGGTCTCAGGTATCTCTAGCCCTGTCTGGAATTTTCATATATTTGAAATGAACAACAATATATTGTCTCTTATTAATAAAATATATTTTTTCATCAAGCTTTTAATGTTTCGTTTGTGTTTAATCGTGTCATAGGCTACTGCAAGACGAATATTTCAAGTTGGAAAAAAACTCACCTCATCTCGTCGATTAGCACAGATAATTGACTCCTCCCTCAGCAAAGCTCCAATGAATTATTTTTTTTTAAGCACTTATATTAATTATTCCATACAAAATTTGTACTATGTAAAGTTGTCGAAATCTTCACTGTAGCTGGGGAACTAGGCGGATACTGGCGTTAAATGACGCTCCTGATTTGTATCCTTCAGCCTGTTGTGAGAAAGTTACCTCTTTTATCACTTGACAGAATTTGAAAAATACAGGTTAGTAAACGATTTTAACACTCCACTCTCATGTTTACACGTGCGGTTTTAATTGTTGTAGCTCTACCGTCAATATAAGTTTGTTTAAACGTTTGTTTTTGTTCTTGTCTAGACTGTGGATACCACCTTATTGTTTCTGTTAGAGCGGGCGCGGCCATTTGTAAAATTAATGTGTCCGGCTTCCGGTGTCATCAGCTTCCAGCTACTTTTAGCTGGACAAAACCGCTCGTTTTGCTGCTTGATAATGCAAATTGGTTACCATATTATTTTAATGTATTATATTAATTATGAGCACACTGGTTTGTAGTGCAAGTGGTTTTACCGTTTACTGCACTTTGTTATTCTTCTCTTATTTCTCTATGGCGGCTTATGAACCGGAAGTCTCGCACATTCACAGAAAACGGCTTACTTCCGCGTTGAAGAATAAGAGAGGTTTTTGTTTAACGGTCTTTGTCGAAATTTAACCTCAGTGGAAGTAGACATCGTGTTATATGTTTTGTATAGTTTATCTTGTATTGAACCTTTAACATTTCTTGACACGGAAACAAACAAACAAACAAGCAAGCAAAAAGATAAAACCAGTCTATTGTAGACTGCTGGTTTCTGTCAACATGGTTTACTTTGATGGTTTTTGAGGTGTTTTAGGCACTTCTCAGCTGGCCAGGCTGGGAGACCAGATGGTTGACCAGATAAACCAGTTGAACACCAGCCTACCATATTAAGTTGGTTTAATTGTTTGTTTCAGCAGAATATAGATTAAAATTAATTCTTAATTTTACAACATTTTTTAAACATGACCTTGAATGATGCTGCAATTGGTAACATATTCCTTTGACTTGGTGTGGTTACAGCCAAACATCTGCTGAGCTGCTCCACCATCAGCTGGATACAATATGAGACACTTAAGATAATATTTCACAAAAACCAAATGGTCAATGTCTATCAAACTGTCAAGTACGTGTGAAAAAAGCTGTCGTTCCATCTGATTTCCAGCACATGCGACATCTGTATGTCAGGTTTTACTGGCAGCTGAATAATATTGCTTTATACGAGCACGGATTGGAACACAGGCTGAAACAGGAGAGGTTTTCCTCTGGTAGCTCAGGGCCGCTTGGCCTCATGGGTTTTAATTACCCTACTTCCTGTTGAGGAAGCCCTTTCACCATCTCTGAGCCGTCCAACACATTTCTTTCACTGCAAATTCAAACCATCTGCATTTATGTCTGCAGTCTTTATGTGGGCAGTGGGGCAAAGGACCGGTCAAACATGCACTTGGCTCCTTCCTTGATTGTTTCAGCAAGTCTTGCACCATTCTGGATGAAATGCCCTGCGGCCTCAAGCGCATGGAAGGCCCGATCGACTCACTCACACCCCACACATCAACACACCAAACACGCAATCATCTGTCTTCAGATGGAAATCCTTCTCCAGCACGCTTTTCTTTTTCCTCCAGAACAATTTTCTCTGTGAGGAATCTCCAGTTACACAACATGCAAGCACAATTTATTGAAACATCTGTGTTGTTTTCCCACTGTGCATTGAAGAAGTGATCAGAATATGGTCTTATTTTCACTTATTCACTTCATGTAACCTAACTGATCGGATTCCATTCAACGAGGCATCCTATTCCATCTACTCTTGGCTATATACAGATAGAAAGATTTACTTCCATGATGATGCTAATCATTGTGCCTGATGAAGATAATGCTGTATTGTATAAATGTTGGAGTTTTGCAGTTGCTTCATCCATATCATGTAGATTGCGGGGCTTCCAAACCTCTGCATTTGAATGTATTTCTGTTTGGGCAGTGTAAGTTTTACATACGTGGCCTAAAGAACCATATGCATTTAATCTTGGCTGAGTTGCATCTTGTATTGTATCTCAAATGCATATTGAAGGGCATTTACACTTCCAAAATCTAGAAAGATGCCCAATTTGTAAAAACGTTTGAAGTGTACATGTAAATACCTCCATAGAGTCTCTAAGGTGGTCTTTTTTTTGCCTTGGGCCAGTATGAAGCTAAATAGCAAAGTGCTGAAAACCACTCAAAACACCTTTGCCACTGCATTACAAAGCCCTGGCAGATGCTTTAGCATCATAGAGGTAAGTTTTTCACTCACATTTGCTTCAGGAAATGTAAAAAATATATATTTTTAAATGACTTTACAGTATTTACTGGAGTATCTTTTATTTTGACAGAAACTGTGGTAACTGTGTTTGGATGGAAGAAAGCAAGAACGATACTTTCACAGGACCGGAAAAAAGCACATTATAGCCTATGTCCTGGAACCGGCAATTACATGTGAGAAAATAAGTCTTTTCCTGATTGCTTTTACCTTTCTTGAAGGGTGTCAAAGCAGCGGTAGCCGCTGACTTCACTACTCACTTTCCACCTGATTTAACTTATGCTGAAGTGGCAGTTGCCACAAGGTAATCTAAAGCAGAGTCCACTCCATGGACACTGCCAACACACCACACAAAAGGCATGCGATTCCTCCACAACTCGGCTCGGATCACTAACATCAGAGGATTTCAGGGCAGTAAAGGCAAGGCAACCTGTAGTTCACTCTGACCGTTTTATCAAAACAAGCATTTGCTTGAGTCTTATAATTATAGGTTAACACAGAGTTGGATTCAAGCATCGCTGCGCAGTAATATCCTTTGAGATCTTGTTGGATTTGTGTCTGTGGATCGGTTGTGCATCAGTGACATCGCCTGGGCTCTAAATGATACCAAATGTTGAAGTTTGCCCCTGTTTCAAACAGCAGGGTAATTGTGGGTATGCATCAGTCAGATCTTGATTTAGACTTCAGTGCTGTCTGTCTGCACCTCATGAAGAGATCCAAGAGGTTTCACATTTTATGGTGGAAAATTAAAAGTCTTCATGCTGAGAGTGTATGAAATGGCATTTGGTATTGTTTGCTTTGGTAGGAATATTTTATTTTGTCCATCGCCAACTTGCCTTTTGGGATTTCGGGATACACTCTTTTATCTACTTTAACTTTCCATCTCGCTGTATATGTTCATTATGCTTTCATGTGTTCCCCATCTGTCCATCTTAGCATTTAGATCTGCATCACAATATAATGTAGTTTTCTTTTTTCAGTGAAAAGCCTAAAGGGATAGTTCACCGCAGCATTAAAATTTACTCATGAACATTGACTCAGCCTCATGTCGAGCCAAACATATGACTTTCTAGGAAGGCAAAATTAGACATTTTGGGGGGAAAAGAGCTTCTGTTTTCTTTATCAGGGTTATTATAGTTAACTTAATGTTAAATTATAAAATTGTTAATAAAGTAAATGTTAATTGAAATAAAATATAACAACATATGCCATTGGCAACATTTCTCATTTTCATTTAATGCATCTTGATGTACTAAAATAACAAACTAAAACTGAAATAAAAATGTATAAACTGTATTTAAAAATAAATAACTCTTTAAAAACTTACAAAAGGAACAAAATTACAAACTTGTAAAAGTGAAAAAAAATAAAAAAAATCTAATTCAGAATATTCATAAAAACTTGAATATTGAACAATGACAAAAATAACATAAATATATAGTGAACATGGGCTATCAAACTTCAGGAAGGCCAAAAAAAGTTTATACAATAGTATATACAATTTGTGTGCTATATATTTCAAGTTATTCAATAGTTTTGCATGAGGAACAGACTGAAATGTAAGGTAAATTTGCTCGTAAGGAATCAAAGACTGGAAATAAAGTGTATTATAAAGTGTATATTAATGTTTATAGTGCTTTTCATGTCCTTTTTTGGAGCTTGGCAACTTCTAGTCACTCTATGCTTTCATCATTTATGGAAAAGCAGCAAAAAAAAAAGAAAAGAAAAGTCATATGGGTTTGGATCATCATGTGTGCGAGTAATGTGATGACAGTATTCATTTATGGGTGAAATATTTGTCTAATTTGATATGTAAAACCAAACGTTTTATCAAAAAGCTTGTGATGTCATCTTAACACCTCGACATCATCTTTTGAAGTAAAACCTGAAAAGAACCGCGAGAACAAACCCTCAGTCAGTGTAAACAGCTGCTACCTACTGGCAGTAAGTCACCGTATCGCTCTGCAGAGCGTGGAATGACCCTTCTGCGGTCATAATATGAGCCGTCCTGCTCTGTGCGCGCGGTTCCAGCGGTGTCAGGCCCTGCTGCGTGCTGGGAAGATAGAGAGGGTGAGAGTGATGGGGTGGAACAATGTCACTCTCACACACGTGTGTTTGTTTAGGCTTTGGCACTCGGCGGCTTCCAGAGAGGTGTCAGAACAGAGCCTCACTTCTGTTTCACACGTCCTTTTTCTGAAACTAGAGCGCATGTCACGCAGAGCTCGAAAATATGCTGCATGTTCTTACGTTTAGTGTGGTCATGATATCAAACTTTTATCAAAACCAATACCAGTAAAATTTCATGATTCTAACTAACCAATAATCAAATGACCACAATGTTTTATTAAAAAAATGAACAAAAATGAACCTAAATCAATATATGAAGAGTTCAGATGCAAAAGCCTCTAAGTACCATGTGAAATTTTCTTCTAAAATGAGCATTTTTATCAGGCTCCTATGTTTGGGTTCAGTAATTTTACCTAATGGCAATGTATACGTCATTTTTTTTATGTAATTAAAGTGAATTAACTTAACTTAAATATATGAGCCCGATATAAATGGTCATTTTAGAAGAAAATTTCAGATGGTACTTAGAGGCTTTTGCATCTGAACTCTTCATATATACATTAGTGCTGTCAAACGATTAATCCAAAATAAAAGTTTTTGTTTACGGAATGTGTGTGTGTACTGTGTATATTTATTATGTATATATAAATGCACACACATACAGTATATATTTGGAAACTATTTACATGTATATATTTATATTTATATAATTTATATTATATATAAATATATTTAATATACAAATATAACATAATTTTCCTAAATATATATATGCATGTGTGTGTATTTATATATACATAATAAATATACACAGTACACACACACATTCTGTAAACAAAAAGTTATTTTGAATGTGATTAATCGCGATTAATCGTTTGACATCACTAATATATATATATATATATATATGTATGTATGTATGTATGTGTGTGTGTGTGTGTGTGTGTATATATATATATATACATATATACTGTATATATTTCTGATTGAAAATGTAATTTTGTCATAAACCTGTTGCTTTATGTTGCTGCCTGTTGACTTTTGTTGCTGACTTTTTCATAGAGAAGTAATTAAGATATTAAATCTAATATTTTCCCCCGATTGGCTGTTTAGATGCTTCACATTCAACAAACTACACATTATATGAAAAATTGACTTCATTCTCCAAATTACTGACTTAGAAACCACCATAGAGACTGTGATTAGAGACATCCATAATCAGACTCAGATTAAGATTTCTGCTTGTGCATCAGAAAATTGCTTTTTCATGGTTTCTAAGGGCTGCCTCGCACCGTCTCTGACTCATAACAGTATTTATGGAGACCGAATGACTGATCTTTGGCTCCTTGCTCACATATCTCCTCCTCACCTCCTCTATCCATCCTCGCCTCTCCTTAGCTAGAGGGAATCCCAAGTTTACCATGGTGTAACCATAGTTTCCATCAAAATACCATATTTACTGCAGGCTGGTCAACAAGAAGACACCCCTGCAACTGTATAGCAGTATTGTGTTTCAAGCTTCCATGCTGTTGTGCACAAGCATGTTTTAGTTAAATATTTTTTAAGTAGCTCGTAATTATAATGCTGCAACATGCTGTGAAACTGATGGTGAGAAGAGTTTTAATTTGTATTCATTAATGTTTATTTTGTGTTTTTGTTGCAGCACCAGCTTGGGTTTAATGAAGTAGTTGCAAAGAGTTGTAAACACCCACAGGAGGGCAGTGTTTCTTAAAATTTGCCCAGGCTTCGGCACAGACATGACCTTGAAGCAAGACTGGGAGTGAGGTGATGATGCATCTGAGGTCTTACATTCATTCACAGACAGTTATGCACTGTTCTCTGGTTTTTAAATTCCTGCATACATAGATCACTGTAAGAAAAAAGACTGACAGAGACTGTCACCGAGGCAGGACCTTTTCAAAAGGTTTTAAAATCTCCAACAGACTTTAATTTCTTTTAAAACAAGAATTGATCGAGTGGTTTTGGTTTTTTAATAAGATTTTACCAGAAAATGTTTTAGATTTTTTTTATCATGTTAATGTAAAATATCTTGTGTAGTTTTAATTATTGTATCTGTCTTTTTGTTTGTATTTCTGTAACTTGTAGTTTGCAACTCTGTTTTCACTGTGGCATTAAAATCTGAATTAAACAAACAAAACAAACACTTCAGGTACCTTTTAAGGTACTATAATACATCCATTTGGGGTAAATATTGTAAAAATGCGTACCATTTCAAAGTACAGTCCCTGTGACAGTTTTTGTAGATTCAATAAAATATTTTTGTGAAACATTGTAATACACTAACATTCAAATGTTTAGGTAATGAAAGGGAAAAAATTCAAGAAATTAATACTTTTATAAAACAAGGATGCATTATGTTGATCAAAAGTGACAGTAAAGACATTTCTAGATTTCTATTTTTAAATAAATTCTGTTTTTAGGAATTCCATTCAGACTTTAATATTTTATATTAATCAAAGAATCCTGAAAAAAAGTATCACAAAAACATTCCACAAAAACATTAAGCTGTTTAAAAAAAACTACTTTTTTTAAACTTTATAATTTTTAAATATATATTAAAATAGAAAACTATTATTTTTAATTGTAATAATACCAGCAATATTACTGTTTTTACTGTAATTTCAATCAAATAAATGCAGCCTTGGTGAGCAAAAGAGACTTCTTTCAAAAACATCAGAAAATCGTAGTTATTCCAAACCTTTGACTGGAAGCGTCTGTAAATATTTCTTATTATTGCACTCCATCACGTATCATTGAATTTTTCTTCTCTGATATAATAATTTTGGGTTAGGGTTATATGGCTAACTGTTTTTGTTTGACAGGATAGTTGATCAAGGACAAACGACGCTGATCCAGGAGCATGTACTACTTGGCAACTTCTCTGTCAAGTTTTTTAGCAGAGGATGAATCGTGAGCTTACAGGTGCGATCAGCTTTAGATAACACCTCTATGCATTACTTCCACCCCCCTCTTGCAAAGTGTCCCGTTTACTGCCGGCGCGCTGGAGGTGTTTAAGGATTGCACCCCGCTGCCTCCGTGCTCCCGTGAGCTTCACACTTCATTTGTACGGAAACCTCCCAGCGGCAGCAAATACTTCACAAGCACTGCCAGCATAAATCATCAGGCCCGACAAGCCCGTCTGCAACCTTCAGACAGCCGTGGGACACTAAGGGTCTCTATTTTCAGATGTCCCGCAGGTTTCACCCTGTTAAAGGCGTCGGGGCATTGTCCTTGGCACACCTCCAGCTAAACTGGGACAGCACTATGCAGATTTGATTGCTTGTGAAGTGATTTGGAGCAACCAGGGGCTTAACTGTATGAGAAATGACTGACCCTCACAACACGCTGTGAAACCAGAAGCCTCCTATTTCACCCGGAGAGAACGATAGATGCGTAAATCAGTCTTCCTCAAAGAAAGACACTGAGAATTCTGTTCAGTTCTTGCCCTCAAAAAAAGAAAAATGTTTAATTAAATTAAATTGAGGAAAACTTCCTAGCAATTAAATTAGGGATTTTCAAAAGAAAAAAAATTGATTTGAACAGATTTGTTATAGTCTTCAATGAACAAAAGTAAATATTTAAATAATGTTGTTATACTACCTTTGCTGCCTACCTAATGCAATGAAATTAAAACACACATTGATTGATTGATTGATTCATTTTTATTTTATTTATTTATTATTTTACCAAAAGACTGACATTTATTTTATCTGGCATACAACAATAAACAAAAAGTACAATAATCAAGAAAATAACAATTGTAATTTTTTTTTTTTTTTCATTTTAAATAAATTAAAATGTTTAAGTACGTGATCTGAATTAAATGTTTTTTTTTAATTCATGCAATGAATTATGACTTAAAATAGATATCATATATATATATACACACACACACACACACACACACATACTATATATATATATATATATATATATATATATACTTATATGTATGTATTTTGATTTCATATGATTCAGTAAACATTTTACAAATCAAAACCGACCGTAAGCAATGAAATTACAGAATGTTGTGACAAAATGTAAGAATTTAACTAAATATAATAAGTCAAATGTTGTCGTCGCTCCAAAATAATGAGGCAGTGTGGCTTTTTTGTGAAGTTATCTCACAATTACCTGTTTTACTTTTTTTACTCTGAGACAGTTTTTTTTTTGAGCACAGCAACAAGAAACCATATGATCCATTTATCAGCAGCCGCTCTGAGCTTTGTCTTAAAAAGACCAGAGATGATGTTCCTAATTCTTAGATCGTCTCAGTGTTTGGCTTTTGCACTATCAACCCCACTTTTGTTTGATATGGAAAGACCATCATTAGTTCTTGCTCTCTCTACTTGTTTATTTTCACTTCGTGCCGACCCACGAATGAAAACAGAATCTGAGAACTTTTATCAATTAGCCCTGATAAAGATGACAGAACATTGAGCACAATGTTCATTTCCAAAAGGAAACACACGTGTTTTGTCTTAAAACAATGTAATAGTGTCGAGCTCTCTCTAAGTAGCGCTAAATAAGCCCATTGAGTCGTTTCCTGGCTGAGGTGATCCAAACCAAACATTGATCCAAGCTGAACTTATGGATGTTTGCGTTCATTGATAGGGCCGTTTAAAGACCCTCAGTGCAGGTTTAGACAAACAGTTGGCAATGTGTTTGAACAGCTCACAGCATTAACCGATCCGTTTCATCTGACACATTAACGGGCATTAATCATCACGCGCTGCATAATGGAGCATTTGTCTGTCTTGAAGTGTATGTTATGAAAGTCTCCGGTGGAAATTCAGAATAGAGTCAGGAAAAGTGACAGGAAATCATATAAAATCTCATGGAGATTTGGGCCTACATATTCTGGCAAGATATGCACAGATAAGGCCGTTCAACAAACTGACTCGAAGAAGTTTAAACATCGCTGTGCTCTTCAAGTTAAAGTAGCGTTGCACAATGTAAACCAGGGCCGAAAAGCTCTCTATCTCAGATTTTCATCAGAGCTGTTCAGAAAGCACTATTTATTTTCAGCTTGTATGACGGAGACGTGTAATGTAAAATGCAGACCAGCTATATCTTTCATTCTTTGGAAAGATTAAGAAGTGCAAACTCATAAAACCCACAGGAGGCCGACAGACAGCGGCAGTACAACTTTAGTTCTGTTCAGTTTAATTCAGTTTAGTTCAGTTAAGATCAATTTAGTTCAACAGAGCTGCTGGCAAATGTCATTTCTACAGTAAAAATAGCAGATGTTTCATGTTTTCATTTCAATTTGGTTCTGCTCAGTTAAATTCACTTCAGTTCAGTGAAGTTGAGATCGATTTTAGTGCCAACTCAGTTCATTAAACTACTGATGACCTTGTTCAGTTCAGTTAAATTCAGTTTGGCTTAGTTCAGTGAGTTCGGTTCAGTTTAGTGTCAATTCAGTAAACTGATGGCTAAATGTCATTTCTAAATTTTCTCTTTTTATATTTAGTTCAGTTCAGCACATCTAAGTTTAGTTGTCTCAAACTGAATTTAGCTTAGCTCAGTCTCTTCTGTTCAGTTCAGTAAGGTTGTGCTCAGTTGAGTTGAGTTCAGCTCAGTTCAGCTTATTTATTAGCTGCTGAACAGCATTTTTAAATGACATTTCTAAATGTAACAGATTGTGGACGTGTTTTAGTAACCATGACTCAGATACAGACATTTAATGAAGTACTTCCTTGATGATTAGCTCTCTTTGTTGGTCGTGGGAGTTTTCCAGTGCAGTCATATATATAATACAGACTGTCAAACCAGCAGCGCCTGAGGTTGTTATTTAACTGGAGCTCAGTGAAACAGCAGTGAAAGTAGTTTTTCTTGCTCCCCTTGGTGCTTCCAACACGAGTTCATGTTTTCTAGGAAGCACCTGCTCCTGAGGTGTTTTTAATGAAGTCAATCACGATTGCAAGACTTTTTATTTTTGAAAAGGGGTTGAAAGTAAAAAAATTTTTTTTTTTATATGCTTAATATTTGGTTTATATCATTAACTCTTTTCGTGCATAGCGTCATTAGAAAAGGACAAATTCATGTGTTGATACAAATACGCTTTTTTTTTTCTTACAAAATCATTGAAAACAAATTTGATCTGTTCCTTCCTTAAGTGGTTGATTCATGCATTAAGTTTCTTTACCAGATTGCACATTTGTGTTTATCAAACTGCTTATTTTAACAGTGGTACATATGGTCAATGTAATCATCATATTTTCCCAATTAATGAAACGGAAAAAAGAAACAGTGAGTTACAACAAAAAGCCATTTTTATTCTCAAAGACAAATGATACAATCATCAGAAATGCTCAAAAATCTCACAATTTTTTACTGGATTGTTAGTCCCATACAAACAGGTTAAAGTTTCTCAAACTTTATGGATGAAACAGGACGAAAGATTGTCGAAACTGAAACATCTGTACAGTATGTGCAAGGAAGTAATGCTCGACACAAATGAGATGATGCATTCTCCCGTTGTTTACAAACCAAGGATTGTGTTCAATCAAAATAATGCATATTTCAATAGCAGGATTTCCAGGGTTTCAAATACGAAACACTTTAGTTAACAGTACAGAAACGACAATATTGGAGCGCAAAAGACGTCGCGGAAGCATTTGGTTTTCTTCATGTGTTAATTTGATCTTGCATACTTGCAATGTAAATGAAATTTGTGAATAAGGAGAAGCCCAAAACTCTCATATATGTCTGTGATAATGACAGAACGTACTGTATGTAAATGAAATCTCAATGATTTTTTTAATGTATGGAATGAATATAAATAGTCTCATGGAAGGAATCTCTGCTATTGACCCATAAAACAGACTCTTGCAAGGGTACTACATATAAAAGGTTCAATGAAAAACATAGTCCATAGCCCAAAAGCATATAATTATTTGGCCCTGTGACATGTTTGATTAAGACAGACCAATGTTATTCTTGTATTATCAGGCATATTGAAGCAATTAAACATGGATTCATACAAAGTTAACAGTGCAGAGGTTCTTTACATTTGCAGTTACCTGCTTGCAGCTTTTTGTAAACATTCTGTAAACATAAACGCTCTCCTCACTACCAGAAGACACCACGGTAAAAGAAAAGGTAAATCAAATAGTGGGGAAGTGTAAGTGTTGTTATTGTTACTGAACTCAAAGAAATGGAGTTTAATACTGTACAGAAGAAACCAGGGTGGTACACACATACAGGCTTGTTTTAAACTCAGATTAGTTGTTTCTGCCATGACCTTTGATTTCAAATGGAGATGCAATTCATTTTGGGTGATTTTCTCAAAACTGATCTTGTTCAGGTTATATTTTATCACAAAAAACAAAGGAAAAAATAAACATCATATTAAATGTTGCATGAAGTTTAGGACCACGTTTGGTATTTGTTCAGGATTTTTTTGCATTTTCCTAATTTTTCCTAATTATTATTTACTGTAAGATGAATAAAATGCATATTTACATTTATTAAAAAGTATTTATATTATCATTACTGTTTCACTATAATTTGGAATAAGATTTTTCACATTAAAGTAGTTTTTCTGAATTAGAAAAAAAATGTAATCCTGAAAACCGGATTTATTTTCTTCATGCTAAATGTAACTTCTTGAGTAAAATATAACCCGGACATTCATTTGTGTTTTTGTTTTTGCCATTTAGGCTTCATTTGTTTTACATCCCTTTAAAAGAAGTGCTTTGTTCTAAACAAAAATAGAAATAAAAAGACAAGTGACATTTGTTTCAGAAGGGTGCTGCCAGCAGCCTATTAACTTACATTTGGACAAACATTCTATCAAGTACCACTTGTTGTTGAATCCAAAAACATACACGTTATTCTTCAAAGATGCCAACTACAAAGTGTAAAGAAAATTGCATTATTACAAATATAATTGTTTCAAAATTGGTAACATATTTGCAGGAGTTCTCTTGTCAGTGATAATTTCATCCCAACTCATCATGGATTGCTGACCAATAAATAAATTCTAGAAATGGAGATGATAAACTTTTCCGGTAAACATCCATTGTGTAATTTAGGCTACTCAATTTGATTGTCCGTTCAGTAAAATGTCTTGCAGGCCAAAGATTGCCTAAGATTCTGTTGTCTAACATGCCAGTAATATCAAAGTACTTGATTATATTGTACCTCAAGAACGTTAGCACACAGCAAAGAGACATTTCTGAGTTTGATTGTTGTAGTACAGTTTGCATAGTCTTTAACTAACCTACAAAGTGCAGTTAACCATCCAGTTATAGAACAGAAGGCTGATGATTGTATTGGTTTCATATCTGCACAAGAGATGGAAACTGGTTGTTTTATTATTGCAAGTGCATGCGTGAGATTAGATCATGTCTGTATCTGAAGATGCAAAGGTTTAGGCCACTGCTGCAAGAGTTTGGTCGTTCTTGTAGTCACCGAAAAACATTAAATAAAACATAAATCTAAAATAAATTAACTAGATAAACATTGGATACCAAAATCAAACAAGTGGAGAGTGCAGCACGTCAACTCTCGTAACATATCTTTGTACATTTATTGATTGTTTTTGTTATTGATGTTACTTGCTCAGATGTACTCAGTCTAAAACATTTCTGGATGTCTTAATGCTCAATATGAATCATTTCTGACTGAGAATTTATTCTGAGAAAAATAAGAAAAATCCACAAACGTTTAATTGTGGATATAGTCTTACAATGAAATGTCCTTCCTTCATTGCTGACGTATCATTGGATTTTCTTTTTGGTTGCTTTACAATAACAATAATAATAACAAAACATTTAAATTACAAAACGAGTAAATATTTCATTAAGTTATTAATAGATGTCCTAAAAATAATATTCAAACGTCTTCAATTTTGTCCCTCTAAACACATTGCATAATTTAAAGTTTATATGGCTAATATTGCTTCTCGAATCAGTACGGTTTGCTACCATTTCTTACATAAATTAAAATAATCAGAGGGAATTAGCCAGTACTGTTTCAAATAGCTGACTTCTAGCACGCATAAATAAAAAAACAATTGCTTTCAGTGTTAAGAAAAGCTAAATTATACCGAGTTAGTATAAAAATATTCTGCGCCAATAGTGTGGATGCATTCCTATTGCAATGAAAGTTACCTCAAGGACAGAAAAAGAGTTCATCCAAAAACGTTCTGGCATCGTTTACTCTTAAATATAGGTTTGTTCTTTGCACAAAGCTATTGAATGAGCTCACAAGTCATATGGACCACTTTGTTGGTGCTTTTTGGAGTTTAAAAGCCCCAAACACCAGGATTTCGGAGCATGACAGTGACAGTACGCTTTCGTTGTATCTAAATGTGCAGCATCAGCATTGTGCTAAACACCTCCTTTTGTGTTCTGCAGAAGAAAGAAAGTCATACGGGTTTGGAACGACATGAAGGTGAATGTATTTTCATTTTTGGCTGAACTATTCCTTTAAATTCAATGACTTGCATGTGTTATATCACTGATGAAGTGGAATGTCAGATGAATTAGACTAAAGGTGCGTTCACATTTACCATTGCTCTGCAAAATTTCGCTTAAATATCGCTAATATGATCGCACCTTAATGCCGTAAATCATTCCCTGTAAGGGTCATCTGTTTTATAGAATTAAAAAACATCAGTGTAGTCATAAAAATACACTGCAACCATTCAATATTGTACCAGTGAGTACCAGTGAGTTTGTGCTTCAAATCCGATGATTCTTTCATGCAATTATCTCTCACTCTCTGTCTTTAAGGCTAACAGTGCTGCGTTGAGGTCTCCTTCGACCAGACCGTCTCAATATGGTCTCCAAACGGACTCATCCATCCTGCCGCTGGAGTTGAGAACGGTTGGCGAGCTGCTGTGGCTGCCGTCCGCCTCGCCTCCGTCCGTCTGATTGGGCAGGTTGGGGTTGATGAGGCTGCTGCCGGTGGATGCGCTAGTGCAAGGTGGCAGCATCCTGGAGGGGGATCGATCTCCACCCGGCACCATTGAGAACTGGTACGACCCGGACGAGGCGCCGTAGTAGAGGTACGGCGTGCTGCTGGTCTGGAAGGGCCCGCTTTGGTTCTGGGTGGATCCGGGGTACGGCGGAGGCAGGTAGGTGTGGTAGTGGGCGGCGGTGGACATGCCCAGAGACATGCCCGAGGTGACCGGCGTAGGGGTGTACGTGAAGGTCGTGGGATAGTGCATTCTGGGACTGGGGAAACGGGAATCTGTAAGGGAGGACAGACCGGGAAATTGACGTTCAAACTGCCGTGGGTCAGCCGAGAACGGACTGAGATCCGACGTACCTGGTGGAGAGAAAAGAGCAGTTTTTTTAGTGATATTTAAATCAAGAACATTTTTGAGCATGTCTTCTTTTAGTGCAGTCCAAAATGCCTTTTTTGTGCATTTTTTCTTTTTTATTTGCTATATACTTTTCAGTACAATTTCTGTTATATAATTTATTTCTATAATCAGAGCATTTATATTGTATAAAAAATCAGTAAAATTAGGTTAAAAAGGTACAACATAATGATTATTACAGTACAACATAATGTTAATGTTTTTGTATCAGATAAATGCTCTAATTATATAAATCAATGATATAATCTGATATTTATATATTTGTAAAGTTTTCATTGTGTAAATGAACAATTGTGCAGTTTAACTTTACTTTACTTATCTATCATGTTGAAAAAGTGCAGAATCTGACATATTTTCATTTTACATTCTACATTTTCTTTGTATCTATTTTTTTAATCCTAAAAAAGTTACATAATATATTACATAATTTATTGTCAGACTTTTGGG
Source organism: Schizothorax lantsangensis (assembly GCA_027422415.1). Lineage (NCBI taxonomy): Eukaryota > Metazoa > Chordata > Actinopteri > Cypriniformes > Cyprinidae > Schizothorax > Schizothorax lantsangensis. The sequence goes on from CM049858.1 coordinate 28,750,628, forward strand.
CCCCACTGCATATAACATTCAGATCAGTTTCAAAATTGATTCATTAGTTTATTTCAGTCTATGTGGGTCATTTATACTGTCATATTTTTGTAGTTAAATATTTAGTTGTGCTAAATGCTGCTGGGTCACTTTAACTCTTTTCAACTCAGTTTTATTTATTTATTAGCTCACCTGTGACACCCTACAATGTTTTTGTACTAGATGCATGCTCTGAATATAAAAATAATGACTTTTGACTGTGACTGCTTTAAATTATGAGTAGCTTGAGTTTTAAAGTAGCTGAAATGAATAAAGGGACATTGTTAAATCAGACAGAAGAGGGCGCTGTCAAGATTAATTTGCATACAGCTTAAACTAACTAGCCTGTCAACACAAAACTCCCCTTTATAAACTGAAAAAAGCTTGTGAAGAATGAAGTGCATGCAGCTTTATCTGCATTTCTCTTCCAAATAACGTGAAAAATAATGGAAGTAAATATGAAGAGGCTTTCCCAAACAATTTGATTAGAGTGAAAACAATTTTGTCTTTGTTATTATACGAGTCAGTGTTTGAAATATCCCAAGCCATGAAAGCGTCAGAATGACACTTCAAAGTGCAAGAAAAAAGTTAATATTGTTGCTCATTGATCCAGAAGCGTCTGTTTGTGACTCCACATGAACAGATTCTCTTTACAAGCTCAGTCTGAGGAATTTTAATCAAGGAAACTGCAATAAATATTAACCGACCGACAAGAGAAACTGGCTCATCTCACATGTCAGCGGTTTAATTACTCTAGCAAAACATAAACTTGAATTAAATGTTTATTTGCAACCTGAATTACTCAATCTTTGGGTTGATTCAAGGTCAAGATGAAGACTAACGCTGCAAAAACATCACCGGGCTATAAAAGATCAATATGCAAACGAACTGTCAAAAGGCGCTGACGTGCTGCTGAGAGATTGAGAGTTTCGCTTCTGGCTGTTTGTTTCTTCAGCACCGTTTGCTGAAGGTTGTCCGGAGGTTTGTATGTGAACGCGTCGTGTGCGCAAACACATGCATCCTCACATTTATATGAATATCAAAGAGAAATGTGGGAATAAACTGGGAGCGCACATGGAAACACTTAGAGGGAAAAACAGTTTCCACAGGATGCATAATGAGCAGTCTCAGATGTGGTGGCATGTCTGCGATTAGCCAAAGAGAAGGGCCGATCTTCTCTCTTAGAACCACAAGATGTTTTTAAATTATAAACCACTAATGGGCTGTGACTCCCAGAACCCCAGAGGAACGTCTTATCATCTCCACATCTGTCTGTTTTTACACTCTGAGTTCATCATGATCTGCTTTTCAAATGGAGCCGCCTGCTAAATTAAAGGCTATAAACAAACAATCCCAAACTCCTCTCCTCTTTTCCTTTCCATTCCATTTCCCCCTTTCTTTTCCTTTTCTTTCTTTCAAACGAACCCAAACTCTTTTCTCTTCCTTTCTATTTCCCCTTTCATGACCTCTCCTATTTCAGTTACCCATTTTATTTCCTTTACTTCACAAAAGTAAAATCTTTTCTTTCCTCTTTACTCCCTTTCTTTTCCCATTCCCACTTTTCTTTACTTCATACAAACCCAAACTCTTTTCCTTTCCACTTCCATTTTCTGACCTTTCCCATTTTAATTTCCTATTTTCTTTCCTTTTTCTTTTCATTTCTCTGATTTTAACATACTATTTCCTCTTTCCTTTGCCATTATGTTACTTCAGTGAAACCATTTTTCCCTTTTCTGTTTCCGTTTTCCGGTCCAATTTCCATTTTCCCTTTTCATTTTCTTCAAACCAACCAAAATTATTCTCCTCGTCTTTCCATTTCCCTTTTAACTAAAACTCTTTTTCCTTTCCTGATCATTTCCCTTCTTCTTTCCTTTACTTCAGACAAACTAAAACTCCTTTTCCTTTCCATTTCCCCTTTCCTAACCTTTCCCAGGTTCTTTTACCCTTTTCTTCCCTTTACTTCAAACACACTGAAGTTTTTTCCTTCCCATTTCACTTTTTCTTACCATAAATTTCCACTTTTCATTGACAATTTCCCCTTTTCTTTACTTAAAACAAACCAGAATATTTTCCTGTGTATTTCCTCTTTCCTTTTCAATTTATATTTCCCCCCTTTTATTTACTTCAAACAAACTTTCCTTTTCTTTCCATTTCCTCTTTTTTTCATTTCCTTTTACTTCAAACTAAAATCTTTTTCTGCCTGTTTTTTCATTCCCTTCCCTTTTTCAATCTTCCTTTTTTCCTTGACTTCAAATAAACCAAGTATCTTTTCCTTTCAGTTTCCCCTTTTCCTTTTCCATTTTTCCTTTTCTTTCCTTCACTTCAAACAGTCTCTGATCTAATCACATCTCATCCTTCCTCTCACCCTGTTGCTGAGGTAAAGTATTTATTTTATGCTGATAAATCCAGCGGTGTCTTTCTCGTCAGCTTGTCTGCTGGTTGAGGAGCGGTCGCGTGTCATCCATGAGCGCCGCTTTATGAGTGACAGTTCGGCAAACTTTACAGAACATGTGTGGCCAATTATGAGCAGATTGTCTCTCCACATTATCAACTCTTGACATTTCAAACCAAACAAAAAAGACACTTCAGGGAGACAGTGCAGAAGAGAGGAGACCCAAGTCACATTTCCAAAACAATGACAGAAATTCACATATACAACCTTCAATCACCATTAAACATCGCTCCTCGCTGCAGACATTCACGAGAATGAACCCATTATGCTATCGGCTCTTGCCAGACCCTTTTTGGCTAAACTTAATACAACATCAATCACTTTGTATTACAGGGATGGTGTGGTCTAGTAGCTGAAGCTCAAGGCTAGAAACCAAGAGGAGCATGATGGCTCAAGCTGTGACCTATCATCAGTGTGATCTTGCGACCTTTGACCTCAGGTTGCTTCAGGGTTGCCTGCTTACTTTAAGAGCACATTAAGAGGTAGGGAAACCACTAACAAAGATGTATCATGATGTTTTAGGGTCTGTACATTTATTTTTATTTTTTATGGTTTTATGGACATACAACATGGTATTTTTTTAAATACCATAACACATTACGGTATATTTTAAAGTACCATGTTTTGTGGATATGTACCATGACATTCTCTGAAGATCCTTAGATTTACATTTACTCATTTGGCAGATGTCTTTATCCAAAACCACTTTTTATCAGGTTATACATTTGATCTGTATATGCAATCTGTGTTACTGCATATATCAAATTACTGAGATATTCAGACGTGATACCATCACTGAGTCCACCAAACATGCTTTTAAACCAGCCTCCTTAAACAGACTTTCACAAACGGGAAAATCAAAGTTCTTGATGGTCCTCCAGTGTCCTGTGATCCCGCTCTGATAATTCATCGCTGTCTGTGTAATATTATGCATGCCTTCATCTGCGTCGTTATCAGTCACCAGGTCTCTGTCTGAAAGGTGTAACACCAGCCCAGGCTTGAGAAGAATAGCCACGCAAGCAGCTGCAGAGGGTGCGATGCGTTCGGGACGTGTCTTCTCGAGACCGAGCCATTCAGCGGCTCTCCGAGGAAGAATAGGGGGCGTTAGGACCAAGAGATGCATGTGTCTCTTTGAGGAAAGAACAAAGGCTGACATCTCCAAGATGAAAGCCGGGTGAAATCTAAACTAATCAAACCCAACGAGGCAGCTGGCCGGGGTTCAAAAAGCAGCCACACCAAGAAGTCATTTAAACTTTCACATTCGCTCCAGGCTCAAAGAAAACAGTTAGGGTGGGGAGCCAAGAGAAAGAAAAAAAAAAGTTCAAAAACCAACCTGGCGGAGAGTCAAACAGGTGTATTAAAGAAAACGTCCACGCTGTGTGTTTGTTTCAAAACGAACCCCAAAGGGCGGGTGGACTGCAATCTGGTGCCTATTTCATTAATAAAGGCACGGTCACAGCAAGCTCTTCCAAGGGTTTGGACTCGAGAGCTTTTGGGTAGTTGATGAGAATTGCTTTTGGAAGGCCCATCTAAAACTATTTTTAAAACCCCATCTAAAACTATTTTAAACAACATTCTTTTGTAATTATTGTTCATGCAACCGTTATGAACTCGTGTGAATTGAAATGCTATGTGGAATTTGTTACACAACAGGTCATTTAAAATAATCTAGTATTAATAATCTCTTAACATTAAATTATGCATGAAATGTATACTAAATTATTGTGCATACATTATTTAATATATGTGTGTATGTGTGTGTGTGTATATATATATATATATATATATATATATTAATTGTGCATGCATCTGTTATTTATTTGAATTTGTGAAATTATAAATTCTGTAACTGATCACTATTTCTTTATCTCTTTAATATATATATATATATTTTTATTTTATTTACACTACTTTTTCATTTGTTTTCACTCAGTAATTTTAAATGCAATATTTGTACATTTTAAAAATGCATTTATAGGACCAAAAATGAAAATAAAGTAGTATAAATAAAATTATATAAATATTTAAAATATATTTATATAATATATATTAATTGATATAAATGCACAATATATATATTGAGCTCATATGAAGTGAAATACTATTTGCAATATTTTAGAAATTTATTTGTTACAATGTATGATCATTTAAAATAAATACGAAAATACAATTGTATAAATAAAATAACATAAAAGAGATAAAGAAATGGTGATCAGTTACAGAAGTTATGACATACAATTTCACTGCATTCAGATAAATTCTATTCTAAAATCCAATGGCCATGTTATGTGCCGACTACCCGTTTACCTTTTGAGGTCCGTGAGTCAGAAACTCTAGTCTGTTTTATTGTTCCTTTTCAAGGCATTTCAAAAGAGAGTTGAGTTCAAAGACTCCATCGGAGAGGACGGGGTTAGGGGAGATATTCTTTCAAATGCTCTCTATTTTTAAAGGTGCTATTGCTTGGAAGACATTTGCCCACGGGCGACGTAACAAACGCTTACAAAGCAGAAAGTTAACGCTGGAAAAATGCTTTGATTCGATTCAGCAGGGAAAGAAGCGAATGAGTGTTTGGACAAATGTTCACAGCTAACCCGATCAGCTAAGAAAGTAAATACAGGCACGTTGAGACACTCCGTTTCACACATTTCTGAAATGAGTGGTTGGCAGAGAAAGTGATATGGGCCAGAGGAGAATTTTATTGCTCAGAGGTTGCTCTTTTATAGCTCAGTCATGATTCATGTGGAGTCAACAAGAGAAAAACTCACTTTATTTCTGTAATCTCACATCTGTCTGCATAAAAAGTAGGGCGGGGCTTAATTTTGTTCATCTGTAATTGATTGGGTAATAAAAATTTGTCTCTATATGACAAATGGTTGCTGAACAGCCTGAAAAAATTTGATTTCAACTTGAATTTAGATAGCAATTTTGACTCAAAAATTCATGAAATACCTAAAAAAAAACTTTATGAAATATAGGAAAATTATATAAAAAATATAGGAATATTTAAAATAAAATACTTGGAAAAATAGAAATAGACAACATGTTCTTGAAAGAGGTCTCTTATGCTCACCAAGACTGCATTTATTTGATCAAGAATACAGTAAAAACAGTAATAAGTTTGGGGTAAGATTTAAAAAAAAACATTTATAATGTTACAAAAGATTTGTCTTTCAAATAAATGCTGTTATTGATCAAATAATCATGAACAAAATATAATGAGCTGTTTTCAGCATTGGTTATAAGAACCATTTTTAATAATTGAGTTGTAATAATAATTGATAATAAGTGAGCAGCAAATCAGCATATTAGAATGATTTCTGAAGGATCGTGTGACACAAGAATATTTTTTTTTTAAATTTTTTTTAAAATAGAAAACGGTTATTTTAAATTCTAATAATATTTCACAATTTTACTGTATTGTAATTTTACTCAAATAAATGTAGCCTTGGTAAGAAGAACCCTCTTTTAAAAACATTAAAAAAAAATATTCCAAAATTTTGGCCAGTAGTGGATAAAATGAATGTGGATTTGATCTTGGGAGAACTTGTTGAGAATTTGAGTTTATATTGAGGCAAATCTGAGCACAGTTTGAGACAGTGTCTTAGTCTCATTGCTGAAGAATTTGAGATAATAGAGCTCTTGTCTGTGATTTGTCTTTCTGTAAGGTGTTCGTTTACCTGAGAGGCGTCTTGGCACGTCGCTGATGGTGGGCAGGCCCGTGGCACGGGTGGAGGACAGCGGGGTGGTGGAGTGGATGGAGGGAGATGTCATTTGGCTCAGGTAAGGAGTGTAGGGTTGCTCGTAGGACCAGGGCGGAGAGGACTGCGCCTGCCGCGGATCTGTGAGGATGATAAATGAGACGACTCCAGTCAACATCTGCACAACAGCATCCTCAAAGATGTGTTTGGGTGTGATTGTAGCCTCTTCTCTCAGGACCACAGCAGTGCTTTTATAGCTCAGTGATGTTTACAACAGTGACCTCAAAAATGAACGGTATCACACACCACCACAAAAAAGAGTCAATCTTGTGAAAGCTGTCAGGAACATGTTGTGTTATGTTTCGCTCTAAAAGCAAAAGAAAAAAAAGTTGTTTTGAGATGTTTTGTTTTGCAAATTAGAAGAAAATTAATTTTATTTTTAGAACCATTAAGATGTTTTGCATTATGATATCTTTGTATATATATATATATATATATATATATATATATATATATACACACACACACACACATACAATTGAAATAAAATTAAAGTAAATGTGTATATATATATATATACTGTATATATATTTACAATTCAAATTAAATTTAAAAAATGAATAAGTAGGATGCATTACAGAGAGTGGGTGTGGTGTGTTTAATTGTCATGAAAATAATGATGCAAAAGAAAAAAGTTATGTTTTGCAGAATTTTTATGTTTTGCAAATTAAAAGAAAATTAATTATATTTTTAAGACAATTAAGATGTTTTGCATTATGATATCTTTGACATTGTTTAATTGTCATGAAAATAATGTGACAATGCAAAAAAGGGTCCTGAAATAGACTAGTCTTTATGCACAACATAATTTGTATTTATATAAAAATTATGTTTTTGAGATTCACCCTCAGAAGAGTCCTTCATGGTAATCCATATTTTAAGACTAGTTGTGCACACAAAGTGGGTGACCTTTCTTTTTATAACAATATGGAGACCGAGACAGAGCAGACTAGTATAAAAGGCCGTGGTATGTAAATAGTTTAATCACATTCAGAGCCAAGAACGGTTTCCTGTTTGCTTTCTACAGTATTCTAGTAAACACAGCGTCCGCTCTGACAGGAGAGGGACTGGAGACGCTCCAAGAGAATGGCAAACATTATGCAAACTTTAAAGCTGAGCACATATGAGACTAAAATAAAAAGCCCACGCTCCAATATGCCAAAAGTGAAGCAGGAACTAATGAAAATATTTGGACAAATGTAATGGAATTAAAGCAATAGTTCACCCAGAAATGAAAATCTGTCATTATTTACTCACTCTTATGTCGTTCCAAACCCGTAAGCTGTTATTTTTTCCGTGGAACAAAAAAGGAGGAATCTTCATCAGTCTTCGCCAGAACCTGGTCTGCACCATTTTGAATGAGATTTGACGATAGTTGGGTCTGTTCCTCACTTAAACTATCATATGATTTCTGAAGACTTGAATATAGTGAATGGACTGATGTTTTTCTGTCCTTCACAGACATGGTTTGAAGATGAGGAGAAGCACAAAGATTCATCAAAACATCTTTTGTGTTCCAATAAAATAAAGAAACTCATGTATGGATTGAAATGAGGGCGCGTAAACGATGAGTTTTCATTTTTGGGTGAACTATCCCTTTAAGGTGATGTAAGCAGCCAGTCCCAAACAAAGATAATGCCTCGTTCCCGTAAAAAGCAGAGAAAAGGATTTGCGACTGTCAGATTTGGCACGTCCATCAGTATCTCCTGTTTAAATCTGATCACCATTTCTATTTCTTGCATCATTCTCACCCACTGGCTTTTATCTTCAGCAAATCAGGCCTCTTAAATAAACCTACCTGTTCTCCAAATACTGATGTTTGTACAGTACATAAACCACAGCGATTCTTCATTAAAGGTCATGGCTGACAGCCAGACAGGCTGAAATAGTTGCGTTGAAGGGAAAATGCCCGGGCCGGTTTACCTGAGATCTGAGTTTGCCCCTGCGGATTGAAGTTCGGCGTGGCGTTGAGAGACGGCCGGGGACTCTGGGTTTGCACGGCAACTCTCATGGTGGTCTGGCGTAAACGCTCTAACTCGCTCAGGCGCTCGGAGAACAGCGGCGGTTTAGGGGGGTCTTCCAGTTTCTGTCTGTGTCCTACCGAACAATATTAGACAGAAATTGCAGTTAATACACCTACTGCTTGATTCTGACCAACTTTAAAGGGATAGTTCACTCAAAAATGAACATTCTGGCATCATTTACACACCCTCATGCTGTTGCAACCCTGTATGTTTTATCTTTTTTCTGAGAAACTCAAAAAGAGATATTATGCAAAATGTTCAAGCTGCACTTTCTATAGTGAATGGGAAAGAAAAAAAGAACTGTAAAAGTGATCCATTCTCTGATTTATAATGTCATATGATTGTTTTGTGTGACAAATAGATGCAAATGAGCCATATAGATTAATAACACCTTAAATTTTGGACACTGACTATTTTCATGGCACTTTATGGTGTTTTTTGTCACTTTTGGTCAGTGTTTACTCTCACTTTATGGAAAAGATCAGTTTCTAGATTCCCAAAATGCCTTAAAATGACATTAGAGTGAATAAATTATGACAGAACTGTCATTTTTGGGCATATTTCACTCTTTCTATACAATGAAAGTGAATGGGAAAGTAGCACTAACAACACTGTAAAACAATCAAAAAGCAACTTAAATTTCAGGCACAAATCTACTGTATGGTTTCAGATCACTTGCAATAAAGTACAAAAGTCATATGGAGCATTTTCATGGTACTTTTATGGCGTTTTTGTGACTGTATAGAAAAGATCAGTTTGTGGATTCCCCAAAATATCCTAAGATGACATTAGGGTGTATAACTTATGACAGAAGTGTCATTTATGGGTGAATTTACTCTCCTTGTTGTTTCACACCAGTTTGAGTTTTCTTTTTCTGGCTAATACAAAAAATGTTCATGCTGCTCTTTTTAATTCAATGAAAGTGATGAGATGAACAGAGCCATGCTCCAAAAAATACTTTTTTTCTATACTTATTCTTCTTTTATCAAGTCTTTTGAAGTCATATGACAGCTTTGTGTGATGAAGAGATGTCAATGAGGTTTCAGAGCTCAAATAACAATTTATATTTGAACACAAAGCAATCGTATGGCTTCATAAGTCATATTGACTATTTTCATGGCACTTTCATGGTGTTTTTGTTACTTTTGGTCAGTTTCACTGTATGGAAAAGATCAGTTTGTAGATTCCCCAAAATATTCTACATTGACATTCGAATGAATAAATGATAACAGAAGTGTCTTTTTTTTGGTGAACTACACTCTTAAAGAGACAGTGCAGCAAATAATAAACATTCAGGCATCATCTACACACCCTCATCTTGGTTGAAACCTGATAGTTTTGTGAGAGAAACAGACCACAATTAATTCAAATAGTCATTACTCATTGAAGTGTAATGAGATTTGAGATCTACAGCTGAAGGCAAGATTAAAATTACAGTCTGTTCCACCCAAAAAGCTATTGTATGACTTCAGGAGACATGAAACATAGCACACAGGTTGTATAAAATACTTTTATGATCCCATTATCATAAATATTATGGTACATTCACAGAAAACATGTGTTTCAAACAACACGATGACTGAAGTTTCATATTTGGGCGAATTGTCCCTTTAATGGCCAACCAAACAATTAAACCTCATTATTTACCAAACAGCACAGCAAAACTAATGAGCAGATCAGTATGTGGGTCAGATGCATCAGCGATATCTGAGGGTCTCTAATCGCAGAGATCTCAGTTTTCACAACAGCGACTGGCGCACAAAAGGAGGGGAAGTAAATCAACTTTCTACCTGCCCGTGCATGTCGTTGTTTTACACCGTGGCGTGGATCCAAAAGAATTCAGTCAAATTACACAACTGCTTTATTTCCCTATTATTCCTATCATGCTTGAAACTATGTCTGTGAGTCACGACAAAAGCCTGACCCGCCAATGTTTATTCATTCATTTCCCATAAAAGAGGACAGACTCAGTCCTCTATCCTGCAATAAAGAGTACGAGTCACGCCATGCCCCCGTGTCCACCCCCTTCCCCATCACGTGAACCACTCTTTCCAGTCCATACGTAGCTCAGCATCTCCACTAAAGAACCTGATTTCATTGGAACCGCACTGTTGTGTCAATACTCGAGAAGAATATGTGTTAAAGAGGGACTTTGTGAGTCTTTTTTCCGTGCTTGTCTGTCTCGCCCCGGTCGGTTGCTCTGAATGGCTGTAAAGTAAATATCACACAGAAGAAAAGAGAAACTCCTGCAAAAGCTTGGCCGCTCTCCAGTCGGTTCGAGCCAGAGCTACCTCCAATCTCGCAAAACCTGATTGTGCTCTGGAGTTCGCTTGAGCAAACACAGCTCCTCATTCACAGACAAATGTCGAGCACTTTGTGTTGAGAGCGTGAGTAATTCCCTGAAAGTGTTCCCTCTCACTGTACGCTATTAAAGAAGCACAATCAATACCGCAGCTGCTGAAAAAGGGAACCGGTTTAATTTAGTTTAAGATGAATACTTCTGTGTGAGTGTGCATGCAGGGGAGCTGCTCACAAAATGATGTTTTATTAACAAAGTTCGGGAGGAGCACGTTCTGATAATTAACACAAGCGGAGAGCATTCAGCAATCAATGGTAAGAGGTATATATACACTCAGCAGTCTCACCTCATTCCATTGACAGTTTTTCAGCATCCCTCCACCACCCCTTCTCCACGCTTCTAGTCCTAAGCACTTACGTAGGGGGGAGTACTCTGGGTTCGGGCCGAACTCTGAGCTCGGAGCCCTCCCCCCGGACAGCACGCCAAACACGCATTAAACTTTACCCCTTCAAATTATATGTAAGTGTGAACTCGTGAATTATCTGAGTGAGACGTGACACAGAATCTGCCGACATTTTCACCAAATTTAAGTGGTTGAATAATATAAATATGGAAGCTTGTTTCTGCCATGGGATAAAAAATATTTAAAAAATTATCTCACGATCTGCCTTTTTTTCACAATTCTAAAAAAAACAAAAAAAGCCAGAATTGCAAGATACAAATTCGGAATTGCAAAAAAAAAAAGTCGCAATAACCGAGACGCGAGATGAAAACTAGAATATAGAGGGGAAAATGTCAGAACTCTGAGATTTAAATTTGTAATTCTTACTTTTTTCTCAGAATTGTGAGATTTAACCTCATAATTCTGTCTTTTTTCTCACAATTCTGAAAAAAAACTGAATTGCAAGATAAAGAATTACAAGATACAAATTCGGAATTGCAAAAAAAAAATTAAAAAGAAAAGAATAGTCCCAATAACCGAGATGTGAGATGAAAACTAGAATACAGAGAAAAAAAGTCAGAACTGTGAGATTTAAACTCAATTTAATTTAAAGTAATTCTTACTTTTTTTTTATTAGAAGTGTGTTTAAATCTTACAGTTTTAAACACACATCCTACATTTTACAGTTTAAATCTTACAGACATTAACCCGTAATTGCAAAAAAAGAAAAAAGAAAAGAAGAATTGGGAATTTCAAGGAAAAAAGTCAGAATTCTCAGTTTAGATCCTTTTTTTTTGTCAGAATTGCGAAAAACAAAATCAGAATTGTGAGATATAAACTCAGAATTGCGAGAATTTTATTTTTTTATTATTATTATTTTTATTCTGTGCCAGAAACAGGCTTCCATATATAAAGTAACGTTGTCTCAGCTGTAGATATCAGTGCGGATTACATAATGCAAACCGCTGACGTCAGAACATCAATACGTAATGTCAAGGTTTTTGTGAGTCTATAAACTCTTAATGTATTGCTCTTTAATTGCTCAGGAGACATAAAGGAGATCATTAAAGTATCAGCAGATGTTTCCTTGGGAAAGCAGACAAATTGAGAAAACAGTTGTCAAAAAATAAAAGTATAGAGCTTTTTTAAGAGATCATTTTTTTAATTTTTAAAGATTAAATAAAGATTTCTGAACATGTATGGAGCTTTTTTAAGAGTTAAAATTTTTAAGATAATTTTTTAAGAGTTCATAATGTGATTTCTGACTTTTGATAGCAGATTTTGGCAGTTCTAAAACTCTGGACGGGAAACATGTACAGAAATGTTTGGTAACCCTACTATTTATGTACAATTATGGCATTTAGCAGATGCTTTTATCCCGAGAGCCTTGGATATCACGTTTAACACTGTCATGTGTGTCTTATGAACATGTTCTGAGCACTGCTGGAGAGGACAGAAGCAAATGACTCTTGGATTTGAAGTCCAAGACTAAATTTCCAGAATGAAAAAAGGGGGATGCGAATGATTCAGCATGAACGAAAGGAAAATCCCTAATGCTCATCCTATGAGACATGCAGAGCGCTCTTACGTTTACATCAGTGCCAAAAACATCTCTCAGTGCTAGAGCTCAAATACTCAAATGGACACGTCTGCAATAAAGTAAAAAGATCCTGTTACGGCAAAAAAAATAATTGATTATTAGTTTTAAGCTGAGGAACAAAACTTTGGGTGGGGGGGAGAAAGTAGTCTCTACACAACTTCCTGGCACAATGCTGGAATGTTATGGATGGTTGCCAGGGTGTTGTTATGCGGTTGCTAAGGTGTTCTGAATGGGTTGTTATTTGGTTCTTATAATGTTGAAATCTCTTCTGCTCACCAAGGCTGCATTTATTTGATCAAAAATACAGTAAAAACAGTACAATTGTGAAATAGTTTTACAATTTCAAATAACTGATTTGTATTTGAATATTTGTTCAATTGTTGTGGAAACTGTGATGCATTTTATTTTTCAGGATTCTTTGATGAATAGAAAGTTCAAAGGAACAGCAATTTAATGCATCGTTGCTGAATAAAAGTATTCATATATGTATATTACAGATGTCAAACTTTATAGTGTAAATCTAGGAAAAAAGGTTTGTTTGTATCATCCAAAGGAAACTTTGCTATGTTTTCACGCAAAAATGCCTAATGATGGTAAATAACACGAGCGTGTAAACACAGTGTGGCCGTATTGCCGGTGAAACCTCCGCCTGCGTGTTAAACTGCCATATGATAGTGGCGTGACCCGCAATAACACCCTGTGCTCGTTAAACACCAGCATGCTTTCAACATCAAATATCAGCCAGAGCCGTCAGAGCGCATCAATCACGCCGCGGCGACACGGGGAATAAAACGCATGGAAGAAGAAAGGGAAACATACATCCGTCTAGATTTCATTTCTTTAATTGCCGTGCCGTGGAGGGCCGACTCCTCTGAAGAGTCAAACAATGGATTATTTCACATGGCAGCTCTGGCGAAATTAGTGAAGGGGGAAGAAAGCTGTTTAAGGACAGGACGGGGCCGAACGCCCGCTCAGTCTGAGGATCAGAAGTAGACGGAGAGGGGGAGAGAAATGGAGAAAGCCGACGGCAGCCAAGCAGCGCTGGAGGTTTGCCAGTCGCCTGTGTGGTCCGTGTGTTCAGAGCTTCAGGAAGTCAACTACGCCAAGAAGGGGCACACATGCTACTAGAGCTTTATAAATCGATGGGCCGACTGCAACAATCAGACACCATGCGAGCGTATGACTCCAACAAGCAAACTTTTATATCAGGGCCAACACAGATTTGTTTGAGGGGTGATCTGGGGCCAGACCGACTCGGTGCCGTAGGGTAATTGGCGGCAAACTGACAAAAAATCCTCTATTTGCCCCGTGTGCATTGTAAATGCAACAGGCGCAGCGCAGGCGCAGTATGTCTCCAGAACCATGAAAACCGAAGATGATCTATGTATTGATCTAGTCTGATTAGTTGCAATGGTCCCTAAAAAGAGGTCGGATTGCTTCTGTTTTGTAGTAATGACACAATTGGGGTTAATGCTCAGTGGTCAGTGTATGTGTGTTTCCGTTCATACCGTTGAAAAGTTTGAGGTCAGTATATGTTTAAAAAATAAAAATTATTCATTATTCATAAAGGATGCATTAAAGTGAACATAAATGACCGTAAAGGCATTTATAATGTCACAAAATATTTCTATTTCAAATAAATGCTTTTCTTTTGAACTTTCTATTCATCAAAGAATCCTGAAAAATTAAAAGTATCATGGTTTCCACAAAAATATGAAGCACCATAACTGTTTTCAACATTGATAACAATCAGAAATGTTTCTTGAGCAGCAAATCAGCATATTAGAATGATTTCTGAAGGATCATGTGACACTGAAGACTGGAGTAATGATGCTGAAAAGTCAGCTTTGATCACAGGAATAAATTACACTTTACAATAAATTCAAACAGAAATCAGCTATTTTAAATTGTAATAATATTTCACAATTTTTTGTTTTTACTGTATTTTTGATCAAATAAATGCAGCCTTGGTGAGCAAAAGAGACTTATTTAAAAAAATCATATAAAATATAAAATGTGAGATATATTTATAGCATCTTCTTTTCTGTTCATACAGGTCCACACCACAAAAGGTACTGTAAGTGAATTGTCATTTTTTGGGTGAACTATTCCTTTAATGAATATCAATGGGGTAATTTAGTGATATTTATGATCTAGAGACAAATTTGATACATGACAAAGGATTAACAATAACTATTTACAACAGTGTGTTACACTGAAGTTCTGGTTCACTTAAAAGGCAGCTGACTAGTAGTAGACAGCAAGGCAGCTCACTGAGTTTTCTCATGTTGTATTCTGGGTCATCTTGACCCGGAGAGGATTTTATTTTTCCCGAAAATGCTAGTTACTGTTTTCACATTGGACTAAAACTTACTGACTTTGCTGACACAGACACAGCGAACATTGCCAAAATGATCCACACATAATGATTTTTTCACTCAAAAAGTTGCATAAGCTCAGGTCAGTGAGGTCTATGACCAATCAGAACCAAAACAGATAAAAAACCTGTGCTAACTGAAATAAAACAAGGCTGAATCCAATATATGGTGATAATGTAGCTTAATGGGAGATTTGCAAGCAATTTTTAAAAAGCCAGCCATTAATATAGACCATTAGTATTAACACAAAATTCCCTAAGCATGCAGTATTTCCATAACCGCTAAATATCAACCACTCCACCTGGCCAATACATCGGTGTATTGCTAGTCATGTGTAACTCGCTGTTGTTGATAGAAGCCATCGAGTTTCTCTGCCAACAGCAACAGTCATGTACTTTTTCTCACATGGGGAAAGTACGAGCTGATCTTTCTTCTGCGAGCCATCCTGCGTTAGCTTTATTTTCAATGGCCTGCCTTGGCTTTTGTCTGGAGGCCTGCTGTATGTGTTTTGTGTGCTTCTACCTGTCCGGACACGCAGAGCGACGTTCAAAGAGAGAGAAACATCACAGGTTCACGGCTAATGCTCATTTCAGCATTGAGCAATTAGAGCGGCTCCGCGCAAACCGCAACGTAAACAATCAGATTTCAATAGATGATTTGATGTGCAACATATTGATTGACAGAAGCTGTTACGCAAACAATACAGTGAAACGTGTGGTGGCACAACACTGAGGCTGCAGGAGAAAGAGTTATTCATTCCTTTAGCCTGTGAAAGCATTAAAGCTTCTTTTGAGTATAGGACAACAGGGCTAATAAGGAAAATGGGATTATATTTATTAATCTAATAATACAAAATTCTGGTGAAAAAATTATTCATTTTTAATAAGTAAAATGTGATTTATTATGATTTTATATATAAAAACTAATTTTATCTGGTGGAAATTCATTTTAGTATTGAATAACATTTGTGTAAAAAGAAATGCCATGCTTGCTTTGATTAAACCTCAAAATTGCATGCAAATTTTCAAATTTTATTGGTGATTGCAATATTAATGTGGTGTTTTTTGTTATTTAGTTTATTTATTTTGTTATTTAGTAAATATGTATTTTTATTAAGAAAAAAATATTTATCTTTATTTTTATATGTAAAAAAAAAAGTTTTCTGGTTGGATTTTTATTTTATTTTTTGTATAAAAAGAAATGGTAAAATAAGTTTGTTTTGTTTAAACCTCAAAATTTCATGCAAATTTAGACTTTTTTAGCACAGGCAGGTAATTGCAATATTAATGTGGTGTTTTTTTGTTTGTTTGTTTGTTTTTTTGTATTTTATTTATTTAAAAAATATTTTTAGTTAGAAATATAATTTATTTTTAAATATAAAGACTAAAATTTCTGGTGGAAAATATATTTATTTTTATTTAGTATTAATTAAGTAACATTATTTGTATAAAAAGAAATGTATGCTTTGATTAAACCTCAAAATTTAATACAAATTTAGAATTTTATATTTATATTAGATATTTTATCTGGTGTTTTTGTTGTTTAGTATTTTTGTTATTTTGTATTTTATTTATTTATTTTTAGTAAGGAAATGTGATTTATCTTTATTTTTCATATGTAAAAACTAACATTTGCTGGTGAAAATATATTTATTTTTATTTAGTATTGATTAACAACATTTGTGTAAAAAGAAAAATGTATAGCACAAGCACACTGTAAAAAAAACAAAAGTTGAGCCTACTTAAAATTTTAAGGCTACCAGCTTCAGCAGATTTTGAGTTTTCTCAACTTGTTGTTTTAAGTTTATACAACAAAAGGTTGAGAATGTCCTACAAAAATTAGTTGAGAGAACTCAAAAATCTGCTGAAGCTGGTTGCCTTAAAATTGTAAGTAGGCTCAACTTTTGTTTTTTTTACAGTGCAGGTGATTATGATATTGATGTGTTGTTTGTTGTTGTTTTGTGTTTTGTAAGTAAAAAATACAATCAGAGCCTTTGTAAAGTGCCTTTTACCCCAGGGTCCTTTATCCTCGACGTACCCTAGTGTCTCAAACCGAATGAGAAGTAAACAAGAAAGAAAGTAAGAGATCAAATCAAAGAGAAGTGTGCACATTAGATAGTGTAGGAAAACTCCATGAGCAGAACATTTACGCCATTTACCGTCCTGCTCTCTCTATGAAACGTGTTTGGCTGAGTTCTGCGTTACTGAGACAATAGCTCTTTTCCAGCCGTCTTCATGGCAGTCAAAACACAGCGTCACGGATAATCTTGGCAAATACCTTTTTAAAAACAAGCCATGTTTTCCATCTCCCCAATGTGATGTGGCATTAATTAACAGAGCCAACACAGGCAAAGCAGGAGACTCCAGTGTGCACTCCTCACACAGATGTACCTTTATAAGTACAGATTGTGTACAAAACTTCTGCTTCAAATGCTTTCTTATGTTTCATTGACGTTCCAGCAACGCTAAATCACATCTACAATACAGGCCAGAAAATAAAAATACTGTATAATTGATGAAGAAAATCATTTTATAATTTATCATTTAATTATCAATGGTACATTTGGTGAAAATGGTGCATCTTATCACTTAGTAAAGAAACCGCACACTTTTCCACAACAAGACAATCAAGACATATAAAAAAAAAAAATATAATATATAAAAATAAAAACTAATTCAAATTATTAATACTCTCAAAGTATAATACTATATTTTACTGTATAATGCCATACTATACTAAGCAATAATAACATTCATTCATTCTCAATATCAACCATAAAAAACATGACTTGAAATAAACATGATCTGAAATACAATATTAAAAATGTGATGTACTAAGAGCTAAAACTGAAATAAAAATTAGCATAAAATAGACATTGAAAACATGCTAAAAACTAAAATTAGAATACACCTAATTCAAAGTATTAATAATAATAATAATACTCTCAAGATACTGAAATAAAATGAATAAAAAAACTATAAAGAGATATTTAAAAACTAGTAAAAAAATACAAAAACATAACAAAATTAAAAAAATGGAAATAAAAATGGAAATTACTAAAACCTTAAGAAAATTTTAAGAAAATTTGCATTATTTGATTTATAATAAGCATTAACTGAAATGAATTAAAATAAGCAAAAAAATTAAACAAACTAAAATTAAAAGCATAAACATTTTGATATTAAGTATATTAATATAAAATATACTTTTTTAACTCAATATATTAATAAAACTATAATGAACATTTCAGCAGAACAAACTTAGCAAAAACACAAAAAATTGCCAAAAAAATTCAAAAACACAAAATGACAAACTTTCAAATGAATATGGAAAATATATATAAAAATTAAAATATTAATAAACTATATTACTATATCTCAATGGATACTAAAATAACACTGCATAGCACAAACTCTGCAAGATGATTTGCATTCTAAATGTTTATATTTAGTCTATTAAGTGCAATATTAAAAATGATGCTACACTCTTTATATCTATGGTTCATAAACCAGCCGAGTGAAGCCAGCTTTTCCATAAACCGTCCAAATGCATTATGTGTGCTGCTGTATTTAGTGGCATCTGTCTGTTTTTTAAGCTTTTCTAATAAATGATTTAGTTTTACGTGACATTATATGAAACAGTTGGCATAATTGTATATTGATTTTGTTCTTTTCCCTCTCCCAGGCTTATAGAGACTGTCTTTCACGTGTCAAGCCCACCAACAAACCGGCGCTAAAGGATCAGATATCGTGTAAGAATGCCTCTATTATGATGGTGTGTGTGGAACACTGGCGGTCATGGTGGTAAGAGTAACACAGGCCCTTCTCTGAAACGCCTGAGCCGCTCCTCCCAGTCTATTAGTCCAAATTACTCTTAATAACCACAGTTACACGAGAGCCGCCAAATGATTACAGCAGTGTGCGCTTCACACTCCAGACCGACCACCAGCTCCATCCAGCCCTGCGTCTGATCACACACGCATTCACTTGACTTCACTACCTACAGCAATAATACTGATGCTTGTCTTCTTGTGTGTCTTGGCTCTCATTGGCTGAAGATAATTGGATCAGTCTCCAGTTGAATCTCGTAAGTGATATTTTCTTTACAAATGAGCAGACGTTGCTGGGGAATTTCACGCTAGACAAAATATCTGCACTTTCTCAATAGTTTAAACAGTTATGGAAACGTGTGGACCACCTTAGTAAGAATCAAAACATACACGCTATGTAGGTTAATCGAGCAATCTTACTATAGTGACGCTCGACTACGTAGATGTGAGATGCCTTGATGTTTTTCTCCTGAAGTCTACTGAGATCTCAATCAGGGTTATTATAATGAACTAAACCATAAAAACATTGTTTCTTTTTTAAAGTAAATGTTATCTGAAATAAAATAAAATATAAAACAAAACTTATTTTGTTTCAGCTAGTTGCTGAGAAAACATTTCTCATAGACAATTTTTTAATAAAAAATAAAAATGACAAATACACAACCTAATTCAAATTATTAATACTCTCGAAGTATAATCAATCAATAATAATAAAATTCATTCTCAATCTCAAATTGAACAAAAAACTCAAATTAAATACAATTAATAAATAAAATAGAAATACATTTTTTTATAAAATAGACATTAAAATACAACTAATTCAGAGTATTAATAATTATTAATACTATCAAGAGACTGAAATAAAATAAAAACTAAGAAATTAGTAAAAAAAATACAAAAACACAACAAAATTACACTAAAATTTAAATAAAAATGGAAATGATAAAAATCTAAACTAATTGAACCTATTAATAATAATTATTAATATTAATATTTTATCAATTATTCAGTGATACTGAAATAAATTAATAAAAACAATATAGACAACAAAATTACTAAAACTTTAAAATATAAATGGAAAATATAAAATCAAAAAATAATTTAAACTATTAATAAAAATATATCAGTACTCTCAATGATACTATAATAACACTGATCTCAATTGTTTCTCCTCCCTGATGGAAAATCCAGCTCAAGCTGCTAACTATGGTATCTGGTGTCTAGTTGGTTTAAGCTGTCTGGTTGTTTGTTGCTGGTCTAAGATGGTCTACCAGCGAATGAAAAACCATGTTCCAAAACTACCAATGGAGAGCAAATCCAGTCTCCTGCATCTCAGATGTTTCTCCTACGAAAATGACCCTCCTCTGACACTTCAGAAGATCTCAACAATGTCTCAGACTCTCCAGATTCATTCTATACCACTGCTCTGTGCTCTTACTATACTGTATGTCAACAATTATCTCACTTGTGTTGGAATTTCAGCAGAAGAATTAACATTTGATACATAAACACAACAGAGAACTCAATGAGCAATGAAAGAGCAGCGTCTGAGCAATGAGACTGTCCTTTAGGAAAGATCTGTGTGACGCTCAAGCTTAATTAAAGACCTGAATGTCTGTCTGTCTCTGAATGAGACTTTGTGTGTGTGTCTCTCTGTTTTTCTCTCTTAAGCGCAGGAGGAATGTGTAAACAGGCAGGCAGAGGCAGAGGCAGCTACACGACACACTCATAGGACGTTGCACAACTCAAAATGCCTCTGAATGTGTCATTTCCTGCCTGGCCACCTGCCTTCCGCTTACAAACAGCAGCATGCGCATGAGAAATAGACTTCGAGATAGATAGTGTGGGACAGAAGGAAAGTAGACTGACCTGAAACATTATTTGCTCAGAACCCACCCAAAAAAGCTTTGTGAATTTAGTATTTTTTCATGTCATTACATTGTTTAGAAGAAAAAAATGGAAAATTAACATTTTTGAAAAATTATATTTTATTCATATTTTATTCTATGTGCTCTGTAGAGGACACTAGAACTCAGTTTTTCTAAAAATAAAATGGCATGAATAGACATCAAAAAGGCAAAAACAATGGGATTTTTTTTAAATCACCAATCAATTTTTAGGTTTCAGGATTTTTTATACTAAACTTTGTTTAAGGATGAATCTCAACTATGTTATAAAATATATAACAAAATGATTTGATATACCATTTTGTTTTATGCAATATATGTGTAAAAATTTCCATAAGCTGGTTTTCCCATTAAACAGTGTATCTATACACTGTTTCTAATTTGCATATTAATGTGTTGCTGTTGGGTGAGCATGTTGAAAAAATAATTGTCATAATGGGAGTAATAATTGGCCAGATTTTCATAATAATATCTAATATTTCATAACAAAATTGATATATAATTTATTTTCCTATTCAATTGTTATGTCTCCCAAAATGCATAATAGACATGATTTTAGTCCTGGTGTCCTCTACAGTGGACATGTATGAAATTATGTCCTGTTTCATAACAGAAAGTCATATTTGAATTTGAAAACCCATAACATTTTCCTAAGATGTTGCTTTATGACAAACAATTTGAAAATTATTCAGATTTCCATAAGGATGTAAAATTTTTCACTAAATTAAATTTTGCCATCTTTAAAGACCTAGGAGAGGGTGTGGTCATGATGAAACATCCAATCATTTAATATCTCTATAAAGCCCTGAATGTGCTCTGTACAGGACATCCAGACTTACAACTGTGACGTGAGGTCTCAGAGAAATAAACTAAAATAGAATGTCCACTACAGAGGCAAAAACTCCATAGCTGGGTCTCAGTATAAATAAAAGCCATTAAATTACATCAAATACCTCAGCAAACCTCAGAAGAGGCTATTGTGTTCTTATTCTTTGTAAAGTAAAGGTTCTTTCTTGGCATTCATGGTTCCATGAAGAATCTTTAACATCCATAGAATCTTTCCATTGCACAAAAGGCTCTTTATCATGGGAAAAAATTTCTTTAGATGATAAAAATTTGGATCTTTTATGAACTATTCACCAAAATTCTTTTGGATCCTGTTAAAATTGATCTTGTTCATTTAAATTTCCCTGGTCTTATTTGTGATTCATTGTTGTTTGTTATTCAGAAGGAAAATAGTTTGTAATCTTGCTCTGTCTTTCCAGATGACGTCACCAGTCTCTCTTATTTCTCTCACAGGTTGACCTTTTTTGGTTTTGGACACCATTGACATCCATTATATGGAAAAAAACAACAACAATATCTACTTTTGTGTTCCACAGCAGAAAGAAAGTCATACATGTTTGGAACAACATGAAGGAGAGTAAAAATATTTTTGAGTAAATTTTTTCTTTGTTGATGGACAGATATCTCAATGTTTATACCAGTGTTATTTAAGTATCATTGTACACAATAAAAAAAATAAGTACTGGTAATTTTCGGCCTGGACATTTCCGTTAACTCTAAAACACAATGCAAAATTAAAAATACATGTAAAACACCTGTTTAAAATAAAATCGATATTTTTTTAATTTAAATTTTTAGTTATAGTTATTTTATAAACTTAAATTCAACTTAAAAATAAGAAATGTTGCCTTGGCAACTAACATTTTTTATATTATAATTTATATCAGTTATTGTTCAGTTCACATAATGAAAATGGTTTTAGTTTTAGTTAACTATAATAACCCCAATTATTATCTATACTTCCTAATTGATACTAATTATCGAAATAAAAAGAACTTACTCTTAACTATAATTCTAGTCGGCACACTAAACATTTGTGTTTACACCAACAGAAGCTGTGTTTGGAAGTCATGACTGGTATTTTCCTTGATAAACACTTGCACACAAAGTCAGAAAGAAAAGCTGAAGATGAATGAGGCGAGTGAGATGAAAGGTCGTCACATCAGAGATGCCCGAGGGTGTGATTAATCCGTAATGAATGAAGATCACACACTGGCATAAAGTGCCTCCGAAACGCCGCCGCCAGATGTGTTAATTGAGACGAGGAGGAAAAGAAGGAAGAAAACAAGACGTTAAGAAGCGATATTGTTCGTTTTGCCGCCAGAAAGTTATCTCTGAGGATGAGGCCAGTGGCAACAGCTGTGTGCCAGGCAGGTTGGCATGTGCTTCTTCTGAACGTGCCAGAGCCGGATCTACAGCAGCGCTCATCAGACTCTGTGACGCCGTGTGACGACGTGAGGTATTTAATCACACGGAATGTTGATGCCACAGTGTTGTGGGTGGTAACCAGGGCGTTGCTATGAGGTTGCTAAGGTGTCCTGATGGATACAGTGTAACAGTCATAAAACTTCCATCTATTTTCTCCATATTTAATTTTTTTTTTGTGATAAAGTCTTAACTCTCATGTTTGGGTTCCCCCAAAAATTCATCATTTTGGTGCTTTTTGGGAGTATTTTTCCAACCTTGTTAAACTCATGGTTTTCCCAGTCAAAAATGACCAGCCTACAAAAAATAGCTTATAATTGCACATTATGCTAATATTATTACAAAAATTTTGATTCAATATTTTCATCAACCTGTTTTCTTTCAAATAGCACAGGTTTTGTATAATGTAGCTTATACACTTCAGGTTTTGAGTGAATATTGTCACAAGGTGCATAAGCTTAGATCAATGAGACCTACAATCATTCAGTTCCACAAAGAAATACAAAACCTGTGCTAATTGAAAGAAAACAAGTTGACAAGATTGAATCCAAGTATGATAATACAGCATAAAGATTTACAAGCCATTTTAAAAGGCCGACAGGAACACCAAATTAGGTAAAGAATTTATAAAGGGTTAAAGACAGATATACTGTAATATCCAGGGTTGTTAATCGTTGGTATTTGCTTCTTTTGAAGCCATTATTTCAACTTAATTTTTAAAAAATCATGTTTAACAGAATTTGTGGGTAAAAGCTACATTCCCCATGCTTCTGTGAAGAAAATCCCACAAATCACAAAATAGCAGTAGTGTTGAGCTCTGCTTTTAAAGTCCTCCAATCACAGAGTAGTGTTGAGCTCTGCTTTTAAAGTCCTCCAATCAGAGAGTTGTGTTGAGCTCTGCTTTTAAAGTCCTCCAATCAGAGAGTTGTGTTGAGCTCTGCTTTTAAAGTCCTCCAATCAGAGAGTTGTGTTGAGCTCTGCTTTTAAAGTCCTCCAATCAGAGAGTTGTGTTGAGCTCTGCTTTTAAAGTCCTCCAATCAGAGTCTCACAGTGAGTTTAGCTTTTAAATTTCACCATAATTTTTTATTAGATTATGTCAGTCGAAATGATATATGGGATTGTAGTTTTTTCTCCTCATTAAAGCTGCTAAGTTCAGAGTCTTGTACCGTTGTGTTTTTGTCAGATTTTCAAATACTATTTTAAGTCAAATCAAAGTTTGTACTGCTGTGATTCGCCTCATAGCTGGTTGGTTTAGTTCATGGCTTATAATGCTTTAACAAAGATGTTAAAAAATCCTTTTGGGGGCACTTCGGAAACCAACGCAACGGAAAAAGTGGGCGGGCACTATTAACACGTTGCTATTGTGGTTGCTTACCGGCCCAAGTCAGCTTTATGATATTATGGTCCCTCTTTGAAAGTTAATGGGATTGAAATCATTTAGAAACATATGCTAACAGCACATTTAAAGCCTGCTGTCATATCACGAAAGCTTTGAGTAATTTCACCACCGAAAGCAAAGAGGTTTGCATAAAACGTAAGCTTAGAAACATCTGCCAGTCGCCGTTAACGGCTGACAGAATGCGATGTACTTTCATTAGATTATCCCGCCACAAAAGGTCATCTTGTGAAGAACTTTGGCCGTAATGTCAGAAGGCAACAGACTTTAATGTAAACACGCACTAAAGAAGGTCAAGCACGGCGTGTTCTTGGTTCCATTCTCTGCCACATGAAAGTCATTCATGACAGCTTGTGTGTATTTACTGGTCCTGGGGCTCAGTGTGAAAACTGAAATTTGGCAGCGTCTTCTAACAGTTTTTTTTCAGGTAGTGAGAGCAACTGAGCAGTTGAAGCAAACGGCACACACAACTCACAAGTCCAGACATCAACTCAGATGAAGCGGCTGTTTCATAATTGAAGGATAACTGGAGCTTTTTGCCAGATCAGGTTCCTCTGAGAGAGAAAACACTGGGCTGTTTCTCTTTTCCGTGACACTTCTCTGTTCAATGTATCGGGAAAACTTTAAAGCGTTTCTTTTTTTGTCTGAGAAATGTCTCAATGGTTCTTATAAATCTAGCTGATCGCATAATGACCCAATATTGATGTACAAAATGGATTTTGTCTGGAAATACATCCTGACCTTCTTTGTAACCCAACCATAGGATGGATTATTGCTTCAATGCATCAAATACAGCACTAAGAGCATGGCTGTGTTCACAATAGTATGCTTGCATACTTTTCTTAATGTGCACAGTATGTGAAATTTCTGAATGCATGGAATGAAATTTCCAGTTGTTGAGCGTCCCAAAATGCAAAGTGCTCAATTTTGCATTGGCTCAATCACATCTTGGGAATGGAATATTTGCTTACTGCATACTGAATTCTATGCAGAATAAACTATGTACTATGAAAGCAATTTCCAGATCAGAATAAAAAATATATCATTATTTCTTATTTATTTATCATAATTTTGAGTGACTACATCTCACAATGTGATTTCATTTCATATTTTAAAACTTATTTCTCAATTTTCATTTTTTTTCTATCGCAATTCTGAGCTTATCTCTCACAATTTGGACTTTGTTTCTCGCAATTCTGAGTTTACATTTAACAATTTTATTTTTTTTTCTGCCATGTAAGGCAATTTTTTTTGTTGTTGTTGCAATTTTGCATTTATATCTCACAATTCTGAGTTTATATCTTGCAATTCTGACTTTTTCTCTGAAACCTGAGTTTACGTCTCAAAATTCTGTTTTTAATTTTTTAAATATTTTTTTCAGAAATTCTGCATTTATATCTCTCACAATTCTCACTTTTTTCCCCAGAGTTGCGAGAATCAAAGTCATAATTACTAGATAGACAGTTGCAATGCCCTTTTTTGCTATTTTTTTATTTGTATTATTATTTTGTTTTATCCGATGGTGGAAATAGGCTTTCATACCAAATACATTTTGAAAAAAATGTGGTGTAGAATTTTTTTTTACTCAGAAATTGTACGTGAATTTCATTTCACAAATAATTACAAAGAAACTGCAAGTAATGCATTGAATTAAACATGACATTTTGAAGTCGAAAAACGTAAATAGTATTTTCTTGTAAAACATGCTCCAATAATCTTTGTTTTACTTACAACAGGCACCACATTCTGAATAAAGATTATCATAATCAGGTCATGTGACGTAAAATACAGTTTAAAATGTTAATCATGAAATAAACCTGCATACTATTTAAAAAAACAGTATGACGATAGTATGCATCCTGCCAAAATAAACCTTTTAAAAACTGCATTTCACATGTTTCATTCAGCATGTGGTAAAAAAAAATTTAAGTAGAAAATAGATTATAAAAAAGATTGCATTTTTCTTCGTCAAAATTTTGTTGAATTCAGTGTGTTACTTGCTGTTTCTTTGTAATTTTCTTTTTTTTTTACTAGCAATTCCTGAGTGAAAATTGCTTCTACATCAGTTTTTAAGTGTATTTACTGTATGTCACATTTTTTGGAAGATAAAAAAAATGTTAAATAGATGTTATTCAAGAACATTATTCATGTTGCTTCATCACGCAGGAAGGTGAGCGGGTTTAAAAACAGCAGACAGAATGCAGTATGCAGTACGCAGTGTGCTATTATTCCATTGAGAAGACAGGCAGAGCGCAGGTCAGAGGTCGAGGGGTTTGTATGGGCGCTCGCTCTTAAGAGCACGTTGATGGACAGACACAAGAGGCCAATACAGTAAACATTTTCACAAGTCGAGCGGCCTTGACAGCACGTGTTTGTATTTGCCTCTCGCCGAACACGCCTGCTGCTCCTCAAAGGCCGTCTTTGTGCATTGAGGCGTGCTGAATCCATTTTTAAAACAGTACCGTAACACAATCTATGCATCAATTCATGCATCGGGCCGTGCCACATCATTCATCTGCTTTTGCGTGCGCTAGTCACATGATGTGTGATATTTGGGGTGGTACTCACTTCGCGGCTCCCGCGGTCCGTCCACTGTGACCTTTATGGCTCGGTGGTAAGTAGCCACTTGCGGTGGGTTCGTGAATACTGTGATTGTCAGCATGAAGCTCTTTCCTGCAAAACACAAAAAGGTTCAAACCCGATTAATCCGCCGGACAATGTGTCGCATTCATCGCCACGCGTCATTTGCATTTCTCTGCTGGTGACGGTGGGATTTTAACTGCGAGGAACTCGGACGATTGAAAAGGCCTGGGCGCGACGGACAAGAATGGAATTAGTTTGGAAAGTGACCCTTGCTGACCATTGAATTTATCAGTTGTTGGACATGACAAATCAGAAATGCATAAAAAAAGACCATGTTAGAATTCATATAGCACTCATCCAAGTGGAATGAACCGTGTATGTCTCGAGAAACTGTGGCTTTATAAAATTATTTATAAAAATTTGTATAATATGTAAAGTATGAAAATATATATTTTTAAGCTTTTACAATATATTTTCAGTATATATTTTAAAGTTATTAAATATATATTAAATTATTAATATTTAAATATATTTGAGACATATCTAAATGTATTTCATTGAAAATGTTTAAGTTATTAATATTTAATTTGGTAAATGTTGGATAAATACATTTATTTTTATTAGCAATTTAATATTTTATTCATATGTATTATTTTGAGTGATATTTAAATGACTTTATACTGAAATAAAGTAATGCGTACATTATTATTGGTGGCTCTCTTGTCAGGATTTTTTAATGAAGAAAATTAATTTTTACATTTGGACCTCTACTGTTGCTTAAAGTTTATAGTATTATTTATATATAATATTAATGTATAAATGTAAAAGCTTATGTGTGTGTACATATTATATATATATATATATATATAAACATCACACACACTTAAAATATATATAAAATGTATTAAATATTATGTTAATAAATATTTGTTTATTTAATATAGTGTTAATGTGTATTATTTTATATAAGAATTATATTTTAAAAATAATAATTTTATATTCATTTTAAGAATATGTATTCATTAGCTATTTTACTGCAAGAAAGGAATATGATTTTTTTTCTTTCGATGCAAATAATACAAACCTCTGCTCATTTGCTAGCATGTTCTCATGCACTGCCATTTCAGTTTCCTTTTTAAAACAGCCAAGAATGCACATCCACAGCAGTGAGGCAGTGCTGTTATTAGTCGTTATTCTTTTACGTGTGAACATTAGAGGGTTGGGTGTGAAGGTGGGGTTCTGCGGTCACTGATTTTTCATCTTACATGACCTTTTACTGATCAACATTTCCATTTTTCGGATGAAATGTTCATAAATGTATGAACTTGTAGTGTTTAAAAACTTTATGACCAATTAACTTCAACACAAAATAGTGTTGTGCTAAAGAGGTGATGCTTTCTGTCAGTAGCACACAGGAAATACTAAGATGCTTCTAATGAGGCAAACTTAGCAGTAATGTGCAAAGCATGCTGTGAAGTCAGGCATGACACATTCTCAGAGCCGCGATCTGCAATAAGACAGGAAGAAGTGGGTGAAAAGGACTGACGCAATACGGCAGCTACATTTGGCTTAGACTTCTTACTGCAGATTGTGCATCAGGCTGAACGGCTTCAAAACTGGGATTAATTGAGTAACCCTTGGAATGGGGAGAGCGTTCAAACAAAGATAACGTCACAAGACCATTGTTTGTGTTTTATGCTTCATTAGCATTCATTGACAATCTCTGGCTTTGAGTATGGAGCTCATACAGTCGAACAAAAATGGTTTAGGATTTACTTTGAAACAGTTTTCACTCGGAAATTGCTGTTTTCCCAAGTAATTAAGATTTTTAAGTAGAAAAACTCTAGAAATACTCTAATAATCAACTTACAAAAAAGTAACAACCACCTAGCAACCACTCAATAACTCAACATATAATTTTATAGAATATGCATGGATGCATTTCCCATATACATGCATTTTCTAGAATTGCAAAATTTTTGAGTCACCTAACATTCTTGTACAGTAAATGTTACACAATAATTCTTGCTCAAGTAATTACTCATTCAAACATTAATTGAATATGCAAGTCATCAAACAACCTATTTTCCCAGCTAACTCAAGAATGTTTTGCTAATGTTCCCATTAAGTTATGAAAAGGTTGTTTCTGAATGTTCTCTGAACGTTCAGAATGTACAGTTTTTGAAATGTTTTAAAAAAAAAATTCTTGGTGATGTGAACATCACGGGAACATTCCATTTGATCGTTTTGCAAACGTTGTGGGAATGTTACTTTCAAATGTTCTCTGAATGAAACTAGTAACATTTAAAAAACATTAGACAAACGTTCAACTAAACTGTTTCAGGAAAAAGCATTCATGAATGATGAATAAATAATCTTTTTGTGCAAATGTTTTGAGTACTAAAGACCAGGCAACTCTGAACGAACATTCTATTAAAGTTACAGGAAGAATGTTTGTTCATAACTTTAAGAGAACCTTGCCAGAACGTTTGTTAAAGTTCCTGTTAGCTGGGATAGAACTGAGTGTTTAAATTCAATTAAACACCATTTTATAGAATAAACAGTCATGCATTTCCCATATAAATGCATTTTCTAGATCTTTTCTAGATCCACAGTTTTTGATTTGCCGACATTCTTGTAAATGTTATACAATAAGTCTGGCGAAAGTATTAGTCTTTCTATTATTAATTGAATATATAATTAATTAAATAACATTTTAGAGAAGAAAAAGTTGTGCATTTCTCACATACACAAGTATACTCTACAACTGTAATATTTTTGATTTACTGACATTCCAGTTAACCTTATGCAATAAGTCTTGCAAAATTACTCTTTCTAACATAAATTGAGCATATAATTAACTAAACATCGTATTTTAGAATAAACAGGCATGCATTTCTCATATGTTGTCTTGCAGCATTTTAACTTTAGAAAATAAGGTCTTGCTACAGCAATTACACTTTTTAACTGTAATTGAACATATAATTAATTAAACAGCATATTTTATAGAATAAACAGTCATGCATTTCTCATATGCATGCTTTTTCTAGAACTCTGCACAAGAATTTGGTTTCCTGATATTCTTGTGCATGTTATGCAATAAGTCTTGTTAAAGCAATTAGTTTTCCTTTTCACCCGCAGGAATCCGTCCATGAGCCCCCAAAAGCACGTTCTCAGACCCACCCGAGCCCGTCCCAGCGAGCTGATACCAAACACACACGGTGGCGGGCCCTGCCCAGCGTCTAACCGACCCTGGCATCTGCCATCCATCCAACGGTTGCTGTCCAGCTGCTAAAAATATCCTAAACGCTGGCTCATTCAAGGGTTTTTCTGTTCGAAATGATTTCCTAAACAGAACGAGACAGACTTGCATGTGAAATGCATAAAGTCCTGATCAACAACTAACATCCCGCCCTGTCCTAACCCAACCAGCATATCCAAATCCATTCATAAGTAAGGGCACAGTACTTCTGAAAACACAAAAACGTTTCTGTATAAATCAAGTGTTTTGTCTCAGGAAACGCAGTTGCTTTCAGTAACTCGAAGCGGCTTATTTTTTCTGATGTCATTTGTTTGATTGTGGTCGATCTTATTCTAATCTTCCACATCACGCCTCGTATCGTTTTCCATATTTAATTTCCTTATGCTGCGCTATCTCCTCCCTGACTTCCTCTTCCAGATCCCATGTCATAGATAGAAGAAACTTAAGCCTGCGAAGGTGTGGGTCTCCATGCGGGCCAAGGTTCTGTTGACTGTGACAGCTGTGAGGAGATAACACGGATGCACACACATGCACACTGATAGTGTGTTGAGGGTGTGTGAGGACATGCATTGCTGCAGGAATGCGCTGAGACCAGCCGACCGCTCAAGAAACCACCGTCTGCACGGCCACGTTCACTCTGACTGATAACCCATACGCCAGCAAATGAAACCACAGACCTAAAAAGTTGCAATAGACTGATTTATAGGGCAGATTATTGGCATATTCAGGTCCAAGTGGCGGATTAACTGTTTTTTTTCCCCCTCATAATTGTTCCAAAATCTATCAGCAGCCTTGTCAGTGGATGATAAAAAATCTCTTTTTCAAATGTTTTTCATGCATTTAGTGTAATTTAGTTATTTATTGTGTAAAGTAGTGGTTAACTGATTTACTTTTTCTTTTTATTGGCCAAAGCTCATAACAATAACAATATCTACAAAAAAGGATAGCTGATGACCAATACATTACAATACAATATAATATAAATTATGCATTATATATATATATATATATATATATATATATATGATGTCTATACATTTCAATACATTTTATATATGCATTTTAAATGTTATATATTATAAAATATATTTATATCTCAAAATATCTGTCTTAAATATGAATTAAAAATAATAATACAAATTGAATTGCCCAATGCAGTTTAATAATTTTAATAATAATAGCAAATACAATGTATAAAAAATTAAAATTAAGACTATTTTACACTTTATTTACTCAAAATGCACTATTATTATATATTTATATCTTTTCTTTTTAGAATTAACACTGGCAGAATGACCATTTCTGTTATAAATCTCAAAATAATCAAATGTCAGACAATGTTGATGTTTATCACATTCTACATACTGTATCAGCCACCGAGAAGCCCATATAGGCCGAGCGCACTTCCCCAAACACCTGGAGCTGCTGTGAGTGTTTTGAGTCTGTAGTTTGTGGGCGCTATGCGAGGGAATCCCTGCTGCACACGTCCGTGCCTCACTTTAAGTGCCCGTGTGGATTATAAGGGCAAGTCTAGACCGCACGCCCGAGTTTACGCAGCCTCCAGCGGCAGACAGACCGCTCCTCTGATCTCACTGCTGTCCCAGACGCTTCAAAGACCTGCGCTCTCAATGCCTTCTTCCGACAGGATCACAAGAGCGGGATTTTGTCTTTGACAATAATTGCAAGCATATCAAAAGCAGCATTCATCCACACATAAGCAGTCTGTGAGCACTTTGAGCTCACGTCTTAAAGACTTTTTCACGTCTTTTTTTTGGGTGTGAAGGGTTGATGTAACAGAAAAGTATTAGATAGGATTGCCAGTGAATGCAATATTTTGCAACAGTTATAAGTCTTGTTTCACTTTTTAAGCTTTGAGAATACTTAAATGACAGTCTTTTTTGGAAAGCACCCTTTTTCTTTATTCTCAACATAGAAGCACTCAAATTGTTGGACGCTGATGGAAAATAATAACGCCTTTCTGTGATTCTCTTCCAATTCTGCAGCTCTTTCTTTTCAATATTTCTGTAAGTGAGGAATCTTGGACAGTGTCCTATTGTGTTCATGTAAAACATGCAATGTATAATTTGCATTTTTTAAGGGCTACACAGAAGCCATGTCTTAAATTAAAATCGATCCATTTTATCAGACTATTTGTGGTCAAACTCGACTTTCAGTCCATTTGGCTTGTGCACCGCATGCTGAAATTTTCTGTCCAACATGTCATTTATTGTAAGCGAAACATCTTACGTGATTTTACCCTTTTTTATGATTAAGCCAAAGCAAACAAAGCAGCCAGTGAAGAATAAATAGAATTAAAGTGGAAGTACCAACCTCTTCCACTCCTGCCAACAAATCTCAGGTCGTTGAAACGCGCCACCTGATTCTTCATGACAGCTGAGGCGTTTCGCAGCTCTGCCGAGTAGTTCTCGTCATTTCCTGCCATAACTGTCACCACCGTCCCGTCAGGAACATCTCCCAGAGCAACAACCTGAACAGAAACAGACACACTGTGACTGTCCCGCTGTAATTAAACCCTGCATTTCACTGCAGTCTGACTGTTTATTCATAGACTGATGAAAACAGGCCTGTGATCCTGATTATAGGTGACTTTATGAAGCCAGACTGCCAGCCTCAGGGGGTTAATAACACAATAAATCAATTAAAACCTGCTAGAAACAAAAGCTAGATTGTTCTTAAATGTGACCTTTAAAATTGTTTATGTAAGAAATTCCACTTAGATTGGTCAGAAACATCTAGTGATGTCAGTAGAACTCAAATACACCAACACTTTAACATCAATAGTGATTCAGCAAAAAAATCTAAAGCAAATTTATTCAACAGAAAAATAAATATATACATTTTTTAAAATATATATTGTAAAAAAAATCTAATTTTATTGAAATGTAAGTGTTATGAAATTTTAAATAAATATTAAAAAACATTTTGTTTATTCAAAAAAGGATATAGATGCTTTTTTCTTAAATGCTCTGTTTTAATCCGAAGGCTATTTCTTGCCTTTTTTTTCTTTTTTGAAACTTAGATTTTTCTATAAAATTAAAATGATGTAGCAACTAAATCTTACTTGATAAAAATTTAAAAATGGCAAACATGACATTTAATTGAGGGGAATGTTTTGATGTTCAGTGTGAGCAGGGGGTTGGTTCAGCTTTACAAGCTCAAATAAATGAACCAAATATGTTTACAGCACAAGCCCGAGTGAAACGGTTCCTGTTACTGATACTTTACATGCAGTCTGTTTGTATGAAATACTCTATCTTTGGTGAAAGTATTAATAGTTGTGTGTAATTTAGGCCTTGTGATTAAACATGCATGTGTTTGTATCTATGAATAGCTTCAAATCTCTCAGATTTCACTTCTCTCTCTCCAGCACTGCAGGATTCCTCATTTTAAATATCAGTAACTCCCATAAAAATAAAAATAAACTGATCTGAACATGTGAATAATAATAATAAAAAAACTATTATTATTATTAATACTATTATTAATATTAAAGCACATGGAAAACGTGGAAAAGAAACACTAGTAAAACACTATAAATAATTTCATATATAAGTCATTACGATGAGAAAAACCTGCACAGATGTGTTAAAAGTGTTAAAAGAATTAAAAAGTGATAAAAGTTTGATTCGATACGAGATCTCTATAAAACCTTTCATATAGACCTGCAAACTGACCTGAAACTTTGAGTTACATTTACATAATCAGTTATTGTAACTATTATAAATAATTGCGTTTTCATTCCTTCTCGTATTAAAGTGTGTTTTTATGTAATGTTGTGTATTTATGTATTTTTAATGCTGTCTGGA
The DNA here is from genome assembly GCA_027422415.1 of Schizothorax lantsangensis. Classification (NCBI taxonomy): domain Eukaryota; kingdom Metazoa; phylum Chordata; class Actinopteri; order Cypriniformes; family Cyprinidae; genus Schizothorax; species Schizothorax lantsangensis. Next base: position 28,784,674 of record CM049858.1, read on the forward strand.
TATTGGCCAGATCTTGTAAAAGAGATTTAAATCTGAATGGGACCAATAATTCCCTTGTCAAAACTGATAGTAAAAATATATATTCATATAGCTACGAATGTAAAAAGTGTACTTTTAAAATATTGTCAAACTGAACAGAACGCTAGTTAATTAATACCCATGCAAATAGCGAGAAATCTATCATAAAGTTTAACCATATGTACTAAATAACTTCATCTGATGTTCGTAAAGAAACACGTTTCTCAATAAGCCGTCTTTCTGACCTTGAACGCCACCGGGAGAGTTTTGTTGCACCTCCAGTGAGACGGCAGCACTGAGCACAGAAAGTTGGGGCTGTCCGTCCGCACGAGCTCGGCGGGGTGGTCCGCGATGATCTCCACCATCGTCCGGTTGTCGTGCTGTCGGAGTCTCGGCACCGCGGCGTTCTGCTCCTGCTGCGCATCGCTCATCTTCCCCGCCACCGGCTGAAGGCTGCTGGACGGCGGACTGAACCTGCGGCTGGTGCTCGGATCTACCGGAATGCGCATCACAACAATGTCAGCAAAGGTAAGGGCACTTCAAACCGGCACCAAAGTCAGAGTTTTCGCTTCAAAATAGCGGGGATCTATCTATGTAACGTCCGTTTGGCGCTTTCCAGAAAGCGAAAAAGTTGGATAAGCTCGGTTCCCCCTCAGGCTTTACGCGCGAACTCTACAGGTGAATCGCGTGGAAAGAAACGCTCGGGAGCTCCTGGTTACGTTCTGAAGAAACGCCGACATAATTTACGAGGCGATTTTGCTTCTCCTTTGCTGAAACAAACGTCAAAATCCGGAATAAAAGCGAGGCGCTTCGCATTACGCGCGGTGCTCGCTCGGAGAGAGTTCGCTTCCACGCGCTTCTCAAAACGCGCCACCGTATAAGAAGTTAAAAAGAAAGTTAAAAGGTTAGCAAAAGTCCTTAAGACCTTTCTTTCTCCACGCAGAGTCTTTGTGAAGGGTTAAAAAGGTGATTCCAAAGGTTGTGGTTAGAAAGATGAAGGCGCTGGAAAGCCGCAGTGTTTTGTCTCGTTGTGTGGTTTGTCTTAGGAGGCAGGGACTTGGGTGAGCTCAGGTTTTTTGTGGTTTATATATATATGCAGAAGCAGGAGGATTATTATGCTGATGAGTCTTGAGCACGTCATGTCTCCAAGCACCATTTCATGGCATCAAAATAAATGAGCAGTTCAATGGTTTGTTATAGGTTTTTTCTCCTCTTACCAAAGCAATGCAGCAAATAGACTACTACACAATATACAGCAGCACGGTTGTGATTGAAAGATGTTTCAAGTTCAGTAAGGGTATAAAAGACAAAGTTTAAAAATATATTTATGGATTATTATGGCATCGGAGTGAAGCCAGCGAGTTTTCTTTGACTGTTCGCTAATACTGAGAGACATAAAGGCTCATAAAGAGACATAAACACAACTCATTCAAGCCAGACAGAAAGCAAACATGCACAGAAGAGAAGTGACTCATTCCCTATTTCTAAAGACAGGTAAAGAGCCCGGGCTAAAGTTAATATTATACAAGATCAGACAACAACAACAGCACAGAATTAAGCCACGACAACAACATTCATGTAGATGGAACTAAATTATGATGTTTTTTATGGCCCTATGTTGACATTTAATATGCATATAGCTTATGTTAAACATATTTTTGGGTTTCGTTATTTTTTATTTTAATAGGCTATGCAAAAAAGGAAAAATTAATAACACTTAAAGATAAAAAAACGATATTAATAGCCTATTATTAATAATAAAGTACAAAATAATCATTTAAGTCAATGTTTTCTAGTGATTTTTTTTTTAAATGTATGCAATTAATTTATGTTAATATTTTTAGAGGCTATTCATGTTTTATATTGTTATATTTTTTTAAATATGTTTTTAAGCGTATGAATCTGAAAAGCTCTTTTGGTGGCGCTCTTTAACGTTTAAATTCGTCTTTTATTATGCGACGAGGGTAAGCTCAGAACTACAGCAGCGTTCGCTTGCCACCGCAGGCTATTGCGTTATATAACCTATAAAACTCCATTACCCATAATCCCTTGCAGACCCGCGTGACGTCAAATAGACACGCGCTGACCAGTGTGTTTACATCAGAGACAAGTGCCTTGCAGTTTGAAAGAGCACATGTGGATGGATTGAATAATTCATAACGTAAGGTAAAAATGTTCAGTTACTTAAAAACGTGTGAATTTAAAATTTAGTTCTGGCCATTTGTTTATTTACTCGGAACGTCAAGCGAAAGCGAGACTCGAAAGGTTCTGTTTGTTCGGTTCGAGTCACTGTTTATGTTTATATTTCATAAAGTGTGTTATAAACAGTTTTACAAACATCATTGTGCCTTTTATAATGTTGAAACATGTTATTTGAAATTCTTTTAGCTGTTTGGATTCTCTGAAACGAAGTTGTTAGTTTTAGTAAATAGTTTTTTGACAGCTCATTAGACTGTCACGTTATAACAGCATGCTAAGCCGAAATGAGCTCGCTTTTAGCGGAATGCTTATTATTAAGTATGCAAATTGATTGTGATAAATCATAATTAGATGGAAAAATCGCAGTTTTCTTATTCTAAAGTCCCGTGTGCCTGTATTAGTTGAGGTTTCATGCTCTATTCTTCCTCCACAGTCAATTCTGTGTTTTATTCTGGAAAAAAAGTAGGAAAAAATCACATCCCCACTCTTGTGTCTAGCCTGACTTTCCCCCATGTGTACTGTTTGTTCAACCTTGGCTGTTTGAAAGACTGTAGGAAGAGTGATGTCAGCACTCGACATGAAGTCTGACTCTGTGGAAACTTCCACACACACACACACACACACACACACACACACACACACACAGACACAGATGATAGAGATTTGAACGTGTGAGCCATTTCTTCTCCTCCTTCCTGTCCAAGTACACGTCCAAGAGCCTTTAATCTACACGTTTTGGTGTGAGAGAAATGGATTTTGCATGATTGCAGGTCTTGTGCAGACGCAGGCAGGCGCTGCTGTGTGTGGCGAGGATGTAGGAGGGAAATAAAACATCCAATGGCTCTGAATCTCATTTGCCACTTCATTAGGGCCTTGAGAAAGACGCACTATTAAGTTACATTTCCTTCTTCGGTGACTGCGAGCGCCAAATATGTTTCTGATTTTCCCCCAGTTATGATGATGGTCTGTAAATTTATGAGACAGCTGAGTTGGGGTAATTGTAATTAATGAAAAATATAGTTAAATATATATTGAAACAGCATGTGGCGGAAGGTTGGAGTTGGATGTCTTGGATGAAGAAGAAATAAATATGTTGGAGGTCTTTGAATGCTGCTATTTGTGGGCTGTAGTAAAAGCGTCCTTCCTCAAATCATTTTATGTCACCGAGATTCATCCGTATTTACACGCTGTAGGACTACTGCTCTTGGCAAAATCGCCCAAAACACAAATCTCGTGCCCGCGACTAAATGAGTAAATTAACTAGGCGTCTGTAGAAACGACAAAAAAGACGTGGAAGCTACATAAAAGTCCTGACTATTTAATTACACCGAGGAAAATGCAATAAATAGAATGGCTCCCTTTTCTGTTCTTTCAAAGCCTTTTGCATGTTGAAGTAATCTTGATTCATTTGCCACATCTGAATTCATTTTGCCCAGTATGGTGACCATCTGCCTTCACCAGTCAAAGCAAAAGCTTTATCTTTCATCCAACAGAGGGGGCGAAAACAGAAGGAAATTTTACGCCGGGATGTGTTTATTGAAGAAAAGGGCCCTGCTTTTGCTTTGGTGACACTTTGGAACATTTAGTTTCATGTCGCTCTGAGACAGAATTAAGATTTATATTGGCTCTGATTAAAGGAGAGCTTCGCTGAAAAATGACAATTCAGCCTTCGTTTATTCACCTTCATGTCCTTCCAAACCCGAATGCTGTTGTTGTTCTTGTGGGACGCGAAATAAGAAATTTTGAAAAATATCCTGGGTACCCTTTGAAGCCATTTGGGACGTATGATGTCAAACTCCAAAATGATTAAAGGTAGTCTGTATGATTTGTGCTGTATTTTGAGTCTTCTGAAGCCTTACGACAAGACTAAAATCTTTCCATTGCCCCAGCTCTAAAATCTCATTCTCCCTTTTCAAACGAGAGCTTTGTTGAGATTTGAGAGCTATATTTTTTGTGAATTGTAGAAATGATATACTACAATATATGCTGCAAATATTTGGTATTATAATTATTATTCATGGGAAATGAGTGTAAATTGTTTATTCAATTTATACTGAGAAGCATATATATTTTATATAATTTTTTATTATCATTATACTATTATTATTTTTAGATAATGTCATATATTTTTATATTTTTGAAAGTATAAATATTTGATATTCTCTGTATTATTGATTTTTGTGAATTATGAGTGTAAATTGTGTATGCAATTTACACAGAAAATTCATGAAAAATATATTTTTATTTTGGGAATTAAGTATACTCAATTTATACCGAAAAGTACAATTATTATTATTATTATATTGTTTTAAATAATAAAATCATATTTATAGTTTTAGATATTGTGTATAATGTGTAAACTGTATAATCAATTAACACTGGAAATTCACAAAATATAAATATTTGATATAATTGTTATTTAGTTTTGTGAACTGCGAGTGTATTTTATGTGCAATTTATACAGATAAATTAATAAAACAATTGACATTATTTTGTGAATTATGAGTAAGTTGTATACTCAATTTATATTGAAAAGTATAAATATTTGATATTGTTATTATGTTGTTTTAAATAATAAAGTCATTTATATTTTTAGATATTCTGTGTATAATGTGTAAACTGTATAATCAATTAACACTGGAAATTCACAAAATATAAATATTTGATATAATTGTTATTTAGTTTTGTGAACTGCGAGTGTATTTTATGTGCAATTTATACAGATAAATTAATAAAACAATTGACATTATTTTGTGAATTATGAGTAAGTTGTATACTCAATTTATATTGAAAAGTATAAATATTTGATATTGTTATTATTATGTTGTTTTAAATAATAAAGTCATATTTATATTTTTAGATATTCTGTGTATAATGTGTAAACTGTAATCAGATGATACTGGAAATTTACAGAAAGTTTAAATTTGTGAATGAGTGAATATTTTATATGCAATTTATACTGAAAATTCACATAATTCACACATTTATTATTATTATTCTGTGAATTATGAGTATAAATTGTATACTGAGTTCATACCGACAAGAATGAATAGTCTATTTAATTAATCTTATTATTATTATTATTATTATTATTTTATTATAAGTGCAAATTGTGCACACAATTTATACTACGACAAGCCTAAAAGCTTTCATTTGTCATCTTTGATTTTTCATTCTGCATATTCAAACTGGTGTGATTTTGGTTTGACAGTGATTTTGTTTAATTGAATGTGAGGAGGAATGAGATTTGAGGTTTATCTGTGAATAATGGCTTACATTTCATTCTGGTAGAGCAAACCATGATGAACTGTTTAATGATCAGTGCACAGAAGTGTGTCAGACTGCAGCGCTGATAGGGATTACGTCTCATCTACGTGAGAAAAGGGCCGTCCGCCTGTGAGATTTGATAGTATGATGCCGTAGGAAGGCTGTGGTTTCTGAGTCACTCATGCCAGCTTCAGGTTTAAACAGACCAAGGGTTTGTTCAAATAAAGCTGGTGGTCCGTGACGACTCACCTGCTCGTGATTCCAAATGGAAATCTCTGCACGCATTTGAATTCGACAAGCTCCATTTCTGGGCTTGTGTCAGCATCCTGTTAATTTGTTTTCTTTGCATTGGAGGAAGTCTAACTGCAAACTGTGCAGATAGCTGTGTGATGAATGTTAACTGCTCGACGACATGCTCAGATAACTCAGATTAAGTCAGATACTCATAATGAGCAAATGATAGTAGACTAATATTTGAAAGATAGATTTGCTGAGTCTCATAATGCCAGTGTATCAGCTGATTAATCAACCCAGCCTCCAAGTTTCTACAAACAGCCTGATCTATGGATAGAGCACATTTTGGTTTTCAGATATTATTTTCACTATTTATTATTTATTTATTTATTTTTGTGAATAAGTTGCATACTCAATTCACACTGAAAATGAACACAATGTATAAATATTTGTTATTATTATTATGTTATTAAATTATACAATTTTTATATTATTAAATAATAGTAATATCAAATATTTATAATGTTTATTTATTTGTTTATACAGTTTTTGTGTATTATTTGCAATATATGTATATATCACTTTCTACTGAAAAAAATATTATATTTAGTAAATTGAGTATAAGTTGTATACTTTATTCATACTGAAAATTCACAAAAAGTATACAAATTTGATATTTATTATTATTATTATTATTATTATTAAATTATTTTTATTTTATTTCTTTTTAATTTATAAGTCTGAGTCCACATTGGAAATCTGGAATTCAGAGTTAAACTTAAACATGTTAGGATAAAGGTTTAATAAAAAAAAAAAATAATTTTAGCATATAAATACTTCTAGGCACTAATCAATTTTCAACTAAATTTCATCAACCTTTTTAAAAAATACATATTGATTGACTATTACTGTATAATAATGTTTTTAGTGGGTAATTTTATATATTGACACCTATATGTAGAATTAAATGTTTTTTTTTTCAGAAGTCATCTGTTTTGAGTTCAGATTCAGTGCTAAAATGTTATGTATGTACTTTTTTTATCATGCCATGTAATGCTGGTAAGATCAAACGTTTGGTAAACATTAGACCAAAACAGACTTTAAACACGTCTGCTGTTCCCTTTGAACTAAAAGATCATTTATCAATCATTGCTTACAATAGTTTAACCAGCCTTGCTTTGGTCATTAAAAATAGTTCAGTCTCACATGCTAAAAAAAGCCAAATCTCTCTCTCTCTCTCTCTCTCCCTCTCTGAGCAGCGTTTGTCATTGATCCCGGTTGAACGTGTCCGGATCTGAACATGTGGCATGTTTCCCGTCCTGTCGCTGGACGCATCAGGAAGCGTTTTGTGTGTGAAGTGGCTTTCTAATTGCTCAGGCTTTGAGTGTGTGTTGTGTGTGTTACAGATGAGCAACAGCGCTGCGAGCCCAATGGCAGCCAGCAGCAGCAGCACCGCGTCCGGACGCGCATCCGGAAAGGCCACCAGCTTCATCCCTGAGCTCCAGAGCATGATGTAAGTGCAGGAGTTTTCCTGTCTAAAGTCATTCAGAAAACTTTGATGTGTTCCAGCACTTACAGCAAGCATTGTGGAGGTGCTTTGATGGTAATATCCTAATATGGTAATGACTGATTAACATATTCATCTGTTATTTACATGGTATTCCAAGATCATTCAGAGAAGAATTGGTCTAGATTAGAACAACTGACCTTCCATACATTAACACACATATGTCTCAAGTGTTGCCATTTGATTTCTACAATGTGGAGAATGTGGATGGAATTGCTGATACACACTTAATCAAAATGTGATATGGACAAGTGTCTGTGAATATTACACCGCAAGATATCTATTGAAATATGAAGTCTGCATGTTCTGTGTGTTCCAGTTGGGCAAAAATATAGTCATATGATATACCCACAAAAACTCCCTGACAACCCGTCAAAATAAGAGTTTGGTTTAACTTGAAGAAATTGTGACAGAAATACATTGCAATTGTACAGAATGTACCTCTCAAATTAATAATAATAATTATTATTACAACTTGAAGGATGTCATATAATTTTAAACAATTTAAAATTGCTTTAATTTTAACTGTAAACCTGAAAATAAAATAAAAATAAAAGGAATTATTTAAGTTTCATTTGATTACATTTAAAATGATTAATTCAATTGTTAATGTTTTATGCCTTCATTTGATTGCCACTGTTTTTGATAATGCATTTCTATTAAATCATCAATCCAGAAAAGTCAAGCATGCAACACAAAATATTATTGTAAAAAAAAATGATTGCCCTATTATTGTAAAGTAATTAATAAATTATTACATTGTTAAAGTTTTAAAATTTCAATTGATTAGACACGCTTTTTGAGTATTAAAATTTAATTAAAATATTAAAATGGAATCCAGCAAAATTTAAACCGCAGGCACGAAGAGTATGAGAAAAGTAAAATAGAATTTGTGGAGAAATATCAAATATTTCATAGGGCCTTAAAATGTAATTTTTGTTCAAACTTGTTGTTAATTTGGATAAGTTTCATGATTTCATTTAGTAAGACATGCTTTTTGATTACTAAAATTTAATTTAACAATTAAAATGTAGTCCAGAAATGAAAAAAAAAAAAAAAAGGAATCCGAAAAAATGGAATAAAAAAAATAAAAAAAAAAAAACTTCATAGGGCCCCAAAAACGTTTGTTCTAATAAAAAAATTGATTGATTTAGTGATTTAATTTCAAAAGACATGTTTTTTTGAATACTAAAATTTTTTAACCGTTAAAACGTAGTCCAAGATTGGAACAGAAAAAGTGGAATCCAGAAAAATATAAATAAATAAATAAAAAAAGAGAGAATTTTTGGGGAAAAAAGGATTTTATAGGGCCCTACTCAAGTTATCGCTACGAACTTTCATGCAGCATTAATCATTTTTTTAAAGCGCCGGCGTTGCTGGTCTGGATTTGCCATCATCAGCAGGAGACCACTTTATAGTTTACTAAAGTAGCAATTAATGCTTATTATTTCATTCGTCAGAAATAAGGTGGGATTGCACACTGGAAAGCTTGTCAGTGATTGCGGTTCTGTTGATGTACTTCGGCACACGACCGTATTTTCGTCAGAAACCCTGTTTTTCCGTCAAAAACGTTAAGTGTAGTTGATCTTGGAATGAATAATATTAAGCTCAATCTATAAAGCGAGCGTCCCGGTCTACAAAACTGCTTCACCGAAAGCACAAAGGAGTCATAAAGTACATTTACATGCCGATCCATTGACTTCCCTCCAACTGAGTGTTTGCGGTTTGACCTAGTGAGAGATGTTCTTTAGGAAAGCCACAGTGAAATTCATCCTGTCGTTCTGCTTTGAATCCCACCTGAAGAGACCTTCAAACTCATGCAAATCACAACAACACTGTTTCCTGCGTGTTATCCTCGTGTGGGGCGATGATACTGAAATACATGCCAGCTTTTGTAGAAAAATAAAACAGCCTCCCCTTTTTGTTTAGCCTGTAGAAATGGAGGCATAAAGGTCGCTCCTCTAGTCAAAACCGGAGACAATAGCTGGTCAACAGAGGTTTTATGAACTTATGTTTTGCATAAATAAATTAAAGGTTATTTTTAGGACCTTAAAGGTTATTTTTTTGCATTGTGACATTACTTTTTATGACAATTGATCACATTTTCATCCCAAATATTCCTATTACTAGAATGCAGAAAATTGCATTACCATTATTATAATGCAGACATATTGAGATGTTTTTATTAATATTTTGAATTAGTTTTTATTTTTATATTTTGGTTTAATTTTAATTTTAGTTATAGTAGTTTTTTTGTAATTTTTATTGTAATTATTATTTATTTTTTAAATATGTGTCTATATAATTTGAATTATTGTTTTATTTCAGTTTTTGTTTGAGTTATTTTAGTCCCATTTAGTTAAACTATATGAAAATGAGAAACGTTGGCTTGGAAACTAGCTGTTTTAATTTAATTCAATTTAATTTAATGTTTATTTTATTTCAAGTAACAAAATGTTTTTTTTTTTTCATGGTTTTTGTTTTATTTAACTATAATAACACTGGTCCACAATTTTTTTAACATTATAATAAAAATGTTCAAATAAAAATCTGCATATTCCGTATAAAAATTGTATCATTATGTATATTTAAGTTATTATACAATTTAGAAAAATTTGCACAATGTGCACAATTGTCATGAAAATATTGTTGCATTAAAAACAAGCTTCATGTTCTTCATGCACAATATAATTGTATTTTTTGTCTTTTGATTTTGCTGTGAAATGATATTTCTTGACAGTTTTCTGTTTGTTCATTTTGGCTGCTTTTCTTACACAAACTTGAATCCTGTAATGAAATCATCCCTGCCAAGATGAAAAATATTACTGTAAGAAATATCTCTTGTTTTTAACAGCTTATTTGGCCTGTACAGCAGCCTAAAATAATGAGATGTCTCTTATATCTGCCATCGGCCGATTCATTTTGTTGTTGTTGTTTCCAGCCTTAAATACGAAATGCTCCATGCCTGTTGAATCTCACGTCTTCAACTGCACACACTCGTGTCGTTTTAGACTTTCTTTGGTTGAAAAAGAAAATCACACGACCCTGCGATTCCACAAAGGGCTCCGGATTGCAGTCTTATATTTTTGAAAGACATTTAATTATAGCTTGCAGTCAAAGGCATTTTTGATGGAGACTAAATGGCCTCCAATTGCAAAGATTTTCTTCCTCCTTTGGCAGGCGCTGCGCTGAGTGATGATATGGAGATATTATATTCCAGCGTCTAACAATCTGTTGCATTCATCTGTGTCACACTGCACGGTTGTTGTCAGCGACGTTCTTTTGTGATTTGCAGCTGAAACTGAAGTGTAAAAATCGCAGATGAAGAAGGGGTGGGGGGGTTGAATTAAGTCAGCCGGGCATCTGTGAATGCGTACTGTAAAACAGACTCTGTTTTTGACGCTGTCTGCTCTGGGCACGCCGGCTGTCTGGAAAAGTGAGGGAGGAAAATGTAAAGACAGTTTCCTCTGCCGCCTCTTGCCGTGACTGTCTGCCGCCCCGTGCCTTCACGGAGGTCTCTAATTGAGATCACTTGTACTTATAAATGGTAGGAAGTTTTGTGGTTCAATGAGAGGAGCATTAGAAGCGTAGTATGTGCCTCTTAAAATTAAAACGAGGCTACCGTTTAACTCTCTTAATCAGCTAAATACGTCTCTCCCGAGGCATTTTTCTTCTTTTTCATCTTAACGGAGTCGTTTTTAATAGTGGCAGACCAATATGGGGTTTTCAATGGCAGATCCTGATGTCTAAAGAGCAGGCTGGGTGGCATTATTGTGCTGAAATTTACTTAAAGCATTTTAATAAAGTATCACACATTTAAATGAACATATAAAAACAGAAAAAAGTGCATTATCATGTGCATTGGAAGTGTTAAAGTAGCAAAATATCACTTTATTTTTGTTGGCTCACAAGATAATATTGTAGATTAATTGGCCTTGCCAATACTTTACTTGACAGTCTGTCACTTTTATGGCAATTAAGCACATTTTCATCTCATTTTCTTTTTTTATTATTTTTAATTTCAGGTTTAATTAGTTATTTTAATACTATCAAGATAAACTAAATGAAAATGAGAAATGTTATCTTAAAATTAGCCTACATAAGGTTACCATTTAGTTTTCTTAATCAGCTACATATGTCTCTCTCAAGGCATTTTTCTGCTTTTTCATCTTAACAGAGTCATTTTTAATATTGGCAGACCAATGTGGGGCTGCACATTTGAATTGCAAATTTAAATGAACAACAACAACAAAAAGTGCGTTATCAGTTGGCAAAGAGTGTGATATGATTTCTATTTTTTATGTGTTAAAATAGCAAAGTATCTTTTAATTGACCAAGTGGCTATGCCATTGCAAATTTAAATGAACACATTAAAAGAGAAAAAACTGCATTATCAGTTGGCAAAGCATTTGATTTTGGAAGGGTTAAAACAGCAAATGATCACTTAACCCCTTGGCTGAGTAATTTTTTTTAAGGTAATTAGCCTTGCCAATACATTTCTTGACAGTCTGTCACTATACTGAACATTTTTTGGTGTAAAAACAATTTTGACTCAGAAACTCCTAGTAAATTTCACAATCAATTACAAAGAAATGGCGGGTAATACATTGAATTAAGAACAAACTTTCAAGTAGACAGACTTAAGTATTAAGTTTCTACAATGTATAAATATATTGTAGAAACTTAATTTCCTGTAAAGTGCTTGCAACGATTGAATCGTAAAAAGCGCTATACAAATAAATTTGAATTGAATTGAATTGAAGTAGTGTTTCTTTTTTTTCTTTTTTTTTGTTGGTAAAACATACTCCAAAATTCCTTGTTTTAACCTTTTTTTTTTCATTTTTAAATTTAAATGAACATATAAAAACAAAAAAAGCATTATCAGTTGGCAAAGCTTTTGATTTTGGAAGTTTTAAAAACAAAATATCACTTAATTGCCTAATATTAATACTATTGTAGTTTAAATAACTTTGCCAATACTTTCTTTGACAGTCTGTTATGAACACATTTAACTGTTGTTTTGTCATCCTCTGTCATTTTATGAGCTGATCTTTTTGAAATGACAACATGACCATGATTATAGTGTGGTCAGGTAAAGGTGATGTCTACAGCGGTGCACGCTAAATTACACCTTCGCTGGGATTGTTTTTGTGAAACCATCTCGTTACAAAAACAATCGTGACCGCAGAGGTGTTTTCAGTGCACCGACATGTTGCTAATTTGCTATTTGACAGCAAAAGACTTCTACATGTGGTCTGAAGCGTATTATGATGAAATTCATTTTTTAATAATCGTTCAGTCGTGTTAGAATGAGTGCTTGCTTTGGCCAGGGGTTTCCATGATACATGCATAAGGTGCTAAAGATAATACAGACGGTTTAATATGGCCAACGTCCTGCTATTCGCCTCTCTGTGGATTTGACCAGCCTTCATCCTCCTCTCTGAAAGCCCCGGCCAATTAAAACACATTTATTGTACTTCACTAAGGTAAGCAGTGTCTGTAATGATGGATGATTTTATAGCCAGAAAACGAGAGAGGATCAGACACCGAACACCAGAGCTGAGCTTCACACGTCTAGAAACTGAAAAGTAGACTAAAACTTCATTATTGCGTTTATTATAAAGTGTGGGTGGGGAAAAAAGAATATTAAACAATTCCAGTGGATAAAGTCGCACCCTTCGTTATTTCCCACTGGATATTTAGAAATACGCTTTATTTATAGCGTGTTTACTTCGTGCGATGCGATTCATCGCCGTCAAATGCTAATTCACTGTCAGCTTCAATCAAACAAATAAACACAAATGGCAAATTAAACAAACAAGCGAAAAACCAATCATACGCTACTGGTGGGATTCATTCGGGACAGATTTATCTATCTCCGCTGTGATGCTTCAGTCTGAGCTCATATTCAATGTGGGTTTTATCACGGCGCAAGGCGATGCGCTCCGACTGCTTCCCTTTAACTGCTGCCGACTTCAAGTGTATCATGGCCTGTGGTTGTAACCTGATCAAAGTGGGTTTTTAAGCGAGTCCTCTGTGAACTCCAGGGTTCATCACTGACGACTGCATGAAATTCTTCTTCGGAAGTGATTTGGAATTGCATTTTTGTGGCATCAGAAGTTTCAGTCGCCATTAGCATGTTGGCAAGAGTGTTTAAAAATACCTGAAGTCATCAGTTAGTTTGAGTCCATTTTGGATTATGAATTTTAGCACCTATTTTATTTTGCCGCAATTATTTGTGGCACAGTGTTAGTACTACTGTACTCAGACAAAACCCACACCAGCATTTTTGTGGCTTGCAAGTCCTGCCTGGTTTTTCTTTCATACTGCAGTTTTAAGAACGCTACAGTATGAGCTAGAAAAAGCTCCAGATCTGAAATGCATTGTTGAAATATGGAAATGGCAAACGGTGGCCTTTATACTGCTTGGGCTGCATTGAGGGAAATTTCCCGACTGTTGTTTTACAACCATTAATTTGACAATCATTTTTTTACAATGTAGAACTAATGACGTAAATGCATAAGTGAGATTTGTAATGCCTCTAAAACCCGTTGCATGTCTATACACTGTTTTTGAGAGACGTATTGCTAATTACAAGTGACGTATTTTGTGTTTTTGCCTTACTATCTGTAATTAGTGGCCGTGAGCAGAGAACCGTACAGCTACATGAGCTGTTTGTAATGTCAGTCCCTTTATTATGACAGACTGTGTAATTGCTTTTTTGCCATTGTATAAACTCACATGCATGCACAAACTGCTGTCACTTCCAGTGTGTGCAGTGCTGGTGTTATTTCTGACATGTTTTGCTTGTTTACTTAATGGTTAGCAAGTTAATATTGTGTTTCAGAAGTCAATACTGTTGACATCAGCAAAACCGTTTACACTACTATTCAAAAGCCTGTTTTGTTTTTTAAAGAAAATAATACTTTATTCAGCTAGGATGCATTAAATTGATCGAAAGTGACAGTAAAGGCATTTATAATGTCAAGTGTTTCTTGAGCAGCAAATCTGCGTTTTAGAATGATTTCTGAAGGATCATGTGACTCAGAAGACTGGAGGAATGATGCCGAAAATTCAGAATTGCATCACAGGAATACATTTCATTTTAAGAGATATTAAAATATAAAACGGCTTTTTAAAATTGTAATAATTTTTCACAATATTAATGTTGAGCATAAGAGACTAAAAAAAATTAGGAGGATTAAAAAAATTGTACCGACCCCAAACTTTTGAATAGTAGTGTGTATAGCTGACTGTTTTTCTGAGGTGTAAATACCATATTTTTTGAACATGGACCATTCTACTACTATGGTATTCTTTGAAGTTAGAGTATTTTAGATACTTTATGCTCTGAAATACTTACAAAGTACCACACTATTACCATGTGTACCATGACATGAGCTGATACTAACATGGCTGACTTTCTCTCTTTTTTTATTTTTGAGTTTGCAGCAGGATTTTTTCCCACAATGTTCTTTCATTTATGTAATGGCCATTGTGAAATAAATCTTCACTGAAAGGGTCATATAATATCTGGGAGCAAAACACAATCATATTTTATATTCAGGAAAAAGTTCGCTGATGGAAAAGCCATTTATGTGTCTTTGTGGGAACGTAATGAGACTGAGTGAATGTAGCACTTTAATTTACTCCCAACAATTAGGTGAACGTCAGCCACTTACTGTAATTAAATACGGCATTAAGATTCAGAGTTGTCGGGAAGCTTCGAGTGGCATTCCCAGGCGGGACGGCCCCCTGTCGTCTCGCGGCATTGCTTTCAGACGTCTAACCGCATTTACAGCGATCTGCTACAGGACCTGGGTGAAACCAAGTGCCGTTGACTAGCAACCTGTAGGCATTTGTCTAATTCGGGCTTCTGTCTCCTGGGCTACAGCCTGTATAAAACCCTCTTTGCTTTCAAGGCCCCTCGAATGTTTTCGTAAACTTGGATGGAGACGAGTCGCATTGGAAGCAAACATCAGTAATGAGCTGGCACGCAGACTCTCTGGTTAACCAGACTGTAATTTGGAGACTGAAAAGAACCTCTCATCACTATTGAGTATTTGTTTACCACAGTTTAACTCTAGTGTTTCTGCACAGAGCCTCTTTCTGAAAGACGCTTTAACTGTTGCTGTTCTGATCTGATCGTACTGGACATGGAATGACCATGTAGTCATATAGAGATGGCTTTTCTGTCATTTTTACATTAAATGTATGCAGTTACTTATGCCATCATAGGCTCTGTTCTAAAAGCCTAGTGATCCTACATAGCCTACATTCTAAGGCAGCATTCTAACTGAAATGGAATATTTATGTGAACGATTTAGAACATTCTACATACTGTAGGAAGAAACTCCAGTGTACTTCAGTATGCAAAGCACACTAGAGATTCAAGTTTGGCGTTAACATGTTGCTAAGTTTATGGCATGATTCTCTAAGAGTTAAAAATGTGGCACACACAAATATTTTGCAAAATAATATTTTTTTTCATTCAATTGGACAATTTATTAACACGTTTTAGTATTAAATGAATTCAAAGTATTCTCTACCTTTCAAAAGTTTGAGATTATTAAGATTAAGGTTATTAAGATATTTATAATGTTACAAAAGGTTGTATATTTCGAGTAAATGCTGTTGTTTTTTTTCAACTAATAAAAGTAAAGTAAATTAAATCAAATCAAATAAAGCCTTGGTTTTATATGTGTGTGTTTTGTTTTAATATTTTATTTTAAATAAATATATATTTATTCTATATCTATTCTATATATTTTTCTACTTTTTTTCAGCCACATTAAGGCAACATTGCATTTTTCCTTCATAAAGAAAAACAATAAACAGGCATCCTAATAACAGTGATGCCTGTTTAGGATGTCTTAAACTGCTGCCTGTGTAGGCAGCTCGCTATGTTTTGGAACAGAGCCGGTGGATTTGTTCTGATTCTTCATTTCAAATAGTGTCTGTAACATGAAGGTAATATCAACAAACAAGACTGATTATATTTGACTCCTAGGTCTGATGGTGCATATTTTTAACGCTCTTTGTGTCCTTCCTAGCAGCTGACAGCAGTAAATTAAAGAACAATATGCTCTGGAAGCCTTTATTTACTTCATAATGAACTCCCTACAAAACAATGCCAGTAAGCCAACTGCAGTCTCGCCCATTGCATCTCGCAATACTTCTGGGAAAAGGCACGGAACAATGGAGAGATTCCTGAGCGTATGAAGCTCGCGTTTTGAAGTCGAAACAGAATAAGTAGGTGCTATAGATGCTCTGTGTTCTTCTCGCTTGAGGTTTTACGAATGCTGGACTGCTGGAGCGGTAATGATCGATGGCTTGATGTGCGCAAAACAAAAATCTGAGAAGAATGTTTTGCAACCTTCTTATTAAAAGCATACATTGAGGATCTGCATGCTTTCTATAGAAATAACTTTTGAACTGATTTACGATGCATTCGAACTAGGACAAGACTCCAACCTTGTTTTGATATAAATGGAGAAACTCTTCACTCGACGCCCATCAATATTTAAGCATCTTCAAATTACCTTAGCCGAGAATTGTTCGTGCATTTACACGTTTTCTCTCGCATTAATTGTAGCGCCATTTACCCTCATTGCGATCATGTTTATTAATAAGAAGCTTTGAGAACGTCTATTGTTGTCTTTGTCAGCGAAATGCACTCTGAAGTCCACGGAAAGCTCAGGCGCTTTCAAACCTCTCCAAGAGTATCAAACTCCAGCGTTACTCCTCATTTTTCAGTGGAAAACAACTTCTTTGGAGATTTGCCTTTGGACGTCTAATGCATATTTAACAGCGAGGAGGAACGTTTTAATAGACAGTGTCAACCTCGGTGAGGGAGTCTTTCTGATTAATTTTACATAAGGCCTGGCCTTTATACTCCACTGAGTGGCTGTTATTTCCCCAAAGGATTCAGTGATATTCTGAAACACCTTTACAAGTAGTTTTGTGCTCGCAGTGAACACACGGGACAATGAAACAGGAGCCGTGATGTCTAGTTGAGTAACTATAGCAGCCTGCCGAATGCCGTCAGAGGATGAGTCAACAGCCGTTCCAATCAGAAAAACAGTGTTGTTGACAACGTGCTCGGTTGTGGGGTTAATTCTTAATGACTGTTTTTCTCCTCTGAGCTTTAACGTGCCTCCCGTTTGGAGTCTCAGCTTCTCCAAAAATCGTTATCTGCCCATTTGCGGCACGCTGATAATCGCTAATTGATTTCATTTAGGCCGCGTGCCATGCATCCGTTAACTTAGTGGATCTCGGGCCTGTTTGTGGGGAAAAACAGCACGGAATGCAAATAATCCAATGCGGCTAACCATATAAGTGTGCATAGATCGGCTTATTTTGATCGGTTGCTCTACCTTTTTTGGTGCAAATTTGAATGTATACTAATAGAACCTTATGTAAATGTAAATCACTTCTGCTGTTGTTTATGCACTTACAAAATTGTCAATTTCAGTATTCAGCCATGTTTGCATAATAAAGGCACATGCAGTCAGTAGTAATATTAATAACATTTGTCTTTGATTTTTGTTGGATAAACAATTGTCGTCAGTGCTTGGTTTCCAATGTAAAATCTGGGTCCTGAAGCCAAACCATTTGAGAAGCACTTGATTAACCCACATGAATGATTTAGTTCTGATGACACATGGTGATTATGTTCTGGTTGGTGTGTTCTTATTTTCTACAGATTATAAGAAATAAAGTTTAATGAGAAAATAAGCACACTTTGTATATTTTGAGGGTCCAGAGATTCCAGTGTTGCATGTTTATTTTAAAATGCAAGATTCACATGATTGGCAGGAATTCTGGGCTTTTCTTCCTAGAAGTATTGCAAGATTTTATGGTTAAATTCCCAATTCTTCTCAAGATGTGCCACACAGAGTCTGCAGGTCTTCAAAAGGTCTTAAAATGTTTTCATTCAATCTTCTACAATTTAAAAAGCTTAAATCAGAGTAAAAAGTTCATTAATAAGTTCATTAAATATTGGCATTAAATGTTGCATGCACTGTTTTTGTTTTCCAATGCATATATGTAAATATTGTTAGATCAAGATACAATGAAAACTTGTTTTCCCTTTGAATTAAGTTGATATTTCTGAGCCCACTGGCAGATATTTGTTCTTGTTTTAATCATAAGCTTACTTCATTTTGATCAATATCACAGAAAACAAAACTTCCTAAGTAATTTTGCTTCTCAAGTAAATGTATCTTGATTTAAGAATCTTTAGACATTTGCACTGGAAAACATTTTTTTAAGGTATTTTCTAATACAACTCATTGTCTGCTCCCTAGACATTCACTTTAAGAGAACATTTTGTGTTCTCTTCAATTTATTCCTTGAATTTTTTTTACTTAGTCTTAAACAGATATTAAATTTACCTGCAGAAAACCTGAGTAATATGCGTAAGTGCAGTGGATGTGGCCTAAAGACCTTTAAAATCTGTGAGATGACAAAGTGTTTCTTTTGTGGTTACACTTGTAACCGAAGACAAGAACTGGATACTTTAGAATCAAACCCAGCATGTAAAGAGCCGCTGCGACGCTCCCCGGGCGGATATCCGATACACTCAGGTGTGTGCGTGGGGTTCTGTAGCGAGTGATTGCTGTGGTCAGATTACCGTGCCAGTTAGAGAGGGCTATTTTGTCCTTTAAAGCTAATGTTTAGATTTCCATGTGCGTTGTGGCCGTGTGCGTTCTGCACGCTGCTCACACTCCCGCGCCGGCTTCCGTAATTAGCCCTGACGCGTTCGCTGGCACGAGAGCACGGGTGTGTTGATTGGCAGGCGCATGACATAATTTCAGCCCTGTTTTTCACCATGCTCTCCTGTGGTATTAGTGTTGTTTGAATGTTTCTCTGCTCTTTTGTGGACTTGTTTACATCAGTTAACTCGAATTTGAATGTTTAAATCTGCAATCACAAAACGCATTCTGAACGCGTACGTGTTTTTCCATCGTTTTTGGAGCCAGACAGTTTGTCTCCCAGCTCTTCGCTTATTGTTTACATATCAAAAATGTACATTTTTAGGGGGAAATAAAGCATTACAAGGGTCTATTTGAAAACACTCCATTTCCCCTGCGGTGAGCAGCGGAGCCACAGTTGGAAAAGGAAGCCAAGGTTGAGGAGGAACGCCAGTGCAGCGCGTCCAGTTTTCCTGAGTCTCATTCCGGGCATTTTTAAATTCTGTTTTCCCTTATAGCCCTTGTGCGTATCGTATTCTAAATATTTTTAAGTGATGTTCTGGCTTGAGAAAGTTCTGCATTCCTGTCGAGGTTAAATCAATACGGCTGTGGTGAACAGGTAAAGCCTTGTTAAATGCAGTTTCTGGAATCACTTCATTACGGCACAATCGAAACACAAGCCAACTTATCTGAACATTTCATATTTGACCCTTTAAAAACCGCCTGAGGCTTCGACTGCAGGGTCGCATGAATTGCCTGATAAATTTAGCAATATTTCTTTTTGAAAGTAAAAGCTGCTTTGGATTGTCAGTCGTCTGTTTGTACAGTGTAGTTTTTCTGTAGCAGTACTCGTCCTGTTTTTGCCAACTGCTACAGGAAAGCAAATAAGAAACCTAGGAGGTCTTTAACATCAAAATATGCCAGTGTGTCTGCAAGCAAATTTGTGTTTCTGATGTAAACGTTGTTGTTAATTGTTACTTTGTTGTTGTTAATTGTTACTTTGGTGTTATTGATTTATATTTTGTGATGCATCAGAATTAGCTTTGTGTTAGTCCTGCTAAACTTGAATTTTGCATGACCGCAAAATCAAATTTGTGCCAAAGAAAGCCAAGAAGCTGATTCAGCAAATTTATAAAGGCTAAATATATATACAGTGGAATTTGAAAGTCTGAAAACCGCTGGCTTTTTATGTAGACATGGAAATTTTGAAATATTTTAAACAATTGTAAATAAGACATTTTCAAGAAAGAGTCCGTGCTATTTCTAGGTGATTATTCAAATTATTTATTTTTTTTTGGGGGGGGGGCAAAATGTCTTAAATCATGCTGGATTATATGGATCATTAGGTTTTGTCCATGCCAGCTCATCTTTTGATGTAAATTGTTAAAAGTCTTTCTGTGGCTCTTAAAAGGTCTTAATTTGCCATTCCACAAATGAATGCCTTAAAAAGGTCTTAAATCAGAGCAGAAAGTATTAAATTCATAAAGTCACCCTAGTGCAACTGCAAAGAAAATGAATGTCTTCCTCAATATTTTTGTTTTGTTTTCCAATGAATATATCTAAACATCCTTAAATCAAGATACATTTACTGGAGATGCAAACTGAAGAAATGAAGTCTTGTTTTCTGAGAAATTGAATAAAATGAAGTGAGTTTATGCTTAAAACAATAACAAATATCTGTCAATGGGGAATGAAAACTTGTTTGCCCTTTGAATTAGGTTGATTTTGCGGAGGCAATTGGCAGATTTGTACTTGTTTTAATCATGATCTCACTCTGTTGGAAGTTGTATTTTCAAACTTTGAAGCATTGTTATTATAAGACATTTACTTTTAGAGACCATATTGATGTATTTCATTCAATTTACACCATACATTTTCTTTACTTGGTCTTAAATTTACCTTCATAAAACCTGAACAAACCCTGTAAAGAAAGTGTTGTGTTAAATTAGAAAAGATGCAAAACAGAAACATTTTTAGTAGTGCTCTCACCTCAGTTTTATTTATTATTATAATTTTAAATATGTAGGCTATTTGTAAAGTACTGTTTTCTAAATCAGAAATCTCTATATTCCTCCTTTTCATCGCTGAGATGGTCTGAAAGACGTCTCAAGCTCGTGGTATGAGGGGGCCATTCATTATCGGAGCTGTTTGTCTGGATTCCAGCTCTATAATCCTCCTCTTTAAATACACTTACATCAACCATTGGCTCCGTCCCTCGTACACAATCCACTGCCTATGAATTCTGTATTTTCATGTATATTTCCATCAGCGACTGCTTCAAACGGTGATATATCAGAGGCGCTGGGTTGGCTGGCTATGATTTAAAGATGGTTTGTGGCCACTCTGATGGTTTGTTGACTGGGTTTCCACGTTACAGAAGTCGGGTCTCTTCGTGTTATGGGACTATTTATTGTTTCCCACTTTTAATGTTATGTTTGGCTGACTGAGACTCCATGGTTAAGTGTTTGATTATTTTCTAAGAAGCTCCCTCCAAGTTTGTATGAGACATCAATGCCCCTCTTTGTCATGTAGAGAAGCACATTGGATACGGTGTGTGGCGCAGGATCTCCATGGGTGAAGCGGCTCTTTTTTTAGTATGGAGATGTCTAGCAGATTATGGGGTTTTGATTGCATTTGAAGTCTAATGAAATTAGGTCATTTGAATTTAAATTCATTTTTGTAGTATTAAGATAATGCACTATCATACATTCTTTTTAAAAGAGTCAGACAATACTTTTTAAGTAATGTTCAGATTGCATATAAATGCAATATAGCATCATTTAACACAACCTGACAGTCATGTTCTCCAGCATGATTTGAGATGTTTTTAAGCTTAGCTGGAGTCACATGTTCAGATTTACTAGAAATAGTGCAGAATTTAAAATATTTATTTTTCATTGTACACCATAATGTTTTGTAAAGTCCTAAAACATAAACAAAATATCAGGATTTTTGAGGTAAAGAAGCGAACACAACTCTGATTTGTTCTCCTCTGGTTTCTCTGTTTGCTTTGAGCTGCTCCAGCAGAAATGAACTTCTGCATCGGTGTGTCTCATATCACATTACAACCTCGTCCTCTGAGGAATCAAAGCTCATTTTTCTTACCATTCACTCTGTAATCTGTCTAATTATGTTTCCTTTTCTTGTTCTGTTGTTCATGTCTTTTTTTCCTGACACACTGTCCGTTATCATTGATTTTGGTCCCTTGAAGCTGTCCGGTTGTGAACACGTAATTATAGATTTTGAGACAGATTATCACACGCATTACGTTTGTGACAAACTCATGTTAAGGAAATGCACATGTCTGAGAGATGCAGTGATTTGGTTCTAACGTGACGCACATGGCGTAAATTATTTCAAGTCTTCTGCTGCCAATACGACGTTATAAAACGTAGATGTCCTTGATGTTGAAGCCAAGATAAATGCTAACTTTTTTTCCTTCACAAATTAAGTTTTGATGATATAAAACAATGCAGCTAAGAAGCAAAGAGCATACATCTCTCATTTCATTTGTCTCTCAATGCATAATATTAGATCGACTGATTCCTTTCAATTTTTTACTATAAAATAATTGGGGATTTAAATTTCCCATAAAAAAAAAACAAGCACTCTGCCTGGCTATAGATATTGCATTTCATTAATGTTTAACTTTTTTTTTTTTGAATAAGCTGGACATCTCTGACTGCTCGCTCTCTGAGGTTTGGTTACCCAGGTCACATTTCGTCCATTAATGTTGTTTTTCTAGTGTAAACGAGAGATGTGATTATCAATTAGCTGAATGAAGCCACTCAATCCAGGCCAGGATATCAGCAATGGCTCTAAATGAGAAGCACATGTCACCTCTGAGCCCAACAACACGCTGCTAATTGATTAGTAACGCTCTACGAAATTTGCCAAGAGCTTGTTTAACATCTGTACGTGTTGCATGTGACGGCCGTTCGTCACCTGAAGGAGTCTGAGCATCATTAATAATGTTTGTGTTTGTGTAAATGGGGAAATGGGACAAGATGTTTGTGCTGCTGCAATGCACTCTCATATTTCAGGCTAACGTTCGGAGCTGCGTTGAGTTTTGACTGGTAATGTGAATCTAAATAACCACTGTAGGATGTATTTCAGCATTCTAGTGTCTAGACCACCACTTAGTGCAAGCATCCTTATTAGAGTATCCTACTTTAAGTTAAGGGTTTATTCTCATCCTGAACCCTGTTAACCCCGTTTAACTATTAACCCCATTCCAATCCGAATATAATATGAAATTATGAAGTATTAACTTATAGGGAATCAAGAAATTTGATTAGTAGGTTAAGTTTTTAAGTACCTCAATTTTGTAAACACTTTTCTGCAGTAAAAAAGCTCCAGTCAATTGCCATTTTGTTTCTTTTTGCATGTTTGAAAATGCCTAAACTAAGATGAATGCAAATAAAGAGGAAAATTGAAGTGTTTGCATATTTAAGTGCTTTTTAGCTTATAGAGAATCAAGAAATGAAATGATTTTTGATGCTAAAACAGAAGCATGTGATAGCGGTCTTCAAAAACTTTTATTGACCCCTTATTCAGGGTATTTTGTTACATTTTGTTGGCATTTTATTTCCTTTTGCATGCTTGAAAAAGCCTTGACTGTTCTGAAAACAAATAAATAGGAAAATTATGTTTGCATGTTTTTATAATTGCTTTTTAACTTATAGAAATTGAATGGTTTTACAGTTTTGATGCTAAAACAACAGTATGTTATATTGGATGTCAACAACTTTTATAGATCCCTTTACTTTGTTAAAAATATCTGTTCAGTTGGTATTTTATTTTCCTTTGCATGTTTCAAAAAGCCTAAACTAAGCTGAACACAAATAACAAAGAAAATTAAAGCCTTGGCATTTTGAAGTGCTTTTTAATTTATTGGGAATCAATAAATGAAATGTTTTTTTTCTGTTTTAATGCTAGAACAACAGGATGTTATGTCGGACCTCAACAATTTTTATAGTCCCCTTCTGCAGTGCATTTTGTTAAAAATCTCCTTTCATTTGGCATTTTATTTCCTTTTGCATATTTGAAAAAGCCTAGACTAAGCTGAACGCAAATAAAAAGGAAAATTAAAGGGTTTTCATGTTTGTTTAAGTGCTTTTTATCTTTATAGGGAATCAAGAAATTAAATGCCATCAATTTTGATGCTAGAACAACAGCTGTCTAGTGCCAGTTTGTGCTTTAAATCAGTGCAAGACACTTGAAATGGATGTTTCCTGATTTTGAAGGTTTGTAACAAAGGTATGTAAGCTCGCTGGGTGTGTTTTCCTAAATTAGTTAGTATGCAATAACATAAAGTGGTATATTCTAATGCTTTCGTGGCATGTGAGGTGTAACGCGCCTCTGCGGCCTCGTGGTTTAGACGCCACCTCGAACGCCTTGATGTGCATCGACAGTGATGACAAAACCATGTAGCTCACACCGTCTGGCTCCGGCTCAATATCCTGCCTCCATACGTTTGTCTAGAAGGGCCTCCGATTACGTCGGCATGAGAAACTTGATGAGGAAAATACTGTAAGTACAATCTGTGATTGCTCTGTCAACAGCATTTTGTATTTGTATTTCCATACGTGCCGTGTGATAAGATGGAGATTTGTTTGGCTTTTACATGTTAGTATATTTTGAATAGCTGAGGTATTCAAATAGGTTTTGCATAGATTGTGTTTTACATGTGTTTTTTTTGTGTGCTGTATAATGCTGCACTCAATTTTCACTCCCGGTTGTCAGACCTAAAGACTTTGTTAAAAAGCTCTGTTTTATTTCCTTTTGCATGTTTGAAAAAGCCTAAACTAAGCTGAACGCAAATAAAAATCTTGCATGTTTGTTTAAGCGCTTTTCATTCATAAGAATAAATACAAGCTCCCTCGTTAACCATTTATCAATTAGAATTAACCACTGCAAGTCCTGCACTATTGCAAGTCTTCCACATCTTGTTCTAATGTAGCTCTGTAAATTGAAACAGTGAATGTTTATACATCCAGAAGGGTTTTTCTCTGTCGTCCCACATATGCATTTTTAACTTACACAAACAAGTCAGCATCTCGCACGCACGCGAACCCAAACACGCCGACTTTTAACGTGCGCGTGCGCCGTCGCTTATCGACCCGCTCGACTTCTGTGTGACCCGCCGCTGAACCGCAGTGAAATGAAAATAATTTTTCACAGCACTCACCCCAGAAAAAGTTCTGCTGACACGGAGTCACAGAGCTGAAAAGACTGTTAGACGCCATAGCCGCACGTGGATCCTCTCTGCTCTCTCCTCTTCTGGAGGTCGTGGTGACCCTTGAAGTCCTAAACTGGGAGCACAAATCATATCAAGGCATCAGAACGCAAGCTGCGGCAAGCAAACAAAAGCAGCCGGCACACGGCCGCATACTTCCCAGAGCATTGAGGCACAGATATCGACGGCATATACGAGTGTGGTTAGAGCGTACTTACTGACTTGTTGGGTCTCTGTGACTGGGGTTGACCCACTCTGATTAACCATTTACGCCCCAGTGGCTCCCTCCTGTCGTCCTGGGGAAATCTCGTGCACCGCACTTGTGGTTCTGTGGTTGTTTGTGAGGGGAATGAGACATTCTCGCAATCCAAAAACGTGTAAGCTTTAAAACACACTTTTTTTCCCCTCCTGATGGGCTGTTACTGGAGAGGCTGGGTCATGTGTTCGGTGACATCAGAGCAGCCAAGAGGGTTCAGCCCTCTTGTCAGTGGTCCTGCGTTTCCTACTCACATCCAGCTGGATGCAACCTCAGCTCCTGTCAGTCTGAAGGGAAGGGGCTGGGATTTTCGGCAGCTCCGTTTCTGTCCTTCTCATCCTCAGGTCTCATTCCTGCGCTTGTTAACTCTGCCGTTTAGGCTCCAGGTGTGTCTCCGCGTAAGTTGCATAATCGGCTCTTTGAGAAATGACAGTCGCTGCGTTGGCTCTTGGATCACGTCTGGCTCTCGACGAGCTTAACGAGTGCATTAGCGGCCATGATTCATCCGTCTGTTTTGCGCGCCTCACAGGTTTGGAGTTTGGCACACGGTCAGAGCGCGCGCCTCAGGTGTGTTTGTGTAAGCGCGGAAAAACATGTGCTTCTGCAGCGCTCTCTCTCTCTCTCTCTCTCTCTCTCTCTCTCTCCCTGTTTCGGGGTCATGTTAGGTGCTGCGCTGAATTTTGTGTGTTCATGTGACTTTAAAATCAAAATTTCACTTCCTAGTATTTAGACCAACACTTAAGTTAAAGGAGGGACTGAGCCACAGAGCAGAGTATCAGTTGAGAGTGAACTCTTTTGATTTGGAGTAAGTAGGCACCTTAGAACAGCAACTTAGAACAGCCTAGCAACATTAGAACAGCAACTCAGAACAGCCTAGCAACATTAGAACTGCAATTTAGAAAAGCCTAGCAACATTAGAACAGCAACTCGGAACAGAACAGCCTAACATCATTATAACAGCAACTCCGAACAGCAACCACTCAGAACAGACATCCTGGCAACATTAGGGCAGCTTATCAACCATTCAGGACTGACTAGGAACCACTCAGAACAGCCTAGCAACCACTCAGAACAGCCTAGAAACTATTCAGAACATCATAGTAGCCATTAAGAAAAGCCCAACACCCTAGCAACCACCCAATTCTACCTAGCAACTACTTAGAACACCCTAGAAACCCCTCAGAACACAATAGCAACCACTTAGAACACCCTAGCAATAACTCGGATCAGTCTAGCAACCACTTAGTATATCCTAGCAACCTCTCAGATCAGCCTAGCAACCACTCAGATCAGCCTAGCAACCACTCAGATCAGCTTAGCAACCACTCAGATCAGCTTAGCAACCACTTAGAACATCCTAACAACCACTTAGAACATCCTAACAACCACTTGGAACACTCAAAACAATCTCGCAACCACTCAGATCAGCCTAGCAACCACTTAGGACATCCTAACAACCACTCAGAACATCCTAGCAACCACTCAAAACAACCTAGCAACCACTTAGAACATCCTAGCAACCACTCAGAACAACCTAGCAACTCTTCAGAACAGCATAATAGCCACTCAGTTCAGACTAACAACCACTTAGAACACCCTAACAACCACTCAGAACAGCCTAGCAACCATCTATAAAAGCCTAGCATCGTGATGGCAAGTTTACATTCACATATTCTTCAGAAACTGTAAAGATCTCCTGATGTTTCTCAATGACTGCTTATATTATGGTATGGCGGTGCTATGAAAATAATGAAATTCTCAGCTCAGAGGATGTGCTGTGGTCATGACAGGAAATGTTTCGCCCACAGCAGAGCAGACCATTCGCTCCCTAAACGTCTGAGAACAAGACTAATCAGACAAACGCTTTATTGCACTTAATAACTTATACCAGAAACACGTAGCTGCATTATTTAAAGAGACAGTTCACCCAAAAATGTTTTGAAGAATGTTGGTAGCAAAACAGTTGATGGTAGCCATTGACTTCCATAGTATGGGAAAAAATACTATGGAAGTCAATGGCTACGGGCAACATTTTTCAAAATATCTTTTGCGTTCAACATATGGGTTTGGAACAACTTTCGGGTGAGTAAAGGATGACAAAAGTTTCATATAAAGGTGGAAGTAATATGAATAATATAGAAGTTAATGGCTACCGGCAACAGAAGAGTAATTGGGGAGAGTAACTGGGTGAATTTTTCCTTTAAGCTCAAAAGCCTGTGCTGCTATAGCATTGCGTCATGCATATTTAAATTTTAATTGATTCATTGTCATTCTTTTGTACGATAATGAGGCTCATTATAGAATGCCGTTTATTATCCATTTCCTGACACCAAATTACTGCCCACATAAAGCTGCTGATAAACCAAGGTTTATTTTAATGGGATGTTTGTGTATATTTCTTAATGATAATGACATTAACTCTTGCGTGGAGGAACTTCCTGATTTAAAACATAAATGCCGCTCACTGCCTTTTAGTCATATTTTGCTCGCTTGAATTTTGACCAGTTATGTGATTTGTGTAGTTCCTTTAGTGACTCGGATGCTGAAACAACACAGATATACAAATAAATGCTAGCAGGAGCACAGTTCATTCTTAGCAAATGTAGTTCTGTTCTTCGTTTTCCAGCCCAGAATTTATTGAATTTAATAACTGATTTAATAGTAATACATTTTATTCATTGAAATTTTCTTTTTTTGACAGTTTGTAATTAAATATGGAAACATGTTGCTTGTGACTTTAATGGATCCATTGAAAATTGATTTGATTTTTTATTTGAAAAGATTTTATTTTAGTCTTCATTTTATTTTATATTTTATTTATTATAAAAACCATACACTGTTTAACCTTAATAATAATCTTTTTTTTTTCTTTTTTTTTTTTTTTTTAAGAAAGTGCATGGGATGTTCAGTGAAGAAAAAAATGTCTCATTTGCAAAAGTTGTTTTAAAGACAGGATTTTTATTCAATTAATTTTTTATTTTATTTTATAAGAAAGAATGTTCAATGAGTCAAATTTTTCATTTGCAAAAGTTAAAGGCATGATTTTTATTTTATTTGATTTGATTTTAGAAAGGACATTCAATTAGTAAAAAATATTTTATTTGCAAAATTTGTTTTAAAGGCAGGATATTTTTTATTTTATTTAAGAAAGGACATTCAATTAGTAAAAATGTTTTATTGGCAAAATTTGTTTTAAAGGCAGGATTATGAACTAGCATGCATGGATTAATCATTCACAGTAAGAGCGAGATTGTGTGTTAGGAAAGTTTGTGATTTGTGCAGTTCCTTTAGTCATTCAGATGCTGAAACAGCACAGACAGCATGTGCAAATAAATGCTAGTAGGGGGTGCGGTTCATTCTTAGTCAATTTATTGCCATTTCTCGTTTTCCACCTCAGAATTGAGTGATTTTTCACACTGGAAGGTCAAACGAGAAACTCCTGACTGCACATTCTGCTAATTATAGCCGCTCATGAGACAGACTGTATTTTCATTCATGCCGCTGACTTTCTGCTGTCTCTGAACACGTCAGCGCCGCTGCGAATATCTGCTCTTTGTCGGCCGAGCGCTGGTGGTCTTCCTGCGAGCATGGCTTCACTGTGGTCCTTGTGTGTGTGTGCCCTTCTAAGGCCCGGCTTTAGCTTGGCCCGCTTCAGTTCGGACCACACAGGCATAAACAGGGCATTAGATGCTAGAACATTATTCCTGGCTGCCGGAGGAAGTGCACACTAATGCTTCCAGGAGACGTTACACCCCTGCACCGTTTCACACGTTCATAAATTAGAGCGGTTATGAGTTTACTGTTGAAAGCCATGCTCTATAGACAGCATTAAACGATGTTAGAGATTATGTTTGCTAGTTTAAATTCTATCAGTGGCGTCACTTGGGCTTGAAATTGTTAATCGGGAACTGTCATACACACTGATGTTTCTTGATTTTGTCGTATGTGCATACATTGTGAAATACAATGTGCCTTTTTTTATGCAATGACCTCTTTTTCTCCGAAAGTTTAGCATTTTACTATTATCTGTCACAAGGAGTTGAATCACTAAAATGTTTAATATGCAAAAAAAAATGTTCAAGTCTAACAGGTTAAAACGGACTCTAGATATGAAACTTAAATATTAGATTTAATTTTTATTTAATAATTTATATATTAGTAATATATTTTATGAATGCTAATGTTATTTTTTGACCGTTTGTAATCAGATATGGAAAAATTACTTCATTGGATCCATTGCAATTTGATTGCATTCAGTATGGTTATGTGATATAATTTATTTTTATGATATTATTGGTTGTTTTTTTTCCTTGCCCATTTTGTCTTGGTTACATCAACAAAAAAGTCATTTCAGGGCGAGAAATATTTAATTTAACTTAATTTTACAAAAAATTGCAATGTTCCCCCAAATTTGGCTTGAACCATAATCTTTTAAGAGTCTTTCTTTCTTTCTTTCTTTGCTTTAGGCAAATCTCACTTGTCTATTTTTTAAATAACATACTGATTAATTTGTGCTGAATAAGATAAGGAGCATTCATTCAAATAGTAAATAGTGCTCATGATGTCTGTGCTTTTGTTGAATATCTTTGATTTTTAATGTTCTTTTGCAAACCAAGCGGTTTGTCTTTTTAGTGCTCAGACATCTTTTACATTCTCACAAAATATAATTCCATAATTTACAGTGTCTAGGATGTTTTTGTGAGTGTTGATGGCCAAATTGGCCTGGTAATGTGAAACGCTGTGGATTCATGTTGGCAAAGGTCAGGACGAGTAGAACCACAGCTGTGATCTGAACTGCTGTTTACGCATTCAGCACATCGCAGAACTCTGGGATACGACAAGATCACGCTTGGCAGGTCTCGCCAACCCCAGTGGCTTTCGCTTGCGGCATGGTCACATCGTGAGAATGGCAATTAAAGGAGAAGAACCTGTTATTTCTGACAATTATCACAAGTCTGCTTGCCTGGTGAACTGGCACTTTGAGCGCTGAGTGACGTTTGAAGAGGCCGTGACTCATCACTGTCACACATGCATGCTGTCGAACGTGATGTCGCATGTGGTGGAACATGTCACACTGTCATTTCAGCCTTCATTTGACAACTAGTCATTTTTTCCACTTTGTCAAAGGAGCTAAAAAGGTTGAACAGCAACACTTGTTGATTGGAGAGCTTACTTTTAATTCACACATTTTGGACACACAGTCCACCACAAAATAAGCAAAATAAGTTTCTTACATACATGCATACAAAAATATATATATATATATATATGTATATGTATATGTATTTATGTATTTGTATATATTATGTGTATTAGTGCTGTCAAACGATTAATCGCGATTAATTGCATCCAAAATAAAAGTTTTTGTTTACGTAATATATGTATGTGTACTGTGTATATTTATGTATATAGAAATGCACACACATGCATATATATATTTCAGAAAAATGTTATGTTTATATTAAATATATTTATTTATAATTTAAATTATATAAATATAAATAGACATGTAAATACATTTTCAAAATATATACTGTATATGTTTGTATTTATATTTACATAATAAATATACACGGAACACACACACATTATGCAAACAAAAACTTGTTTGTATGCGATTATCGTTTGACAGCACTAATATGTACAATATATGTATATACATAGTTTTTTGAGTATTTTATGGGTTTTCCTGTCTGAAAACAGATAATAGATGCACAAAAACACATTAATAAAGAGCATAAGAGAGTTTTGAGGCTGTTTTGTCATGAGCCACGTGTCTATAGACAGACCGACTGTTTCACTTAAATGTTTAGCAAAAGCTTAAAACTAAAATGTAAAAAAAAAGTTTAACTGTACAAATAAAGCCCACATATGGTCCTGTCTCAATGTTATATATATATAACACAAAACAGCCTCAAAACTCTCTTATGCTCTTTATTAATGTGTTTTTGTGCATCTATTATCTGTTTTCAGACAGGAAAACCCATAAAATACTCAAAAAACTGCAGATACATTTTAATAAATTGGAAAAATTCTAGAAAATGTGAAAATAAGCCAACTAAATTGCATTTTAGATCTTTTATTTATTTATTTGTTTGTTTGTTGTTTGCTTTTTGTAGCTTCACAAGCTCAGTTTATTATTCAAATAAGCCATCTAGATAACATCTTAGATCTGACGTATTCATTTATTTATTATTTATTTGTTTGTTTGTTTATTGTAATTTGTGTCAATCATGCATTTAGTTTATTTCTCAATCTTTTGAAAATCTTAAAATATTTATCATCAATGTCACTCTTAAGTATAAAACCAGTTTTTCATTCATTGCACTGATTTGGAAATGATCTTAGAGACAAAAGCGTGTTTAACACAAGTAAAAGGGTGTTTTTGATGTCTAATGAGCTTCTCAATGTTTCCTGCACTCAGTTGTGGTAATGAGCTTAAAGAGGAGGAAAGGAAATGATGCAAATCACATCAGCCTCAAAAAATATTTAAGAAAGCATTACAGTCTTCATGCTGTTTATATCTGAATTAGATCCCTGGCTTTGCTGGTGCCGTGTGTCTATTTTAGTGCTGATTTTAGTTTGATAAACAGTTTCTTCATAACTTCTGTAATGTCTAAAATGACTGAGCATTTCTGTGTTGTGCAATATCCTGATCTTGTGAATCATCTTTTTAATTACATGGATATAAACAAAGAAGATTTCCTGAATAGTTGATTTTCTCACACAAAGAAAAAGTAATTCAGGTTTGCTTTTGTTCCTTCATCATTTTGGTTTCCTTATAAAGCAGTTTGTGTAGTCTAATATCGACCAGGAATCTGGTTTATTTTTGGGTTTAGTGTTATTTTGACACCTCTGCTTCTGTTTGCGTTCTTGAAGCTGTTTTAAGTGCAGTGGCTGGTGTGTTTTGTCTTTGTGAAGCATGATGACATTATTGTGGTGTTTTCCCCATGCGCTCCTGTAAGGTCATTTAAACACAGCCGCAAATAAAGACCGGTCATAGTAGAAGAGTTACTCCTCTGAGAGAAATGTTTCATCTCAAGTGTTTTAGCAAATCAGACTGGACAGAGAGAAGCTCAGCGGATTAGACTGTAGTGAACGACATTCTGTTTCTATCTGCTAGTTAGACTGCACTTCAGTTTGACATTCAGTCTGTACGTTCATGCTGGAAGTGACTGGAAGTTTGAGGTCAACATGAAGTGCTGTTTGTAACCTAGACTATTACCGAAAGAAACAAGAAATTCATTGAGAATAAATGTCAAAAACATTTTCACATTCAAACTTTTTGTAGTTGTTGTTTTAAAGACAGAAATGGTATTTTATTTAATAATTTTTTTCAGAAAGTAAATGGCATATTCTCTGAGAATTTTTTTTAGAATTTCCATTTGCAAAAGCTGTTTTAAAAGCTGTATTTTTTTTATTTAATTTTATTTAATTTTATTTCATTTTTTATTTTACTTTATTTCATTTTAATAATTTATAATTTTAATTATTCATTCACAGTAAGAGCAAGATTGTGAATTAAAAATGTAAATGGGATAATGTGAAGAAATGACAAACTTTTTCATTTGAACAGCTAGGGTTAGCATTTTTAAAGGTGGTGTTTATTTTATTTTATTTTTATTTGTTTTTTATTGAACTAACATGCTCTGATTAGCCTAATTATTTACAGTAAGAGCAATATTGTGTATTATGAAATGTATTTTCGTTTGAAAAGTTATTTTATTTTATAACTAAAATGCACTGATGAGTCATACACAGAAAGAGCAAAATTGTGTATTAATAAAGTAAATGCGTTTAATTTTGGTTTCGTGCAAAATTTAAACAGATATTGCCATCAGGACTTTACTCATAGAACTGTATATATTCTTAGATTTGCAATAAAATCCTGTCCTTATAATGATCTTTATTCTTTAAACTCTGGTCAGAAGAGTTCATGCCACTGCTCCAGGCGAATCCCAGTTGTCTTCCAGTAAGATGATTATTTAGCGAGCCCATGTGCCGCTGCTCTATGAGGTTTTGAGACGCTGCGCTCTGGAGTACAGTAGATCTGCTCTATTTGCCGTGTCTCTGTAGCAGCGGTTTGAGCTAATATGATACAGAGGCTTGTGTTAACATGTGGTAGCGTTCAGAGGGACCACACTTCAGTGTAATTCTGCTCTCCCTTCCTCTTACAGCGGGGTCTGGGAGTACTTCAAGGTTTCTGGCAGGTCTCTCATCATTTTCAGAGACTGCGTTTCTGGCAGCTCTTCCTCATGTGTGTGATGCCAAAAACATTCATTTCTAAATGAGAGTGGATAGTGGCCTTTGCAGATAGTGGCTGAACACTGGACAGTCAGCTACTGATGCTCATATGAAGTCACTGTGGGCTTTTTAAGGCTTTTGTATTAAGCTTAGATTGACTTTTGTATTGTACGCTAAAAATACTTTTTTATATTTCCACTTTAGTCTTCATTTAAACGTCTACTGTCAGTGTTTAATGTTAACTGTATGCACCAAGGGTCTGAGAGTAACGCAATTTCAATTCTCTGGATGTATGTACTGTACATGTGGAAGAATTGACAATAAAGCAGACTTGACTTGACTTGATTTATTTGATCAAATACAGAAAAAAACAGTAATATTGTGAAATACTATTACAATTTAAAATAATGTTTTTCTATTTTAATATATTTTCAAATATAATTTATTTCTGTGATGCAATGCTGAATTTTTCATCAGCCTTTACTCCAGTCTTCAGTAGGGATGTAACAATATCAAAATCTTACGATACAATAATATCGCGATATGAAGTCCACGATACAATATTTATTGCAATATAAAAAAAAAAAGACAAATAAAGAATAAAAATAAATAAATAATTTTTATACATTTTAAAGTTAAATTATTCTGTCTAATGGACTCAAAATTAAGAGCTCCAACCCATGTTCTTAATTAAGAAAACGTAAGTCAGAAAAAAAAGTCAGTGAATTGACTTGTACCTGAACTTTAAAGGGGACTCAACTAGGGACCATACTGTCTCAGTCTAAATTACATTCACACTGGTGTTTTACGATGCCAAACAAATTAGAATATAATAACAACAATGATAGCATATATTGTAAAACAATTGCACTGTAATATAAATGAAAATGAATATTTCATAGGTATATTATTTTTTGCTTTACACTACAATAGGGAAATTACAATACTTATTTCCTAATTTCTACACTTGAAAAATATATTTTGAATTTGGACTGCATTTAAACCGCTAGCTGTCAGCAATTCTTACTGCACTTTTATTTTGACGGAAACGGCAGTAGAGCTTTTATTTTGAAGGAAATAAAATCATCTTCAGTGAAAACATGCTTACAACAACGCATCTCACTACAAATCTAGTGAAATGCTGTAATCATCTGCCATGAAAATAAAGCATAACTGGTGGCCGTTGCGTTCAAGTACCCAAACTCGCGCTAAACTCACAGCACATGCAATAAACGAGTTCAATGAATTCACTGTGAACGCTCCGAGCGTTCTGAGAGCTGATCGCCTGAACAAACTGTGGGCTTCACTTTGAAACACGCAACGAAAACAGACTCGATGAAGGGATTAAGCTTTGTTGTGCTTTTTTCATTTTATTATTATTATTATTAAATGTTAATTACATTTAATGCTCATTTTAAAATTATAAATATTTTCATCTTATTTTATATTTTCATTTTATTTTCTAATTTAAAGTGTAGTGCTGTTGTTTTTACGCCATGTTTCACAAGTCATAATTATTTAAAAAACTTTTTTTGGTGAATTTATGGTGGATTTTCCTTTTAATAGATCCAAACTTTAGTATGAAGACAAATCAACAACAACAAAAACATGTAATGCAGATTTACAATATCAGCCATAATATCAGTTATTGACCATAACATAAAAATAACTATGGCCAAAATATTGTATCGGACAAAACTTCCACATCAGTGTAGCCGCAGTATTTCTCACAGATGCGACGGCCAAACTGCCCGGTGTGACTTTGGTCAATATCTGGGCAGGCAGGGTGTGTAAATTCATGACTTTCCTCACTAGTCATATTTGCATATTGTGAGTGGTTAACAGAATTCAAATCAGCGGTGCAACTGGTCATCGCTCGGGCCAAAATTCAATATGAATTGTATTCAAACCAGCATTCAAATGACCTGAAACACAGCGCCGCTGTTAAGACTGAACAGTGACGAGATAAATGATCTTCACAACTGAAATGATGGAGTTTTAACTAAATGCACAATGAAGGTCATTGTCACGTCTTTGCTGTTTCCAAACATACTTACGAAAAATATTGATGTTTCGATTAAAGGTCTCAGTAACCAGAATAAATATGGCTACACAGTTACTTAAACATGTATCAAATGTCCAAAGACTAAGAGACGACTGTATTTGATTTGGAATAATGGCTGTTTTTTAATGGACGTGGATGTTTGAATGTTTGGGAGCTGTTGGCAGACGCTAATGGCTTTTCGTCTCTTTACTGATTTCCAGCAGTGTAAAACGAATCAGATGAAAGCCGTCGCCACCATGCATGCGTTTTCCAGGATCACTCATGTTCCGGAAAGGACGGACGCTGGAGAACGCCTTTGATTGAAGAGAGATAATTTAGTATGAATGTTGAAATGTGTGAAGCACTAAACACACGGTGCATGCGATGGACTGTTTCTGCTGCGTATCTGATGCCTTGATGTTTTTTAGATCAGTGTTATGTCTGGACTGATCTCTTGTTTGAGTTCAGTGACTTAACTCTCTGATGTTTCATGGAAACATTTGCTATTTAGTCTTGATATCACCTCTGCCAGCGAGGTGTTCCTGTTTTCCTGCGCGTTAGATCTCTAATCACTGTTTTTATGAGCATATTGAGTCGTACCTGGCTGCCGTACAAGAACACGGCCCTCTTGCCTACTCAGAAAGACAGTTCATGTCCAATAACATCCAGATTTATCAGATTTATCAGACGCGCTTTTGGGGTTCTTTGGGTGTGTGAGCGATGGAGTTGTTGTTTGTGTCTCAGTGGGGTGTGAGCAGTAATATCTCATGTCGAGCATTGAGTTCTGTTGCTGTAATGAAGACGTTTGCACATTATTCTGATGAACTGCCAATATGAACTTCATTTTTTTAACTAGATTTTTGAAGAAAGTGTGACTGGTATTTGACCTTGCAAAAGTTACTGCTCTGATTCTAGAGCGTTGCAATGCAGTTGTTAGGGTTTTCTAGTTATTTCTGTATTATTTTTTTTCCAATGAAAAAAGCAGGATTCGCACTTAAAGGGGTGGTTATAGGGCTGCACGATTAATCGAATGCGATCGCCATGCACATTTTGTCAGTAAAGCCAGTTCTGTGATTAGTAGTAGCAGATGATATTATTGCGCGATTATGAAATCGAAGAAATCGTTCGCGATAATGACTGCTGTTTTGCGTAGCTTCTCAGTGAACTACGGCTCTGTGTAGTAAATGCTGCTCTATCTGAAAGCATGTGAAAATACTACATTTAATAACATATTATTTATTTAACTGTTTAATTTAATCATGCACCATATAGTAATATATTACTAAAATATATTAAATATTAATTTTCAATGTTATTTGAATTTAGATGTAATGTTTTCTGTAAACTGATTAAAAAAATATATATATTATATTTATATATATATAATATATATTTATATATTATATAAATATATAATCAAAATTTAAATAACCTTGAAATATGTGTGTGTGTGCGTTTAACCAGTGGCATTTGTTTTAAACCTATATAAGGACAATTTTTATAATTACAGAATTTTTATATTGTGTATATATTTATGTATTTGTATTGTCTTTTATGTCAAATACTTAATGTAATGCTTTGTCTTTAAACATTAAACATCCAAATGTTATGAATTTGCAAATATCATTACTGAATCAAATCGAAAACCTGTGAATCATTAATCAAATAGGTTCGCTGTCTACCCAACGATTTCACACTTAATACATATATATTTACTTTTTTTAACAATGCACATCCATAAGACAAAGAACATTTATTAATATATTAAATAAGGTCAGTTTTGACTTTAAAAATACAAAAACAAGCAGGCCTCAGGGAAGTAGCTAATGAATGGTTGCTTGCATTGTAAATTAGAGAATGCGCTGTTGTTTTTAAGTCTTTTCTACCGGGAAACAAGCTTCTAAAATAAAAAAAAATTGGACAGCAGAGAGATTAATTTATTTAATATCAAGCTTTATAATCAATTGCAGCTCCAGAGAGGCAAAAACCACAAAGCCTGATGGTAGAAGCGTGCTTCGGGAGATAATCCGACAGTTCGGTGACCGTTGTGGGGGTAACGGGGGGAGATTTAGAGAAAAGATCAGAGGAAACCACAAGCCCACAGAACTGGCCAGAGAAGCGTGCCGGCTTTCAGCAGCAAGACGGCATCTTTATTTCCTAAAGCTCTGCTTCTGCCTTATTACTGCAATTAGCCAATGTCTTTAGGGGCTTGAGGACTCGATTGCTTCTTTTCATCAGCGGTGGACTTGAGCGGCGCTTCTCCGCGGCCCAGCTTGTCGTCATATGTGCTGAAACACGTGTGCGTTGCATGACTGTAACAGAAGCATGGCTCACCAGGAATAATTTCATATGAATCACTAATTATTTAGGCAATGGGCATTGAAAATCCACAGTGGATTCATGCCAGACAGTGTTCAATGGACTGGATTTACCAAATAATGAAGTTAAGCTGCTGGATTTATTGGGAAGATCCAACAGATGAAACCTTGTTAATATCCAACAACCTCAGATTTAATCAGAGTAGTTGTTGAATCTGGGTTGTGTGTTCTGAGTAAAGACATGCATACAGTCCTTAAATTAATTTTATAAAATGTATAAATCCAGCACTGAAATCTGATTGAATGAGCCACTTCAAAGCGGTTGAACAATAGCAAATCAGTTGATTTCTATATGCACTGCATGAACTTATATGAAATAACTCTAAGATTTGTTTATTTTTATGTGTATTTTTGCTAAAATAGTCCTTTACATGCCGATCTTTGAGCAGGAATGTGTATTAAAACATGCTGAAGTCCAGAGAGATTGAAGAATTGTTTTAAAAATTTTGGTCCAAAAAACGTATAAAAAATATATCACGGATTCCACAAAAATATGAAGCCATGCAACTGTTTTCAGCATTGATTTGTATAATGAGAAATGTTTCTTGAGCTGCAAATCAGCATATTAGAATGATTTCTGAAGGATGACACTGAAGACTGGTGTAATGATGCTGAAAATTATGTTTCGCATCACAGGAATAAATTACACTTTACAATATATTCACATATAAAACAGTTATTTTAAATTGTAAAAATATTTTACTATTTTTACTGTATTTTTGATCAAATAAATGCAGCCTTGGTGAGCAGAAGAGACTTTTATGAACATTACAAATGTTACGGCTTCATTAAAATGTGATGTAAAATCTAGTAAACTAAAATTTCTCACATTTGTTTTGTGCAACTGAATTCTTTTACACTGATTAAGCACTTTACACTTTAGCAATAGCCTTATCCTTTGTTTAAATATTACCAGACTCCATTCATCATGACTGAATACTGTATGTTAATGCTGCTTCGCAATCTTAACTAGTAGTCATTATGTCAGTTTACTGTATGTGTCCAAACATGCTTGCATTGAGATTAACTATGATGTATTGGTGAAATGAATGCTGGTATAAAACAGACATATTTTTAGTGTTGTTTGCCAAGTCAAGCATTACTATTACTATTGCTCCGAGTTAGTGATTTGAACAAACCCCTGTATTAAACTTTCACTCCCACAAATTAGTCCAGATTTCTTTCGTTATAATAGCAGTTCACATTTCATGACTTACAGAGGTGCAGAACATCGGTAGCCGGTCTTTGACTCATTAGATTTATAGTTCATAAGGTTCTCCATTCCTCATGATTGGAAGCTTCCCTGGCTGTTTTACTATATTATGATTGTGAGACGGCTCGTGAATTTACCTTTGACAAACATTTCACTTTCTGCCCCCACACAGTCCTTAAAAGTGCTGAAGCATGCATGTGCTATTTACGTCCGCCTTATTCTCCGTGCGTTTTACTATCTGCGGTTTTTAGAAATTGGAAACAACCAAACATTGTTGCTATGGCCTAGAAAATAAATTTCAACCAGCTGTGCCCTAGTATTTTTAGATATGCTTTTAGGCACCGAGGGACTTTTTTTGGGGTTTTGTGAAGATGTCGGGCTCTGCATTTTCACACAGTACCCTGAAGTTCCTCTTCGACATAATTACAGCTTTCTATTTGGAGCTAATCTGAAGGAGTCTGTATGGGCAGATAATGAAAATATATAGCAGATGCATCATGCAAAATAAAGAAATTCTCAAACAGAGCATGAATGACATGAATTAAAGGAATAGTTCACCCAAAAATGAAAATTAGCTGAAAGTTTACTCACCCTTAAGCCATCAAAGATGTAGATGAGTTTGTTTCCTCATCAGATTTGGAGAAATGTAGCACTGCATCACTTGCTCAGAAATGGATCCTCTGCAGTGAATGGGTGCCATCAGAATGAGAGTCCAAACAGCTGATAAAAACATCACAATAATGCACAAGTAATCCACAACACTCCAGTCCATCAAATAATGTCTTGTGAAGCAAAAAGCTGTGTGTTTGTAAGAAACAAATCCATAATTTATGCATTTTAACTTCAAACCTTCACTTCAGGCCAAATTAGAGCCTATAATCCATAATAACGCTTACTCCAGTGAAAAAGTCCAACTTCTGTTGTCTCTCACATCAAAATCCACCCACATATTTGTTTAGAGCTGTTTTGGACTATTTTGACTTGTAAACAGTGTTTGATCTGTGCAGATTTCTCTCCTGATTCAGGCGAGACTACTTTTTTTCCTGGAGAAAACATTATTATTGATAGAGGACTTGTAACAGTTGAAAGTATTTTAATGATGGATTTTATTTCTTACAAACACACAGCTTTTCACTTCACAAGACGTTAATTGATGGACTGTTTGGACTCTCATTCTGACGGCACCCATTCACTGCAGAGGATTCATTGGTGAGCAAGTGATGTAATGCTAAATTTTTTCAAATCCGTTCTTAAGAATCAAACTTATCTACATCTTGGATGGCCTAAGGGTAAGAACATTTTCAGTTTTGGATGAACTAGTCTTTTAAAGAGTCTCTTCTGCTTCATCTCTGCCTCATAAACTGGGAATGATTGTCCGTCGCGTCCAGATGAGACGCCTGTCCGTGGCAGTTTGGAGTTGACTGTGAGTGCTGTGTAATGTGCGGGACATGTAATATGTTTGAGTCGTTGGATCAGGGGAACAGAAACCGCTTTGGTGGGACTGTGATTGGAGTGAATCATGTTGGCTAACTCAGTGTGGGCATCACACATATGGAAACACTCTGAGGACTCAGAAACTCAAGACCGGCAGTCTTAGACAGAAGCTTTTATAAACGGGACTAAGCCGGTATTAGAGATGGTATCGGCTTTCTGCTGTTGTCATGTTGCGTAGGCAGAGGGATATAATTAACGAAGGACTGAAATTGATTGTTGTACATGTTGACTACATATTCATTAATTCAATATGTATAAAAAAATTGTATTATTTAAAAGTAATTCTCATAGATTTACCAGAATAAGATTGCTTTGACTTGTCAAGTGTTTGTCATAGAAAGCATTGATATTAAATGAAGAGCAAAGACAGACTTTAAGAGAAAAACATGATGATCTGAGCTGCTATTCAGATTTTATAATTCTTACTGTATGTCAACAATTGACTCATTTGTGTCAGTTTTTATTTCTGCTAAGAAAAAACATCCGATTTTTATTTTAGAAGCTTGTTTCCTGATAGAAAACACTTAGGTTTTCTGATTTCTGACAAAATGAAATCAAAATGGACCCTATTGACTGTTATTATATATTCCTTGTCTTCATGATTCAAGAAAAGAAAAATAGTTATTTAATTAAAAAATGTAAAGAGAAAAATTTAAAGATAAAAATTTAAATATAATACATATTGTTTTTATATACACAAATTATATATGTATATGTGCATATATGTATGTAAATTGTAACATTTTTATTGATACTTAATGTGATAGTTCACCTGAAAATGAACTTTCTGTCATCATTTAGTTGCTGTAATGTCACTATAAACCCATATGACTTTCTTATATGGAGGACAAAAGGAGTTTGAGTTTGAATAGTGTCATGGTTGCTCTTTGTAATTACAGTGAATGGTGTGTTTGTGCCTCAAAAAGACACAAAAGCATGATAAAAGCATAATAAAACATTGATAAAAATAGTCTATACAACTTTCTGTTCTATATCGAAGTGATTTGATGGTTTTGAGTGAGGAACAGATTGAAATTGAACTCGTAGTCGTGGTTAATCTGCTCCTCCAGTGGTTAGTTAACCATTCCAGATCATTGATTTAGTGAGTTGAATCAGTGAACGAATTGTTTTGTGAACGTGGTCAGTCGATTCATTTGAAAGGTCAGTGATTTGTTCTCAAATCCGGAATGTAGCACACAAATATTCTCAGATGCTTACTGAGACGGAGTCCTGAGTTTTGAATGCACAAACTGTGGTTGTGTTGGGACTATCGCGTGCTGTGTTTTCCTCCCTGACCCCATGTTTGTTAGTGAAAATCCAGTACTCAAATGAAATGGCATGTGAGCTAATGGTCTGTGAACGGACACAGTAGCAGGTGCTTTGGGTATCTGTGGCTTAGGATGTGGCTTTCGCCGGAGCGATTGTTCTAAACAAGAGAGACAGGTGGCCTATGGCACAGGAAGCTGGTATTGTGTTGTCACTGTTTGACTTTGGACAGTTCCTCTCATCAATAACCCCGTGAGTCACTTTGCTCTTTAGAGTTTGGAGCTTGTTGTCCCGTGTGTATTGTTGTGACTCTTTTCCCATGTCATTGTCACAGTGTACAGTATGTTCTTATATTAGACTGTGTAACACTATTATATAATTAATCTCGCTGCTTTGATGGAATACCGTATGTTCGTGAGCCTTTGTTTCCAATTAATGGAAAATAAATTGATAAGCCTTGTGAGGCCATACGTTACAGTGATTTTACTATGGTTTTGTTAGTCTCACTGTGAAGCACAATGCCTCTTAATTGTGATTAAAATGACTGTCATGTGCTTCTTCAAATGCTTATTGCTTTTGTGGCAACATGAATGTGATAAAATAAACCACTGGTTAATAAACAATTTGACATGTCCAGATCATGAGAGGAAAAATGACATAAATTACATCATAACATTTTAATTAATATAAAAATGTAATGAAAACAATTAGTGCTGTCAAAAGATTAATTGCATCCAAAATAAAAGTTTTTGTTTACATAATATGTGTGTGTACTGTGTGTATTTATTATGTAGATATAAATACACACACATGCATGTGTTTAAGAAAAATATGTTATGTTTATATATAAAAAATTATATATAATATAAATTATATGAACATAAATAAATATATACATGTGAATATTTTCAAAATATATACTGTATGTGTGTGTATTTATATATACATAATAAATATACACAGTACAAACACATATTATGTAAACAACAACTTTTATTTTGGATGCGATTAATCATTTGGCAGCACAAAAAAAAAATAAACCCAGTTTTGGACAACATTCATGTTTTTTTGGTTTGTAAAGAAGAAGAATTTGTGATCTCTCTTTATATATCTGAATTTACATTTTTATCTATTCAGTTTGCTGAATAAAAAACATAAAAAGACAAAAGACTTCTTATACAATAAAGGGTTGCAAAATGCAAAACTGTGAGAATTTGTGAACTCTTTATAGAGCTGAATTTCCACAAACATACAAACAAATAAATAGGCCTAAATAAATAAATAAATGCCCCCCCCCCAAAAAAAAAAAACAATGCTACATCTCTTTTTCTATGAAATAAAGATTATAAGAGTATGTTTTGTAGGGAAATACTATTCCAGTTTTCTATTCTTCAAAATTGTTTTGATAGTTCGATGAGTTACTTGCCATTTCTCTGTAATTATTGGTGAATTTTACTAGCAAGTGAAAATAGTTTCAAAGTAAATCCAGTTTTCCATTTCTGTGTATAGGCTATGATTAACACACACATATTGGTGTTGAAACTTATCACTTTCTTGTAAAATTCAATTGACGTGGTTAAATGGGTAAACTGGTGTTGCATGTCAATTTTTAGGGCTGTAAATAAATTGCTATTGGTATTTACTGACTTAATCGCTCCCCAATTGATTTATTGTCTTGAAAAAATGCTAGATTTCACATGGGCATCTGTGTCAAACAGATGTTTGCAGTATGTTTGGCTTTGCTGGGGTGTGGTTGTGTTACCGTGTTTTTTAATTCACTTGTTAAAGCTCTAATGACCGTGGTGAACGCAGACGCGCTCTCCGTGTCGCTGTAGCTGGGGACCTTTTCGTGTGAAATTGTTTTATATGGCCATTTTGCGCATTTACAAGATCCATTCATTTACCTAAGCACATTCTTGAGATTTACAAGTTC
The DNA here is from genome assembly GCA_027422415.1 of Schizothorax lantsangensis. Classification (NCBI taxonomy): domain Eukaryota; kingdom Metazoa; phylum Chordata; class Actinopteri; order Cypriniformes; family Cyprinidae; genus Schizothorax; species Schizothorax lantsangensis. The sequence continues at coordinate 28,828,721 of CM049858.1, forward strand.
AATTTTAAGCAACCCAAACTTCATAACAGGAAAATATAGTTAAACAAGCAGCGAATTCCCCACGAGGTGGGCGGTTTAAAACGAGCCTGAGAAAACAGAAGCTGTGGTGGATTTTTAAGTGTTGTTTTTCTGTATTTCAAAATTACCAATACTAACCATATCCTGTTATTGAAGCACTGGTATCTTTATTGCATTGTGACTGATATGAGTAACGCACAGATTTCCTCCGGTCGTTCTCGAAGCATGACTGGACGCGTTCGAACGCAACACACCACTGTGTCACCCTATTAGTGGGATTGTATTTTTGACATTGCGGTTGAGTGGGTGTGGCCCGAACCCTAATTTTACCATTTGCTGTGGTCCGTTGTTGGTGTAATTTTGCTTAAATAACGGTTTGGATTCAGTATGTTTTTTCTTTTTTTAATAGCCCAGCACCCTGCAGGCCCATCGTTCAGTTCCTGACCCTTTTCCGCACACAAAATGCACATCACATCTGAGACAGCTATGCCCAGATGCTCTAATGTAAATGTTGATTCACAACCAGCAGTCTGACCATCCGGAAAGAGCCAAGACGTTGTGCGTGCCAAGAGCAAAATAGATCTCAGCTGAAGACTGGCATGTTGAGTTTGCTTCACGACTCTGTCCAGGGCATTTGTTTGATTCACAGGGCAGCCATCAGTAACGCATGTCAAACGTCTCAAACCATCAGTGGCTCGCTGTCAGGATGAGAAAGTGTGTGTCTGGCCGGGATGAGGGTGTATATGCTGCACAACTGCAGAAGTGTGTCAACCGGTAGAGATTTTAGGTACAGCAAGTACATCTACATATTCTTTATTATGATCATTTTGCACATTTTAGAGTAGAAGTGAAGTCATGAAAACTCAAATAGAAGTATAGGAATGTAATATGTATGGGAATAATAATAATAAAAACTGTTATATTTGAATTTATTGACTAGATTTTAGCTCTGCTCACTATGAACATTATTCTCACTATGGCCATAAAAACAACACCTTTTTTATTTAGAATAGTGTGCTAATGAAGTTCATGAAGGTAGTTAACTTTATGAAGTTAGTTGAAAAAAATTAGTATATATTTACAATTTGATGTGTATATATGTGTGTGTGTATATGTATATGTATATATATATATATATATATATATATATATATATATATATATATATATATATATATATATATATATATATATATATATATATATATATATATATATATATATATATATATATATATATATATATATATATATATATATATAAATTCTTCATACAGTGGACTACCAGTAAGATTGATCAAAATTTGGGACCAAAAATTTGATTTGACACTTTGACCTGACCATGTTTTGTTACATACCTTCCTATCAAAGTTACCTGACATTATCAACATTATTTGTATTGAAACGGTTTAACTCTTGAGTTCTTGTCATATTTTATTACCATTTTCTAAACTATAGTGAATAAACTGTGATTAATGTGAGAAATTTTGAAGGTGTCTAAATGAATTTTTATTTGACTGTAATTAATTTGTGATTATCAAGATGAATTTGTTCTGACACAGTTTAACTCTGAGTTCTTGTCATATTTTATTACCATTTTCTAAACTATAGCAAATAAACTTTGATAACGTGAGAAATGTTGAAGGTGTTTGAATAAATTTTGGTTTGACTGTGTATATATACAGTAGTCAACATTTGAAGTGGATCAAAACCTTTCATCAAAGTTGTCCTAAAACCAAAACAATACCAGTTATTGTCTTAGGACAAAATATATATATATATACACACACACATCAACATTTGAAGTGAATCAATAATGTTCATCAATGTTGTCCTAAGACAATAACTGGTATATATATATATATATATTAGGGATGTCAATTTTCGATCATTTCCATAATCGATCGTCGTTTAAATTAACGATCAATTAATCGATTAATTGTTCACCTTAACTACTGCAAAATGCTTCTATTGCAGTGGCATATAGTCACCGGCATGACAGGATGTGCAAAACGGCAGCTTCCTCACCCGAATGAAAAGGGTTTTTAGTCTAAATAAAAGGCTAGTGGCAGGATGGTAAAATGAATGGATGTGATTACGATCATTTGATAAAAGGAAGAGAGCACGCCGTAGTTACGCACGGGATCATTATACTTTGTGTGCTGTTTCATATCCTGTCACGGAGACCGCTGAATGCGAATTTTTAAATGGTTTCATGGTGCTCGTTGTTTTATTTTTAAAACATCATAGCAATGTTTGCAATTGACATTATCCGGATTTAAAATAAAATGATCCCAAACGCAAGTACGGCGCGTGGGGCTGTGACGCGCGGTCAGTGATCCGCTTCCAAAACTACTGGCGTTGCTACAAACACACTGTTACCCATTTGAAACATTTTAATGTGAGTATTATGACACAAGTGAGGCAAAGCTTTGTTAATAAGAGAAATAATTGGTTAGCAGGCAAATGTTACATCGCGACCATGCTTTTTGATTCATGCCGAGCGCATACATTTAAATCAAGCCATATGCGGCTTTGTGTTCTGTTTTTCCGGATGGTCACGAATTTAATATTATTTATTGTTTCTTTTCCCAAATCCGCACTGTCTCACCCTCTAGATTCGCAGGTTTATTTTATTGTTGTTCACTTTTAATCACTGTTTTCGCATCTCTTACTGTGGTAAACGTGTGGGGGGAAATGAAAGATTTAGTGACCATGAATTAAGAATCCGTTACTGTGACTTAAATTGTACCGGCATTTAAGTTAAATCATGGGTTTTCTAGGGAACGAATTAATGAAACATGGACAGCTGCCACAAATTAATATGTCGTAGGAACGAATTAACAAGTTGTATGAATGAATAGCCTAGGGCTGAACGATTAATTGCATTTGCGATAATATCGCGATATGAGAAAACGCGATTCTTCAACCGCAGAGGCTGCGATTACACTGTCACGTGACACGCGAGAGTAGGAGTAAAGCGGTGTGTTCGACTTGAAGATCGATCGTATGACATCAAAGTACGGCGAGAGAAAGCATAAGGAGACGTCTGCTCTCTTATAGCTCTCGCAGTACTTTGATGACACACACCGATCGGTCTAGCAGTGCTGCTTCAAGTCGAACACATCTAAGCAGTCTTCAGAGGAAGCATCAAGTTGGCACGCTATGTTGCTAAGGCCGCAGTTGGCCGCGGGTTGTTTTCGTGTCCGTGAGTCTTTCATAACATGCAGAATTGACGCGCTACATGTAAACGATATCCTTTGTTGTATTTTCCTGTCAAAATAATGGAGTTTCTTTGGAATTCTTCAGCTTTTAAGAACTGCCGGGTTCTCCGCTAGTGGGCGGAGCTAATGCGCAAACGACAATCTCATTGGCCGGCGCTCACCTATCATCGTCCCTGTTTTGATTTCAGCGAATCAGTTCAAGCGAACGCAGACAACCTGATTAATATTCATGAACCCAGCAGCTCAATAATCCTTAGTGCGTTTTATACTGTTATTAGTAGTAGAATTCGTAGTAGTTTTGTTATCTTATCAGTATTATTTGTAGTTTTCTTTTTCCTTTTTTTATAGAAACACTAAATGACAAACAATATCTTAAGCACCAGTCCTAAATTCAGTCAGCATGACAAATACATTCATACATGGTTATTCTAATTACTAAAGTTATATCATCATATACTGCTCAAATTTAATGCTAAATTATCATAATATCATATTATAATGTTTTGACTGACTGATGCTAAGTGAGATTTAAAAAAAACTGCCATTTTACAAACATAAGCTTTATATAGATATAATTGAAAATCATTCAATTGATTATTGTAAATATTATCAACCCTTTATGGACACCTTGGCAATATAATCTCCATTGGCTTGTCATTTTTTTTTTGTTTACTCACCAGACCAATATTAATTATCTGATATACTATAAAAATGACAAGCCAATGCAGATTCTATTGCCAAGGTGTCCATAGAGGGTTGATAATATTTACAATAATCAATTGAATTTGATAGGTGTCTCTCACATTGTCCCACAGAAACATTAAAATAGTGTAGATTAGTGTGCAATGTTTTATAATAATAATGTATTCTATTTAGTGTCCATTTCATTCATTTAACATTTAATATTGGGGGCATCCAAGTTATTTGACATATTTGAACATTTAAAATTAAAAAAGTAACAATAGTTACTTTCCCTGGTAATTAGTTTATTTTATAATGATGTAACTCAGTTACTATTTGTGAGAAGTAACTAGTAATATAACTAATTACTTTTTTAAAGTAACGTGCCCAACACTGCATACTATACAATGATTTATTGCTTGTCTTTGTTGAATAATACAGAATATAAAGAGCTTTAAAAACTAATCGCATATTAAATCGCAATCGCAATATTGGTAAAAAAAATCGCAATTAGATTATTTTCCAAAATCGTTCAGCCCTAGAATAGACTGTCCTGCTCGCGTGTGCAGCCCTGTCAAAGCAAAGTGCACTATATGCAACTATTATCTAGGGAAATTATAATTGAACATGACTTATTACTACATTTCAATACAAAAGAACTTTGTACTGCATCTGTTTTAATGTACTTTTAAAGTTTGGATCATATTAAAAGCGTAGTATGTACATTAGTAAATTATTTTCTTGTAAGATCCAGCCCCTTCACTCACAGCTGTTTGCACGTGTTTTGTGCATGAGCCGCACGCACCCCAAAATGAAACTGCTTAATCGACCATCGATAGCTTTTATCGATTACATCTCTTATCGACAATTAATCGATCGTCGATTAATTGTTGACATCCCTAATATATCTATATCTATATCTATATCTATCTATATCTATATCTATATCTATATATATATATATATATATATATATATATATATATATATATATATATATATATATATATATATATATATATTAGCAAACTCACCAGACCTGGGGTATTGTCAAGAGGAAAATGAGAAACAAGAGACCAAAAAATGCAGATGAGCTGAAGGCCACTGTCAAAGAAACCTGGGCTTCCATACCACCTCAGCAGTGCCACAAACTGATCACCTCCATGCCACGCCGAATTGAGGCAGTAATTAAAGCAAAAGGAGCCCCTACCAAGTATTGAGTACATATACAGTAAATGAACATACTTTCCAGAAGGCCAACAATGTATTTTTTATTGGCTTATGAAGTATTCTAATTTGTTGAGATAGTGAATTGGTGGGTTTTGGTTAAATGTGAGCCTAAATCATCACAATTAAAAGAACCAAAGACTTAAACTACTTCAGTCTGTGTGCATTGAATTTATTTAATACACGAGTTTCACAATTTGAGTTGAATTGCTGAAATAAATGAACTTTTCCACGACATTCTAATTTATTGAGATGCACCTGTGTGTGTGTGTGTGTGTATATATATGTATATATATATATATATATATATAATATCTCACAAATGTGAGTACACCCCACACATTTCGGCAATCAATTTAGTATATCTTTTCAAGGGACAATACGTAGCCTGATGGCAAAAACTGAGAGATTTAGGAGGAGTTTCTTCCCCCAGGCCATCAGGCTCCTTAACTCAAACTCAGCCTCTTAACATCATCATGACTCCACTTATTAATCACTTAACAATCAGTAAGATATTCATTATTCTCTACCTCACACTGACAGTGTCATTTGCACATAGCACTTTCTGTGTTTTGGTATTTTATTTTATATTTTTTGGTATTGCTGCTACATGACAACCAAGTACAACCTGTTTGCACATTCCTCTCTTGTACATTCCTGCTTATCTTAATATTTAAGTCTACAGTATACTGTCATGCACATTTTTTTATATTTTATATTTTGTTCTTTATATCTTATTTTTTACTTATTTCATTTTATGTATATTTCCTCTGTGTTTGTATTCTATAATATTTGCACTGTCCATGGAGCGGACCTGACTCACATTTCACTGCTGGTTATATACTCTCTATATAATCGTGTATGTGACAAATAAAAATCTTGAATCTTGAATACTATGAGAATGAGCTTTATTGGCCAGGTATGTTTACACATACGAGGAATTTGTTATAGTGACAGAAGCTCCACAGTGCAACAGAATGACAGCAACAGGACAGGACACAGATAATAAAGAATAATATACAAATAGGGAATGCACAAAATATCAAAAACACAATATATAATATAGACAGTTATGTGTGTACAGGTCTGATATGTGCAAATTTGAAATGAAAAAAAAAAAAAAAGTATGTGTGATGAATAAATAATGTAAATAGTGTTGTGTGTTCCATGCTTAATGTCAAGTGTTCATGAGATGGATAGCCTGAGGGAAGAAACTGTTTCTGTGTCTGGTCGTTCTGGTGCTCAGAGCTCTGTAGCGTCGACCAGACGGTAACAGTTCAAAGAGGGAGTGTGCTGGATGTGAGGGGTCCAGAGTGATTTTGCCAGCCCTTTTGCTCACTCTGGATAAGTACAGTACAAGTACAGATAAGTACATAAAGTCCATTAATTTTGGGTTTCTTTGGGACGGGGATGATGGTGGAGCGTTTGAAGCATGAGGGGACTTCGCACAGCTCCAGTGATCTGTTGAAGATCTGTGTGAAGATGGGGGCCAGCTAGTCAGCACAGGTTTTTAGGCAGGTTGGTGACACACCGTCTGGGCCTGGTGCTTTCCATCTTTTGTTCTTTTTGAAGACCTGGCGCACGTCATCCTCACTTATCTGCAGAGTTGGTGTGGGGGAGATTGGGTGTTTTTTTTCAAATCTGCAATAGAACTCATTCAGATCGTCTGCCATTTGTTGATTCTCCACAGTGCTGGGGGATGGTGTCTTGTAACTGGTGATGTCTTTCATGCCTTTTCACACTGAAGCAGAATCACTGGAAGAGAATTTGTTCCTTAGCTTGCCAGAATAATTCCTCTTTGCCACTCTGATCTCCTTTTCCAGTGTGTATTTGGCCTGTTTATACAAGACTTTATCCCCCATCCTGTAAACATCTTCTTTGGCCTGACGGAGCTGTCTGAGTTTTGCAGTGAACCATGGTTTGTCGTTGTTGTAGGTTAAATGAGTCCTGGTAGGAATACACATATCTTCACAGAAACTGATATATGATGTTACAGTCTCTGTGAGCTCGTCGAGATCGTTTGCAGCAGCTTCAAAAACAGTCCAATCAGTAAGGTTGAAACAGGCCTGTAAAACCCGCTCTGTTTCATTAATCCATCTTTTAACAGATCTTAATACAGGCTTAGCTGATTTCAGTTTCTGCCTCTAGGTCAGTATGTGATGAACCAAACAGAGAGACCTAAAGCTGCCCGTGGGACAGAGTGATATGCATCCTTTATCGCTGTGTAACCGTGATCCAATATATTACTGTCTCTGGTGGGACATGTGATGTGCTGTCTGTATTTTGGCAGTTCGCGGGAGAGATTTGCTTTATTAAAGTCCCCGAGAATGATTAAAACAGAGTCCGGGTGTTTTTGTTCTGTCTCTGTGATCAGATCAGCAAGTTTCTGTAAAGCTGAGCTCACGTGCGCTTGCGGAGTAATGTAGACACTCACGAGAATGAATGAACAAATCTCCCTCGGCGAATAGAACGGCTTGCAGTTAATGAAGAGCGTTTCTATATCTGAACAGCACATCTTCTTTAACACAGTTACATCTGTACACCACCTCTCATTGATGTAAAAGCATGTCCAGCCGCTGCGCGATTTCCCCGTTGATTCTGTGTCGCGATCTGATCTGATCAGCTGGAAGTTAGGAAGATGTAGCACGCTGTCCGGTATGGCATCATTCAGCCAGGTTTCTGTGAAACACAGAGCAGCAGAGTTTGAAAAATCCTTGTTTGTCCAGGTGAGTAGGAGATGTTTGTCCGTTTTGTTGGGTAGACAGCGGAGATTCGCTAGATGGTTGCTAGGCAACGGCGTTCTTAATCCGCGCTGACGAAGCTTCACGAGCGCGCCGGCTCGCTTCCCCCGTCTGCGTGTCTTGTAGCATTTGACCAGAGCTACGGCTCCGCCAACTACAATGTCCAGCAAAATGTCCGAATAATCAAAATCCGGTAAAAGATTTTGTGGTGTGTTCTGCCGAATATTCAGCAGTTCATCCCTGGTAAAACTGATCGTGTTTGAGAAACAAAAAACAGGAAAAACAAACAAAAACAGTACGAACACTGAAGAGCAAAGCACTGTAGCTGCCATCTGCGGCGCCATCTTAGATCTATCTACTATAGAAATGAAACTTGGATATATTTTAGAGTAGTCAATGTGCAACTTGTATAGCAGTAAAGATTTACTGTCCTCTGAAAATAACTCAACATACAGCCATTATTGTCAAAAAAAGCTGGCAACAAAACTGAGTACACCCTAAGTAATAACAGCTATACATCCTTTAACCATGAAAAGCCACATGTCCTATTCATCATGTTCATGTTTTTGTCTGCTTGACAGGAACATACAAATTTGTATCTTGTTTTAGAGCAGTTAAAATTTGGTTCTTTGAGTACAATTCTCTCATACTGACCACTGGATGTTCAACATGGCACCTCATGGCAAAGAACTCTCTGAGGATTTGAGAATTAGAATTGTTGCTCTCCACAAAGATGGCCGAGGCTATAAGAAGTTCGGTAACAGCCTGGAACTGAGTTACAGTACATTGGCCAGGGTCATACAGAGGTTTTCCAAGACGGGTTTCACTCGAAACAGGCCTCGCAAGGGTCGATCAAAGAAGTTGAGTCCTTGTGCTGTGCGTCAGGTGCAGAAGCTGGCTTCAAAAAACAGATGCATGAGTGCTGCCAGCATTGCTTTAGAGGTTGCAGAAGTTGAAGGTCAGCTTGTCAGTGCTCAGACCATATGCCACATACTGCAACAAGTCGGTTTGCATGGCCGTCGTCCCAGAAGGAAGCCTCTTCTGAAGCTGGCTCACAAAAAAAGCCTGCAAACAATAACAACCACCCCTAACACACCGCCAAGATGACAACTGCCTTGGAGAAGCACCATGTGTCTAACATCCAGCAGCTCCGTGATGTCATTATGGAGGAGTGGAAGAGGATGCCAGCAACAACCTGTGCAGCTCTGGTGAATTCCATGCCCAGGAGGATTAAGGCAGTGCTAGATAACAATGGTGCCTCTACAAAATATTGACACTTTGGACACAGTTTTGTCATGTTCACTTAGGGTGTACTCATTTTTTTTTACCAGCTATTTGGACAATAATGGTTATATGTTGAGTTATATTTAGAGTACAGTAAATTTGTACTTCGATACAAGCTGCACATTAACTACTCTAAAATATATCCAAGTTTCATTTGTGCAGTATTGTCCCTTGAGAAATTATACTAAATTTTTTGTTGAAATGTGAGGGGTGTACTCACTTTTGTGAGATACTGTATACACACACACACACAGTGGGAAAACAATTATTTGATCCCCTGCTGATTTTGTATGAGATAGATTCTGTGCAGTGAGATCGGTCCGTTGGTTGGTCCAGTTTTATCCTGTCCCATTGCAAAGTCACGTCTCTTTTGATGCGCATTAATGAATTTATTCAGTAAACGTGTTTTATAGATAATGCACAGGTGGACGGAAACATAGCTAATGCTAATAGCAAAAAAAATCAAACCAAAAATAACAAATTAAAGAACAACAACAAAAAACAAACAAACAGAGAAAAGGGGATCTCAGGTGTTATGTAATGTGATACACATCAATACTGACTCAACCGATGGCCTGAATTTAGGGTTTAGGGTGAATTTATTTTTGTTTGGCTGACCAATGGCAGTGTTTGGGGAAACCAGTTTAAAACGGTCATTCATTTTGCATTTCTGGTGTGTGGCACAGAAATTAAATACTTCACCTTTAATTTCTAAATTATTTGCATTCAATTTCAAACCAAAGTAACTCTTGTGATTCATACATTTACCATTATATAAAATTCCTCCTATTAAGACTATTCTTTAGAGCAGTGAACTGTCCTCAGCTGATTTTAGGGCCGTATAGTTATTCTCTTGTAGTTATAGTTAAACTCTCTTGTGGGTCATGATCTCTTCTGTCCGTCTGTCTGTCTCTCTGCTGTGGAGTTTTATTGGTCTGATCCAGACACTCCTGTCATTGAGTTAGTGTGAGTGATGTGTCAGTGTCTCCGCTCATTATTTACAGTAGTTTAGTCAGCAGTGCATCTGAATTATATTGCAAATGTTGGTTTACAGTGCTGTGTTGACATCACTGCAGCACAATGTAAGCAAACACAGCAGATCCAGCACTCTGACATTTCCAATGCTAGATATGATCCTGTTTGTTTAATTGGCATTGCACACAATGAAGGTTAGCTTTTTGACATGTCAGAAAACAAACACATCACATTTAGGAGCCAAAAATACTTCAAGCCAACGGAAACTCGTGATCATATGTCAAGTTTGCTATCTGTAAAATAAACGTGTTAAACTTGGAAAATTAAGAGGAAAAAAACAAAAGTAAAAGATTGTGTACTTACAGTAAATAGTTTTATGTGGGAATGAACTGCTCATCCCATGATGCACTGCAAATGATGTAATCAAATCAAGCTGACATTTATGTATTTGGCATACTCTTTTATCCAAAGTGACTTGTATACATTTCATCAGTTTATGCATTCACTGAAATTGAACCCATGACCTTGGCGTTGCTATTGCCATAGCGTACCGTAGTTCTTATTCGGAGATTAAATATAATTTAAAGAAGGTTGAGACATCGATCGCTCTCCCTTTCAACTTAATTAGGATTGATTGAATGTTTAATTCATTCATTCAATATTTTTTTTCCATTTCATTCATTCATTTAATCATTAATTCATTAATTTTTGAGTATATTTATTTTTCGATTCATTTATTCTTTTTTTCTATTTATTTATTTATTCATTCAATCTTTAATTTATTTTTAGTATATTTATTAATTTATTTGCATATTCTTTTTGTTCTTGTTTATAAAATTAATTTTATTTTTATTTATTCATTCATTTTATGAATATAAACATTCATTTTATTATTATTATTTCATTTAATTCGTTCATTTATTTTTCTTTTTATTCATTTATTTATTTATCTGTTTGTTAATTCATTCATTTATTCATTCATTCATTTTTTTGTATTTTTATTAATTTATTTGCTCTTTTCTTTTTATTCATTTGTTTATATTAATTTTAGGGCTGTCAAAATTAACGTGTTAATAACACGTTAACGCAAATTCATTTTAACGGCACTAAATTTATTAACGCGGGATTAACGCAATGCACATTTTCTGTTTGACCCGTGGCCTAGCCCGTAGTTGGAGAAATGGAGATGCACAGTGTTGCCAACTTAGCGACTTTGCAGACCCCTTAAACTATTTTTTTATTTTATTTTTTTTAATAGCGCCTAGCGACAAACCTGTAGGGTTTGCCCAAACCTTATTTAGTTTCTGAGACTCTGCGGTACTGCAGCGCGAGCGCGAGGTCTTTCTGTCCCAGCGCGCGCACACACACCTCTCTCTCTGCGTCTGCTCTGTTCAGTGAGCAGCAGAGGAGCAGCGCTTTCAGTTAAAACAGATATTATGTTGCTTCTCTAATTTAACAAGTAAGTATAGCCGAAATCACAGCACAGCTATTGTCTTTATCGTATGTGCATTTGATTTCATCAGACGACGGCTGGATTATAAATCAGGATTTTTGTGCAGATTAACATCTTGGAAGGGAGAGCTGGTTATGTAGTTTTAATGGGTTGCGTTTCAATCACTATTTCATTCCGTTGTCTGACAACAGAAACAGTAAAATATATCAATGAAAACCGTTTTATTGAGAACTGCATCAAAATACAGTATGTGGGCACAGAGAGGCAAACAAATGTAATAATAAATGTACATTTAGCATGTTCAGAAGAAGAGCTGTCCTGTCTTGCAAAAATATAAACAGATTTGTGTCAGTAAATTGCTCAGTGCAAAGAAAGAGAAGTAATGGGAACCTGGAATTTCTGTTCTTTTTTCATGTGTCTAATAGACATGAACAAGTTCTTTGACAAACATCTATGACCTTTGATATGTCTAGTTTAGTTTTCTCTGTCTAGACCCAGGTGCTTCTCAGCAATTTTTACCTCAAATGAAACTAGACTAGACATATCTAGTCTTCATACTCTGTTGACTATGGTTTCACTATAGAGCTGTCGATTTAAGTCCACTAGTCGATTTTGAAAAATCGTCGACTTCATTTTGCTGCGTCGACTAACCGCAAAATACCGGAAGTGCCGCATTTCATGGAGGAGAATCCATAAAACACATTATTAGACTATTTTCCAAGGCTGCATTACATTAAACCCATTTAAAAATCATAATTAAGCATAATTGTGAATTCACAAAAGCTATGATTGAATTAAATAATTATATGCCATGCAGTTCTAACACAGTATATGCGCTTTAATTATGTACATGCGTGTAGGTTAAGCACGTCGTCTCACAGCAGCTCAGTTCACAGTAGATCCACAGAAACTCTTATCATTTACATGTGTGGAGCGTCTCAAACTCCATCTCTACATGTTGTTGTGAGGTTGGGTTTATTATAACGTTCATCTGGGAACGCAACGTGCGCCATTTCATCAGATTTGTAAGGTAAATCATTTATAAACCTGTGCAAACACAGGAGAATACATCGCGATTTCAAAATAAAAGCTCAAACCCTCACTCTGAGTTTACACGTTTTGATGTCCACATATTCATTTAATTACAGTGGCTACAGCATTTCTGTCCTAAAGAAATGACCAAATATTAAAGATTAAGTGACATTTGAATTAAATTGTGCTTGGTCAATATTAAACAAGGATTAGATCGCGCAGTAATGTTTAATAATAATCATCAGGCGCCCCCTGCAGGCCTTTGTTGTAATGCGTTATCTACATTGTCTATTGTTTATATAATAATTATGCATTTTAACAGTTTTGTTCAATAAAACCATAATTTCTTGCTTTTGATACTTTATTTGAACTAATTATTATTCTCATTGCTATTATATATGCATTTAAGTCATTTTAAAAGCCCTATGAAATGTTTTATTTCCAAATTCATTTTCTTCCATTTTAATTTTTCTATACCTATTTTAATGTTAAATAAATGTATTATTCAAAAAGCCTGTGTAATTAATTGAGTTTTACAGTTTTATCTTTACCAAATTCTTATTTTCTGGATTCCATTTTAATGGTTCCATTAATTTTCTTTTTCAGAAATACTGCACATTTACATTTTTCTCCTAACTAAATTCTGGTAAATAATATTTCTGTAAATTCTCCTTTATTTAAAATACTGATTATAATTGTATTATTAGACTAGAACACATATGTTGTCTTTCTTACACTTAATACTGAACTGATTTCAGTGATTTGGACTGAGATGAGATGGAACTTGCTTCTTGCACTCTATGTTGCACTTTACTTTTGCTAGATTTCATAGAAATTTGGATTTAATTTGGTTTAATAAAATATTTCTTAAGTAAAATTGATATTTTTTCGGGAAATTAGTCGTTTAGATTAATCGATTAATCGACAAATTAGTCGATAGATTAATCGAAATAAAAATAGTCGTTATGGCAGCCCTATTTCACTAATAATAAACATACATTTAAGCATCCATATTTGTCCATGCCCATGTTGATTAGAGTATTAAAAACTTAAAAGTATTAATTTAAGGTACATTTAGAACATAAAAATGTGCGATTAAGTTGTGATTAAACACAGGTTAACTCAAACCCGTTTCCGCTGCTCAGACGTTCTCTATCTCTCCGCAGACGTGAGGAGCGAGGGGAACGGCACACGTCAATAATCACTCACTTCTCTTCATTAGGCGCTGGCAGCAGAAGGGTGGCATGTGTTTGTGATTTGGGAAGCCTCCGGGTGCAGGGGGGTTCACATGTTGTCCTGCACTCAGACCTAGGTGCTTCTCAGCAACTTTTACCTCAGATGAAAGTGTCCTGCCAGTTTTTTCGGCCTTGGGTTTATTAGGATGAATGATCTGTGTTCTTGTTCAATCAGACCTCAATGCAGGAGTCACAGATTGTGCCAATTCTGCTGTTTTGCGTTTTCTAGAGCATGTTGAATTAAATTGAATCAAATTGAGTCTGCAGAATTGAATCTAACAATACAAAATATACTGTACATTAATTTAACTTTTTTTGTATTTTCTGACCAAACATCTTTGCACATTTTATTTTTCATCAACTTCTACATTATTAAACTTATTTGATTAATAATCATTTAACCCTCTGGTGCTCTTCGGTCACTTTTGACCGTGAAGAGCACAAGTGTGACTCCGAAATGAGGAGATCCAAAGGGTTAAGAGAGAGATTAATTTGTGTGCTCAAACTTTGTGGCTGTTTATTTTTCTAACAAAACATCTATACAAAATATCTACATAGATTTTTGAAAGAAGACTTTTCTGTTCACCGATACTGTTCAAATACAAATCAATGTATTTGATCAAAAACACAGGAAAAACAGTAATATTGTGAAATATTTTTACTATTTAAAATAACTGCTGTCTGTGCAGTTATGTGCACAGTTCTGTGCTTTCTTATACTTTATAATTTAATTTATTTGTGTTGCAATGCTGAATTTTCGGCTTTGTTTAATGCTGAAAACAGTTGAAAATTCAGCTTTGCGTCACAGAAATGAATTACATTTTAAATATATTCAAATGGAAAACAGTTATTTTAAATCATAATAATAATTTTTCATTCACACTATTACAGTATTTCCTGTATTTTTGATCAAATATCCTTGGTGAGTAGAAGAGTCTTCATTCAAAAACATAAAAAAATATCGTAATGATACTTCAAAAGTATCTTGATGAACTTTTGACTTTCAGTGTATTTTGTTTTCTACATTTATTAAGCTTGTTTGATAGCTCATAAATGATGTAAATTAGCATCTGAGAGAATGATTAATCCCATTTATGTCTGTTTGACCTGTGTTGAAACATGTCCACTGTGAATATTTCAGAAACGTGCTCCTCGATTGTACATGAAATGGCTGTATTTGTTTGGATGAAGTCAAATAAGCGGTGGGTAATAAGTGTTGAAGGTCTCAATAACGCTTGCCAATGCATTGAACAAAATAACAAACTGAGCTTTCACTTACGGCTGGAGCTGCCACAACTGTTTATTTTAGCAGACAGTGTCTGCCAGTAACTTTACAGATTTTTAAACACACATTCAGAGCTTTTGTGTCGTTTGACGGGTAGAAACAGAGCACTGTGTGTGTGTGTGCTCATAAAGAAGCAGTCAGTGAGGTTTAATGTTCATTTAAGACAAGAGATGAAAGTTCACCTCTATTGGTCACACCAGACTGTGTGCTCCATTCATATGCATGCAAATCTAAGCATATGCATACAGTAGATGTTTAGTCTTTCTCTGTGTACCAAAGTTTGAGTTTAGTGACTTTGTGGCACCAAAAAGACGTTTGACCAATAGTCAATCTAAATGTCACACATACTAATAACATGAGCCTCAGAGCTGCATGATTTGCATTGTTACAGGAAAGTTGAGTAGATAGTATGTTGACATTCTTTTTATCGTATTTTACTTTTTGTTGTTGTTTATTTAAACAAAAACAGAAGCCCAAGAACATGACATCATATCCATAATAATAATAATAATAATAATAATTATTATTATTATTACTACTACTAAAATATAATTAAAAAATATTAATAATAATAATAATTTTAGACCATTTATTTCTGAAATTAGATGGGTTTTCTGAGAGAAACTGTATGTTTATTATGGAAAAAAAGGAAGACAAGACTAAACTTTAACTGAAAAGTAGAATAATGTGCGCTGGTGAATCGTTCACATCAGTTTTGTCTTCCTGTTGATTTTTAAAGTGTGACCCTTTGCGTTTCATGCAGATTTGGCGTGTGTTTTATAATCTGGACTTTCTCATTGCAGTAATTCAGAGCTCAGAATACTCACTAATGTCTGTCCCTCATATCAAACTTCACGTCTGTTTCTCCGTCTCCCCGCTGTCTGAAAATAGCCCAGGTCCAGCTCAACCCCACCCTATCACTATAAACGCCTCTGAGCCTGGAAAACTCCACCGCACACACACACACACACACACACACACACACGCTCCAAATACAGCTGAAAGTGGAAAAATCCTGGATAAAGTGTTAAGGAACGGTCCGGAGAAGGACTAAAAGGTTTCTAAGGCCGAAATTAGATACACAGGAAATCTTCACATTTTCCGGTTTATCCTGTAGCTAAACACTGGCTTTTTTCTCATTCGGTGTCTTTAAAGTGACCCACACTATTTAGATGCTTTCCTTGTGCTGTGATCTCACGCGAAAACCACCCAACGCTGAAGTCATTGATGAAAATCACAGATACTGCTCAAACTGTCAGGGCTTTCACTGGTTGGTAGTCAAAATCTAGATGAATCTATACAGATTTCTCATGAGTGAGTCTCAGTACATGTCTGGAATGCATTTCACCCTGAAAAACATATTTTTAGCATAAACAAAATTAGGTATTTCAGACCGTTAAGTTTTTTTTTTTTTTTTTACAATGTGACAAATTATCTGCCAAATTCTCATTATTGTAATGCAAAAACAATAAAAGAAGTAATTCATTTCTGCATGATGAATTTAATTTTTTTATATTATTTTAATTATTTTAAAATATTATTTATTATTATTATTATTATTATCAATAATAATAATAAATATTTTAAAATAATTAAAATATTAAAATATGTATTATTATTATTAGTATTATTATTATTATTATCAATAATATTTTGTATTTTATTTAAAAATAAATTGTATTTTGCATTAACAAAATTAGTCCTATTTTTTAACCACTTTTCCTCCTCCAAATTCTCATTACTGTACTGCAAAACAAATTGAAGTAATTAGTTTACACATTGACTGTAAATATTTTAATAATAATAATCATACAGTTATAATAACAGTTCTTATTAGTTCAAAAGAAGAAAAAGCTTGAAATTATATTTTGCAATACACAATTACTGAATTAGGTTTTTTTGTACCAAGACTTTTTGCAATGTGACAAATTTTCTGCCAAATTAATGTAATGTAAAAATAACATATTATTTAAATAAATTTTAATACATTTTCTCATAATTAATTTTATTCATTTTAATTCAATTAAATTAAATGATTTGCTCATGATGACCAATTATTATTATTATTTTTTCAATTTTTTAATTATTTTATTTGATAATTTTGTAATTATATTTTAATAATTAAATAATTATTTTTAGTCATTTATTATGTGTTGGTATTTTATTAAATTATTATATTGTTTATTAAGTATTTATTAAATATATGCTCATTTTTTTTAGTGTTCTGAGGAATAAGACTTGGGTTAGCTTGACATCTAAAAAGGTTTATTATGTTTTGTTCTGTAGTAGTTTCCAGGATACGCGGATGTTTTCTCTCAGTGTTGTGATGTCAGATCCCAGGTGAGGCTCAGACTGCATGACGGTGTTTAAGGACGGCACGATACAGTCTAGAAACTTCCTCCATCCTCAGTTTCTCCTTTCCTCTCCCTGTGCGGATCTTACGCTCGTCTCCTCGGCCCACGAGAGCGTCTGAAATATAAACAGCATTTGCTGTTCTGCAGTTTATCTTGGGCTTAAAATTGCCTCATTGACTTGATTCAGTGCTTTGGTTCGGATAACAGTAGTTGCTGATTGAACGGGGATAAAGCCGCCCTTTTTATCTACCTAAGCAAGACATACGCTAGCGTTGTGAAATACAAATATTATCCTTAAACCCTGCCCACATTAGTGAAGGCAGTGTGTGCGGCCCGAGGGCCGAGTACATGCAACAAAGAAAGCACAAAATGTTTTCATATAAAACACATCGTACTTTGGTTACAACCCTAATTAGATTTCACCAGCCGTCTGCTGAATCAATTCACAATCATAATTGTGTCGGTTAACCATGTAACAATAACTTTGGGGATTTTGTGATGTTTAAAATTTAGAATCATTACATTTAAACCTGATGCCACCATGAAGTGAGTAAAACCGGGTAGTTCTGGTGTTTTAGTCCCCAAGCATCACAAACCTCTTTTTTTAATACAAGGTTTAGTGATTTGTAGATGTCCAGACCACTGAAGAAAAAAAAATAAAAAAAAAAAATATATATATATATATATATATATATATATATATATATTAATAACAATTAATAATATATGTATCTATTTTTTATAATATTAATATTATAATATCATATTAGTATTATATGAATATTAAATATAAAAATATTAAACAATTATTATATTATCAATTGTATTTAATTATATATGTATGTGTGTATGTGTATACAGTGCACAGCATAAATGAGTACACCCCGTCTAAAACTTAACAAATTCAGCAATTACTCTTTACTTAGATGACATGTTCTTTAGATATAAGTTCTTTGAAGAGTCAAAATATAATGATCCAAAGTGATAAAACAAGTACACCCTCCTGCTAAATAAAAAAAATTGATCAATTACCAAAGAAGAATGTCAAAATTAACCACATTCAGCAAAATAAGATAATTTCTTATCAAAGTGATGCAGCAACAAAAATGTATAAATCACAATAAATTCTTGTGTTGCAAAAAAGAGTACATGTGTGTCTGTGAGCACCTCCTGAAAGCGCGCTTGTGTTACTAAATGGGGAAAAAAAAATGAAGCAGGCACGGAACAAGTGACCTCCGACAGCCACATAGGTTTCCACCGGCAGCCGACCACACCAAGGCTATTTTTGATCACCAACGCACCGGCAACAGATCAACAGTAAGTATATTGAACCAAAACTTTTAAAGACAAGTAATTTCCTGACAATTAAAAGTGTTATATAGCCCATTGAATCATACTCAGACTTAATGCTGGCAGCAGTGGAACCACTCGGGAGAGAACTGAAGGGTGAATTATTTCTTAGCATAAATGAGGACAATGTTACAAGAGGAATACCAAATTATTGTTTTAAGTGTGAAAATATAGCAGAAGTAGCACCGACATTCAAAAACAATGGACTTGTGACAAGGCTCCTGAAAGAATCAGGTCTTCACTTTAAGTTTTCATTTAGTGATGAGTGAATTTTTGCTAGAAAAAGAGCAGGAGAAATAGCATGCAAGTGTCTCAGAGCCGGCAAAAGCTATGAAAAGAGTGACACTTTATCTCACAGAGTATGACGCAGCCTGCAGAAGTGACATGCATGGTTGTTGTCACCACTAGAATTACCCTACTGTAGCCAAAGCAAAATAAACTTATTTAACCTCTTCCAAGGCCCATATCTACAAAATAGAGACTTCTGGGAATCCATACTCTGGTCTCAAGAGACCAAGTCAATCATTTCGGATCCAAAAGCATCCAAAATGTTCTGGTGTTGCTAGAGGAGGAGTACAGTGAGAAGTGATTGGTACCAACAGTGACATTCAGTGGTAGTAAAGCTCTTGTATAGGGATGAATGAGTGCTGAAGGTGTGAGGGAGTTGTGCTTTATCAACGCTGTCATGAATTCACACACTACTGTGTGATGGAATACAAAAACTTGAAACCCTCCCCTCATTCCCTGCATTATTGGCCATTTTTTCAGCATGACAATGAAGATATTCATTCTCCCAAGGTGAAAATCCTTCAGTGGACATGTATTTCACTCAGTCTTAACGCTCTTGAGCAGCTGTGGGGGATTCTGTAGAGACGAGCTGAGCAAAACTCCCCATTAAAGACCAGAGCATTTAAGGAGGTCGTCCTCCAGGAGTTAAACAGGACAGATGTGAAAATTTGTCATGAACTTGTACACTCAGTGCCAAGAAGGGTCAGAGCAGTATACTTAAAGTTCTGGAGGACATACTAAGTACTAGAATATTATACATTTGCTGAATTAAATCTAGGGTGTACTCATTTCTGCAGTCCTTCATTTAAACTAAATCGGCTAATTTACTTATCTTACAGAAAATATTGCATACATGTTGTTTTTATTAAGTATATGTTTAATACATTTAAATTTATATATATATATATATATATATATATATGTGTGTGTGTGTGTGTGTGTGTGTGTATATATATGTAAAATAAACAATATATTTTATTTATTTATTTAATTTAGATTGTTATTATTATTTTATTTATTAAAAATATATCTAAAATAATACATGTGTACAACATACAATTTAGCAGCAGCAGCATTAAGTTTACTAAATAAATGCATTTAAATGTATCCTAAAGCTATGTCTAAATAACATGTAATCAGTAGCTTGTGTCCTAGTTGAAGTCAAGCAAAAGAGAAAGTCATTTCGGAGATGGAGCATCTTAATGCACTTTAATGAAAGATTATGAAGACTTTTTTTCCCCTGTAGAATAACGTGCATGTGATGAATCTTTCAAATTAAGACCAGGAATGTGTATTGAGAATGTAAACTGGTTGATGTTGATTTTAAATATTATTTTTTCTTCAAACTCCTCCTAGCTAGTCGCGCTTGCTCTCTGTTGCCGTACTGTATGGTGCTGGTCATCTGGCCCCGGGTCCCTGTGAACGAGATGTTTACTGTAAGCATCTCTGATCTCTGCACTGTATTTAAACACTGATTGTTTTCTGGAATCAGGACTGTCAAATCAATGTGTTTACATCAGTCACATTGCTCTCTCTGTTTCTAAGCAAATACGGGCAGCTGGCGAGATGGAAAGAGACGGAGGAGGCCGTCAGCGCACCGCAGGCGCGTAAACATCGCAACCCAACATCTCTATACAAACATTCAGCTTATTTTTGCAAACGGATGATGCCGTCTGCCCGCTTAGATGTTCGAAAGAGAAAGGATGCGATTCTTATGGTGACGCGGACCTCGCTTTAGCTGGTCAAAGTCAAATGAAGAGGGAGGATTCATTCAAATCCAGCAGCATGATTGTGGACCTTATTTTGGAGATATTGAGTAATATTAGCATTTCTATAAAAGTTGTCAAACGGTAAAAGCTAGAAGATAAGCTAAATTGTGTAATAAGTAATGTACAGGACCCTGACATAAGACTTGTATCAATCTGAACAAGTTTATTTTGTAACAATGATTGGAATAATGATCAGAAATTTTATTTTATTTTATTTTATTTATAATTTTATTTTATTATATTTTTAAGGCTCTATGTTGTCTTACAAATGTCCTGGTCTGAGCTGAAATGCTAAGCAATTGGAATAAATTACACTATTTTATTTTATTGTTGTTATTTTTGATTTATTTTATTTTATTATTTTTAAGGCTCTTTGTTGCAAATGGTCTTGCAAAATGCCCTGATCTGAGCTGAAATTCTAAACAAGTGGAATAAATTACACTTTATTTTATTTTTATTTTATTTTATTTTATTTTTAAGCCTCTGTGTTGTCTTGCTAGTGTCCTGGTCTTAGCCCAGATTCTAAACAACTGGACTAAATTACACTTATTTTATTTTATTTTTTATTTACATTTCATTTGTTATTTTATTTTATCTGAGCTGAAATGCTTTGTAACTAAACAAGTGGAATAAATTACAACACTGGAGTAAATTATGGTTTTTCCTCTGGGAGGCGTTTGGATTAAAATGCATTTAGGTGAAAGAATTAGAAAAAAACAGGAACGCAATAAAAGTTAATTGAAGACGGTTATGGTTGAGATATCTAATAACCAGACGCACGGAGCCAGAGTTTGAGCGCTAGGTGATTCCATGAGCGCTTTGTGTCTTTGAACCATATGAAGTAAATACAATTGCAATTAGGCACTAGTTTTAGTACTTTCTCTTTTTTTTCCAGGGTTAAATATACTCATACTTAATGGATGGTAAGTATAATTTAACCCTGCGTAGTTTGAAGAGGGGAATCAATAAGCCATATGTAAAAAAACAATGATGAAAACTCTTTAAAAATGAAAACTCTTTTAGACATAACTTGTGGTTTTTGACCAGAATTTATGTCACTTCTTGAAGAAAATGGCTTATTTTTTTCCCTAATGAAATAAGTGTAAATCATTTGTCATGGTTCTGTGTGAAATGCAGTTTGTATCCAGACTTGTTGCTTGATGAAGCCTCTTCCATCGAAAGTGTTGAGCTCCTCATGGAAGTTCCCATCTTGTCCTCTTTTAAAGGCGAGAGTCTGTGGCCGTGCGGTGGTTTGCGCTACTATTGGATGAAACCGCTGTGTCGATATTAAGCACACTGCGATGTGGGAAGCTTTGGCAGCTGCAGTGTGGGAAAAACTGAATAAAGGCCTTCAGATTTTGTAAATAGCTCTTGCGTTGGATACTCAAGCCCTCTGTAATGAATGTCAGCTATTGCTGTGAATGGCTGATGCCTTTTTATTACCCAACCAAGGGCTTAACTGTGTGTTAATTGCCATTTTATGAACATTTGCTTGCTGTGATGGCATTAACAGAGAATCCATTTTAGATTATTTGTCTAAACTAAAATAAGGGTTGTGGGATCAACATGGTGGTTGTGAAACATGTCGGTCAGGAGCGTAAACACACTGCTTGTGTATTTGTCTCACAGGTTTGCTCTCGGTGACGCTCGCAGACCGCTGCACGAGACCGCCGCCCTGGTGGAGGACATAGTGCACACCCAGCTCATCAACCTCGTAAGTCAGAGAAAATACATGTTTGCACAAGGTCAGAGAGATTTTTGGGCTGGCTTATAAATAGTAGGCGATATTATTACTGATGTGAATTTTCACTGCTTAATAGCCTTGATTATGTCATCAGAGACAGAGAAAGATTTTTTTATTTCATTTATTTTATTTTATTTTGAAGAATTTGTGAAAAAAAATCCTTAAAATAATATAAAAATGGTGTACAATTAAAATCATTAAGATAACCTTTAACAATTATTGTCTAGTATTAATATTTGCTTTATTTTATTATTTAATTTTGTTTTGTTTTATTTTAATGAATTTATGAAAAAAAATCTCTTTAGAATAATGTATTGTATGCATAAATTATTTAGAATTTATGAAAACATGTTTTTTAGAATAAGGTGGTGTACATTATTTTAAAGATAAAAATTGTGCACTATACAGTCTTTAAGTCAGTTTTTTCTTTTTTCTTTTTTTTTATTATTTTGATTGATTTATAAAAAAAAAAATCTATATATAATGTGTTATTTAAAAAATGTGCACAATAAGACCATTAAAGTGACCTTTTTTTTTTTTTTTTAAGAAAGTGAATTTATTTAGAGTTCACATTCTTAATTTCAATCTTAGTTGATCATAAAAGCTCATGGCAGCATGTATTAATGGCAGTAATAAAGATTCAGCACAGGTGACTTGGGTTCAAGTGTATGAGCTGATAAGAGTTTTAGGTATCTATCATGACACCCTGGTGCACATGTACAGCTCGAGACATTTGCATCTGGAAAAGGGTTTTAGTGCAATCTGTAATTAAGTATAAATAGCATCATCAGAGGTGGCTCAAACAGGAACACCACCTACTTCAAATGCTTCCTCAGCTTTTCCAGTCTTCTGAAATGGATCGCATTGAGTCCGACCGCTGCAATGCGATATGAGGATTGTGCCGAGTTAAGTAAATAACTGCACTTACGAAGCCAGTTGCTTTCACTGCTGGGATAAACAGCGTTCCTCCCCAGCTTACACCTTGTCATGCCGTTACCACAAGCAAAACACTGACTGTACCGGAGCAGAATTCCCCTGAACGGAGCCCAGCAAATATCACCGGGAAGCGGCCTGCGCTTTACTGGCACGCTGACTGCAGATGTAATTGCTTTTGCTCAGAGGGCGCCTGCAGTTTGGAAACTGGCTGGGAGAATTATCTCTCAGAGGTCACGAAGCAAACTGACGCGCTGCGGTGGATTTAACCTTTCACCCCGTGGCTGCAAAAAGGAGTAAAGCGGCTCTTAACATTCATTGTTTTAACCTTTAGCCCGGCGAATCTGAGAGCTCTTAAATCAGGCGAGCCTGCCGTCTGCATTTATTTTACACGCTCTGATTCGGTGTGGTGTTTTTTTTTGTTTCTCCTCTCAGAGCCAAACCCTCACGGTGGCTGAATCTGTCATATAGAAGCAGAATATGCATGCGAACGCAAGCCGAATCAAACTAAATATTTGCGTTGCGCTGGCTCGCTCTCGGCAACAAAAGATTTCATACCCTGTTATTACCGGGACGTCAAAATCAAGCTGCTTTTCTTTGACATGGCTCTGGAGTCTTGCAGTTTGCGGAGCCACGTTTTATTGTGAAGATCAATGGGGTCTGTTTAAAGTTCTGACGCCCCTCATCTGTTCCCCGGCCCGCGGAAGAAAGCAGCTGCGCCCAGAGGAAACGTCCCACCAGATGATCAGGCTCTTGCTTTATGCATTTATGTTCACTGTCATCTGCACGTCCTTATTTTGGATATATTTGTATAAAATTAGATATTCATATTTTATGCATAAAATAATAAATATTTTATTTATATTATCCAATATAAATTTAATAATATTATTAATAATGATAATAATAATATGTCTGTCTTTGTTTAAATAGAGAAATAAAAAATTAATATAAAATATTTTATATGAAATAAACAATAAAATAATAATAAATAATATAATATAAAAATAAATAATATATCTGTATGAAATATATTTTTAGAAATATTATATTATAAATTAAATAAATAATAAAAAATAATACAGTTATATGAATAAAAAGAGGGTCCATTACCTGCATTTGGCTCACTTATATATATGCGTGTATGTATATAGAAAATAGAAAAAATATAATTGTTGTATTTGTCACATACACGATTATATAGAGATTATATATCCAGCAGTGAAATGTATTCTCTGCATTTAACCCATCCTAAGTGAACACACACCCGGAGCAGTGGGCAGCCATGTTACAGCGCCCGGGGAGCAGTTGGGGGTTCGGGGGTCTTGCTCAAGGACACCTCAGTCGTGGTATTGAAGGAGGAGAGAGCGCTGGTTATTCACTCCCCCACCAACAATCCCTGCCGGACCTGAGATTCGAACCCACAACCTTTGGATTACGAGTCCGACTCTCTAACCGTTAGGCCACGACTTCCCCGTATATCAAATAATTAATTATAACTTAAATAAATAATATTATAACATATAGTATAAAAGTATAGAATGTGTATTAACAGGTAAAAAAGGTAATACAAGTTTATTAAGACCTGATTAACTTGGGTTTCATATTTCATATGCAAGTCACAACCAGCTGCCAATCAACATATGCTGGCTGTTACCTTTTCCTGAAAAATATGGATGTTGGATGAGGTCTCTAATACAATCTTTCCATTTGATTAGTACTGTATTCTTCTAGCTGTAAGGCTAATATCATATTCTGATATTGCCATATTAGGTGAGGGTTCAACTGGTGTCTGTAGTACTTCTGAAAAGAAGGTAAATATTGATTTCCAAAGCACATCTTTATCTTCTGACACTGGCTCCAGTCAGATTTATAGATGCATGCATTTCCAATCAGATCTGCGAAAGGCTGTGCGTATTATAAATCAAGTTATTAAAATCTATCTTGCCGTCATGTAAAACTAACATAACTGATGTGGATATATAACGGCATGACATACATTGTAATGCATGTAATTTACAGCACATTTTCAGTGTAATAAACTCAAGAAAGCATTGCGTGATGTTTCAGATGGCCAGCCATCCAGCTTTGAAGAACGTCTCCATGCATATCTGCCTTTCAGCACCTTGTAATTTCCTCGAAGTGGCCGATCTCCTTGTGTTTTTCTTCATTTGGCAATTCCAGAATGACAGTCTGGTTGGCATTACGGCAGTATTTTGGTGTTTATTTTTGCAGGGCTATAAATAACCCGCTCGTCTCAGCAGTGAGCACTAAACAGGGCATGATGGCGATAACCTTTCATTAATTTCGGGTTTCCTCCATCGTGGATTTATTATTGTTCGGAGAGGCCAGGTGTAGCGCCGCTCGGACTGTAATTGTGAGCGAGCTACTTAGCCGAAGACCACAACGGTAATAAACCAAATTGCACAATAAATCCTTCCCAGATGGCCTGCAAAACATTTCACGCCGCTCTGTCAGTGTGTGTGTGTGTGGTGTATGTGACAGAAGACATGGATGAAGTTACAATTTTTACACCTCACATACTCTCTTGGGTGTCTGTCACTTAGTGCCTCGTGATTTATGGTGTCTCTGGTCAGTTTGCCATCTGAAAAGTGTTACAAACTATTGTTTATTAGTGAATGTGCATGTATTTATATATTTATATATATATATATATATATATATATATATATATATATATATATATATATATATATATATATATATATATGAATATATATATATATATATATATATATATATATATATATATATATATGTATATATATATATATATGGGCAATGCATGCACTTGGAATGCATGCATATTGCTTTGGATAAAAGCGTCTGCCAAATGCATAATAATGTAAATATCCTGTAATTTTGTACAAAAGTATTGATGCATTAAATCATCATCTTCTGCGCATTGCATTCTAGCAGGAAAAAGATAATTTCTCCTCTAAATCTGTGGTTCTCATACTGGTTCATCATAGGTTGGCTCTGGTAGCATGAAAAATGTAAAATAATCTAATGCAATGAACTATAATCATGTATAAATACCTAAGCTTTTAGAAAGGAGGATACAACTCTTCTCGTATCTTTTGCTGATGATGTCATAGGTCATCTGTCCAATCAAACTCTCAAACTGAATTTACTTTTTGCATTGAATTGTTGCCTGACAACAACTTAAAAGGATAGTTCACCTCAAAAATGAAAATTCGGTCATCATTTACTCACCCTCATTTGCTTCCAAACCTGTATGACTTTTTCTTTTGTGAAACAAAAAAAGATCTTTTGAGAAATGCCTTTGTTT
This sequence comes from Schizothorax lantsangensis, assembly GCA_027422415.1. Lineage (NCBI taxonomy): Eukaryota > Metazoa > Chordata > Actinopteri > Cypriniformes > Cyprinidae > Schizothorax > Schizothorax lantsangensis. The sequence continues at coordinate 28,855,627 of CM049858.1, forward strand.
TTGGGTGTATAATGAAATTCAAAGGGATCTAATGTTGTTTGGGAACCCATTCTTCCAAATTTCTTCTCTTTTTTTTCTTCAGAAGAAAGAAGGACATACAGGTTTGGAACAACATGCACAGATTTTTTTTTTTTTTGGTGAAATCTCCCTTTAAGTACAATAATTTGGCATGAAATCACACATAAATTATCATATGTGCATTTTATCCTAGTAAGAAAGAGATGTTTGTCAATCAGTGGGTCTTAAATGGTTTGCTGTAGCTTTGTCGTAGTAGTACGAAAAAGCAATGCTAAATGAAAATAATCAAATTCAACTAACAATATAATCATGTATAAATATTATCTGCTTTTAGAAAACTCTAATTTCAAACTTGTGACTTTGTGGGAATTTTTTTGTTTTGTTTTTTGTCCATTCAGTTGAAGTCAGTGGGGTCCAATCAATGTTGTTTGGGTACCCAGTGTTCTTCAAAATATATGTTGTGTGCAGAAAAGAAAGATGTACAGGGTTTGAATGACATGAAGGGGAGTAAATGATGTCAATTTGATGACAAAAATGTTTTGGTCAAGTGTCTCTTTAAGTCAAAAAAGTTTGCACCAAAGTGTTTACGCATGAAGTCACACATAGCTAAATCATCATCTGTGCATTCTATTCATACTCTAAATCAGTGATTCTCACCTGGTTTGTTTCTTCTGGAAATATGAAAATACAATGCTAAATTAAAATCAAAAAATGACTTTTTTGACTTTAATCAAACATTAAAGTCAAATTCAACTAACAGTATAATCATGTATAAATATTATCTGCTTTTAGAAAGGAGGAAAAATCTCATTTCAAACCTGTATGACTGACTTTTCTCTGTTGAACATAAAAGAAAATAGTGTTTTTTTTGTCCCTACAATCAAAGTCAGTGAGGTCCAATGTTGTTTGAGTACCCCATGTTCTTCAAAATATGTTCTTTTGTGTTTTGCAGAAGATCCTGGTAGTATGAAAAAGCAATACTAAATGAAAATAATCAAATGCAACTTAACCATATAATCACGTATAAATATAATCTACGTTTATATAAGCAAAGAGGAAGCGATTCTCATATCTTTTAATGATGTCGTAGGCTGTGTGATTCAACTCTCAAACAAAATTTGCTTTGGCTGGTGAGAACTTAAAACCATTAAAATGCAGTTTTGTATAAAAACAGTTTAGGTACACTTTTGATCTAATCTAAAACCCAAAACCAGATGCTGATCAAAAGCAGCATCTGAAGTGTTTGACCTCTAGCAGCTTGAGTTGGAGCAGAACGTGGACTGAGTGTCTGTGACTCAGCAGAATCCATTGGCTTGTTGCTGAGTCACAGTCTCATGCCTGCGTGCTGGTTTCTGTGAACAGAAAGGATGGCAGTCGAGATCCAGGCATTAAGTGAAAGCAGATCGTCCAGGTCTTCTCTAAAGCACTTTGAGTGATGGTATAGTGACAGTCAGTCAGGAATGATGTCTCTCCATTGTGTGCCATACAGCAAATGTTTATGGGATCCTTACAGTGACCTCTAGTGCTCGCCATCATACTGTATGTAAGATACTGTTGTTTTACCTCTAAAACAGCTGCATCGAGTGTGTTCTGCAGGTGTTTTTAAAATATGAATATGACTGTCATAATTTAAAGGGATAGTTGCCAAACAGTTGCTGGTAGCCATTGACTTCCATGGTATTTTTTTCCAAACTATAGAAGTCAATGGCTACCGGCATCTGTTTGGTTACCAACATTCTTCAAATTATCTTCTTTGAAACAACTTGAGGGTGAGTAAATGATGACAACATTTTCATTTTTGGGTGAACTATCCCTTTATAGAATTATTTCTAAGAGGAGACTGTAATAAATGTGTTCTGGTCAAACTCAGACACTTTATTAACCCTCTGGTGTTGTTCGCATGGCACTCAAAAATGACCAGTTTTCTTTTTTTTTTCAATGAAATGAATGTACTATATTTTAGTTGAATGATGCTTTTTATGGAATAGTTATGATCAATTTATTACCTGTTAACCACTTTTTGACCATATACCATATACTGAAAATGAAAGTTCCAACTTAAACTGTAGTAGATCTTGAATGCTTTGAAGCACATACTTAAAGGGTTAGTTCACCAAAAATGAAAATTAGGCTGTGTTTTACTCACCTTTGAAGCATCCCAGGTGTATGTGACTTTCTTCTTTCAGACAAATCCAATCAGAGTTATATAAAAAATTGTCCTGGTCCCTCCAAGCCTTTCAATGGGGATACACGGGTGTTTGCTGGATCCAGTTCGGAAGACGTGAAATAAAGTGCACGATGAATAAAGGCCCCCTGTAGCGAATCCATGCGTTTTTGAAAGATAAATATCCCTATTTCAAATGTAATAAACACTTCTCTCTCACTACATCTAACTGTCATAAGCGGAAGCAGTTCCTGCGGATGACGTAAGATGTCGGCGTTGCGTGATTAGTGACGAGCGCAGAGAGAGAACAAAACAAAGCGCCGGTCACGAATTAGAAGCACAAAACGAGGATTTGTAAAGGAAAATGTTGTAGGATTTCGATATAAGCCAAGAGGAGACTGGTTTTGCTTTGCTAAAGTAAGAAAACATTGTTTCCTTTGCTACTACATTTCCCAGAGGCACACGCACAACGCATACATCCTACGTCATCCACCAGGACTGGGGATTCGCTACAGGGGGCCTTTATTCACCCATCCGGATCCGTGTGAGGGACGTTTTATTACGAATGCGCACACTTTATTTCACGTCTTCTGAACTGGATCCAGCAAACACACGTTTATCCCCATTGAAAGGCTTGGAGGGGCCAGGACAATTTTTTTATATAACTCTGATTGGATTTGTCTGAAAGAAAGTCATATAAAACTAGGATGCTTCGAAGGTGAGTAAAACACAGCCTAATTTTCATTTTTGGGTGAACTAACCCTTTAAGTTTGGTCTCTTTTTAAAGAAGGCACTTGCCAGATTATTGCTGATGTGAAAAAAAGTTTATAAAGTGAAACTTAAAAAGTTATAGAAATGTATTATTATGAAAAATGTATATGAGAAATACTATTTTAATATTTTATATGAAATATATATTTTGCAAAATGTGTTTTACTTTAAAACTGCATAAAAAGTAGAAGCCAATAATCTAAACAAGTTGTGTTGCATATTTGTGGTTGATATCTCAAAAAATGAGCTTTCAGTAAGATTTTTTTGGGCGCAGTACCAAAGGTTTCCATTAGATTCAATTCACTTCCTATTCTTTTCCAATGCTGTCATTTTTGACCATGAACAATACAAGTGTGACTTTTTTTAGGCTCATTTAACCTTTTTGAATCATGTCCATAATTTTTTTTTGTGTGTGTGTTCACATAGCAAGTGCCAAAATCTTTACCAAGTTTCGTACATAAACGTTTTTGGTCAAAAATGACTGAACACCAGAGGGTTAATTAAGATAAAAAGTGATCAGAAGATAATTAGGGTGCTTTAAACTTTTCATGTGTTTCCATTGAATTTCCTGCTAAAGACTGTTTGGTAGAGACTGATGATGCCGTTTTATTTGTTTAGGTTGTGTAATCTGCGTGGGAAATGGTTAATCCAGCGTCAGCTTCCTCTAACTGGAATGACTAGTTGTAGAATAAGCGATCATGCCAGTGAAAAGCCTTGACGTTTCTCCTGACATGTGAAACAGAGTTTACTCGGCGTTTTCCTGTAGCACCAGGTGCAGATGTTGGCAGGCGCTGCTTTCGTAGGCCTTTATTCTCCAGGAGTTTCTCTGATTCCAGTCTTTCTATCAGTCTCCAGGGTCTTGTCTTTTGCAACGACAGCAATTTTGCTCTACGACCCCTTCAGTACGGACCACCGTTGTAAATTTGATTAGTGCATGTGAAAATCGCCCAGGTCTGTGCTTCTAATGAATACATTTATGAGTCCATTGTACAAATCAGTTTAATGACCAGTAGCCAGCTGGTGAAGTCAAGTTCAGAGATTTATTCTGGTCTCTCAGACGAGGGAAATATTTCCCCCTGATGTTCCTGTAGGTACTTTAGAAGACATTTTGACGTTCATGTGGGTAACACCTCATTTCATACCTTTTCAACATATTTGTGTGACTCCACATCCAGGTTATATTTCACACCAAAATATATTCTTTTGCATGGAGAAATTTAAGTTTTATGCATGTGCTATTTATGTATTACTTTTTAAATTATACTATGAATTACTTTTAAAGCATATGTAATTGATAATTTCTTTCAAGGCTGATTCTTATTGTATTCTATTTATTATAAAACAAAAAAACTATTTATTTTTAATTAATTTAGTTAAAATTTTAATTATTTTTTAAATTAAATTCAGAAATTAAGTAATAATAATCAAATAATAAATAATCAAATAATAATCTATATCATTAAATAATACAAAAGAATACTGTTTAATATATGTATTCTCTTTACAATGAATACAATTAATATCATAGATTAATATTATTACATAAAAAATATTTTATAAATTGAATTAATTGACTCACTGGATTATATTTATTTAAAATAATGTATTTTTATTAAAAAAAAACAATATTAAAATTCACAAATTATTTTCATTTAATAATAATAACAACAATAATAATCTATTATGTTCATTATATTTACATATTGTGTATATTAAATTTGTTTTTATATTAATTATATTCAAACATTAAGGAGATAATAGTAACATGAATTAGTGGGGAAATGTGCTTAATTTTCTGCATATTAGGCAAAATATGATGTGTGTTTTTTTGTTTTTTGGGTGAAATATGGTAGGTGAGATTCATCCGTCGATTCAGGAAGGCTTTATAAATGAAGACAGAAAGTCTACCAGTCAGTTTGCTCTTTTTAAAATAAAATTAATTTTGTTTTATCAAGTTGCATTGCTGTCTACAGTACATCACCATCTACTTCAGTGAAACTGTTTCTTTTCAGGTAAGAAGCGGACATGAGAGGTCCAGAAACTGATCTAGATCAGTGTGTTCTGCCAGAAAACCCTCAGCGAGCTAAACTTACCCAGAGCTGTTTTTGTTTTCACAATTCTGTTTGCCTAGTTACCATTTTTATTGCATTTGTTGACACTGTTTGCTTTGCGGACTCTGCCGTCTGCCTCCGTGATAGGTGGTCTGTGTTAATAAAGAGTCAGATATATTTAACCGCTCGCTTCTCTTTAGCCGTTCAGAATCGGCTCCAGCGCTTGGGCTGCTTTTAATGTAAGAGACGTCCATTCATCCGCACACAGTCTGGTTAGAAGCCGTCTGCCAGAGCCAGACTCAGCCCCGTCCCGAAGCCCAGACGCCTGCAGCTCGATGAGGGAACGCCGGCCGGATGTTTGGGGTTGGGATGTGGAAGTACGGCTGCCATCTCCAGTCCAGGTGCTCACGCTGACATATGTCAGAAGCGTTCGGTGCCCGAGTCAATTAGCTTCTCTGCTGTCGAGCAGGGAGGACAAATTGGCAAAGTGTTTTGTTTAAATAAATGGCCTTGGTAGAGTTTTTCCAGGGGGAGCGAGGCTTGTAGGAATGTGTGGCCTCATCGTTCTTAGAAATAAGTTGTTGCAGCATCGTCCGTTGACAACACGTTTACTTATTCACACCGTCGCAAAACCCAAAACTGAGACCTCCCGGCTGCGGCCGGATTGTGTAATGTGGTATATTTATTGAGTTTCAGTCCGTCGTGATGTGGTTTGTATACAGTAAGTTCACGTTCTGCATTATGAAGCTTGTTTAATGTCATTTGGGACCAGAGAAGAGCTCAAACCCTGAATCTTAAAGGGACAGTTCACCTTTAATTCGAAACTTCCTTTACTCACCCTAAAGTTGTTCCAAACCTGTTTGTTGAAGACAAAAGAAGAGATTTTGAAAAATGTTGCTGGTAGCCATTGACTTCCATAGTATTTTTTCCTATACTGTGGAAGTCAGTGGCTGCCGTCAACTGTTTGGTTACCAACATTCTTCAGAACATCATCTTTTGTGTTCAACAGAAGTAAGGAACTCATACAGGTTTGGAACAACCTGAGGAAGCATAAATGTGACCCTGGACCACAAAACCAGTCATAAGGGTCAATTTTGTGAAATTGAGATTTATACATCATCTGAAAGCTGAATAAATAAGCTTTCCATTGATGTATGGTTTGTTATGATAGGACAATATTTAGCTGGGATACAACTATTTGAAAATCTGGAATCTGAGGGTGCAGGTGCAAAAAAAAATCAAAATATTGAGAAAATCGTCTTTAAAGTTGTCCAAATGAAGTTCTTAGCAATGCATATTACTAATCAAAAATTAAGTTTTGATATATTTACGGTAGGACATTTGCAAAATGTCTTCATGGAACATGATCTTTACTTAATATTCTAATGATTTTTGGCAACAAAAAAAAAAAAAGATAATTTTGTCCCATTCAATGTATTGGCTATTGATGCAAATACACCCCAGCGACTTAAGACTGGTTTTGTGGCACAGGGTCACAAATGATGACAGGATTTTCATTTTTGGGTGAATTGTTCCTTTAAGTATTGAACTTTGGCACAAAAATGGTCATGTTTTCACCTGCTGGATGTTAAAATGGGGCGTAGAATCCCACAGACGTACACTGAAGGACCCGAGTCGTATCTAAAGACCTGAAACTGTTTTTGATGTAAATGGGAAACACTTATCGAACTGCCCGTCTCACAGGGACTCTGAGTTTCAGCAAACATTGATAAAGTCCGCTGCCAAACATCACCATTAAACCGCAGAACACAAGCAAAACATTCTGTCTCGTCGAGCCGGGTGAGTTTGTGTTCTGGCGATAACGTTAGTGTTTTTCACTAATTGTTTTTGACTAATGTTTTTCCTCTGATTCTTGTTGTTATGAAGCAGAACAGACGGTTTCTTGGAAACCAGCATTTAAGGGTTGTTTTGATGATTGGGAGAATCACACAAAAACATGTCCAAGTCACGGTTCACCCCAAATTAAAAGAAAGAAATAAGACATTTTATTTTGAGTAAATACATTACACCTTTTTAGGACTATTTTGTGGGCCATTTACCAGGATTATAACTAAAGCCATTAAAATCCATTTTCATTATTGGAACAAAATACATTTTTAATAAACTGAAATAAAATAAAATATAAAAACTTAATATATTTCAGCTAGTTGCCAAGTGCATTTTTATTTTAGTTTATCTTAATTTTCTTAATTAAATCTAAACAAGATAAAAACTAATAAATAAAATTGAATAAAAACTATATAAATTATGAAAAACTAAAATAAATAAAATCGAAAAAATACAACAAAATTACTAAAACTTAAATTAAAGTGAAAACATAAAAATAAAATAGAATTTAAAGTAACAAAAAAAAAAAAATAATAATTTAAAATAACAAACTATAATAGTACATCAGTGATACTAATATAACATTGCTGTTTACTGTAATAATTATAATATAATAGTATAATTTTTGTTTGCATTGATAAATGTTTAATATATATATATATGTATATATATATATATTGTAAAAGATTTAGAGTTTCATATGTGTATTAAATAAAATATTTAACTACACACATGAAACTCTTTAAATCTTTTACAATTTAATACACACACATACATATATATTAGATAATTAATTGCTTTCTTCACATTTTATTTTCTCTTTTTTTTTTTTTTTTGCTTGTCAAATTTTTCATTAAACAAAATTACTTTTTATTTAACCCTTTTCACTTTTGGAAACTATGTTTTGGAAACACCCAGGTGTGTTTTTGACAGGTTTTTTGTGATTGTCTTTTTAAAACGTTGCAGTACTTCTTCCGAGCTCTGCGGAGTAAGGTTTGTGCTGAAAGTGTAATGACGTTGTTCAGCCTTCACATTAGATTTTCAGGTGATGTGATCAAGCCGCCAGTGAGGTTTCCCGCTTAAGTGACGTGAAATCTGCCTGTCTGAGTTCTGAAAGTATCGACGCTTGTTTTATTTTGTCGTCTTTCAAAGGAAATGGTGTAATTGATCTTTACAAGGACGCTGTGAGTGGAATTCTCCCGCTCTTCCTGTTACCTTTTCCAGTGTAATCAAATAATGGATTTCGTTTCAGAGCGCCGCAGTAGCAGAGGAGAGGAAATTATCTTCAGCAGCCTTGTTTATTTGACTTCTGCCGTTCTGTTGCATGAAAGCTCAGCCTTTTCCTCCGGCACTGTAACGTGACATGAAGCAGAGACCCTCCGAGGCCCGCGTCGCCTGAAAATGTGTTGTAATTAAAACTGATTCGTCTAATTAAGGAACAAGACCTGTGTGCTTTCCTCAGGCCAGGAATCTGTCTCTGGAGTCGCTGGCACTGAACTCAAGTCGTGTTGAGCTCTTTCAGTCTCTGCTCTCATATGCAAACGTGTTTTTGTACATCATGATGCATCATATTTCTGGACTGCTCTTCATTTGCTCACCTTCATGTCGTTCCAAATGCATGTAGCTTTTTGTTTTGAAACACAAAAGATGTTTTGCAGAAAATCTGAGCTGCTGTTGTCCTCCTATGATCAAATTTAAGATGATAACATTTACTTTATAAAAGTAAAAAAATAAATATTTTGAGTAAATAAAATCAGCCTTTTAAAGGACTGTTTATTGGGGCTGTTTGTTATTGTTAACTAAAACCTTAAATATATATTTTCATACTTTCATACTTTTCATGTAGTTTAACTTTAAGTTCTAAAATAACAAAAACTAGTAAATAATTTTTTTTGGGATGATTGTATAAATTACACTTCACACCAAATAAAAAGAAAAAGAAAATAAGAAATTATATTTTATAAATAAAATAAACCTTGTTTAAGACTATTTATTAGTATGATATAATATGATATATAATTTTAAATTATATATTTATTGATTTTTATTATTTTTTATAATTAATTTATATAGGCACATACAAAATAATACAAATGACAAAAACACATTTTTTTTTTAAATAACTAAAATTAAAATGAGAACAGAAAATATATATAAAATATAAAAAAATCTACTAAATTAAAATGTAATTCCAAATATAAACAAAAACTAACTTAATATAAACTAAAGTAAATGATATTAAAATAACACTGCTATGTACTGATACAATAAGTTTTAGTAATTCTGTTTTGTTTCTCTCATTTTATTATTTGTAAAATGTCTATATAAATATCAAAATACAAAATATTATATTATTTAGATCTAATAAATAGTATGATAATATATTTTATTATATATTTTTTTCATTGTGACATTTTCTTGACTTTTAAGCACATTTCCCCCTCATTCGCATTACTGCAATTCATTGATGCATTTTTTGTAGCTTTCGATTTTCATTTATTTTCATTACTGTAATACAATAACTTACGGTTTGCTTCTGGTCATACAGAAATGAGGGTGAGGTTATAATGCCAGAACATTTGATTTTGGTTGGTCTTTTTAAGCGTTTCTTTAAAAGAAAACAAGGAGGCCAGCTGTCAATCAAACCATTATCAGCCTCTCCCTCCACGTCTGTGTTTACGTTTCAGATTCAGTCTCCTGTTTTCTTTTTCTTCTTTTTTTTTTTTTTTCCAGTGAAACCATAAACGATAATATGGAGATGGGTAAAAACACCCTGCAGTATGATAACTCAGGCATCTCAGAAATGGTAAAACAGTCCTTCGCCGCTGCAGTAAACTGTCAACAGCCTCGCTGGAAAAAGACCACAGAGATCCCAGTGTTCATGAGTGAATGGAATAACGGCCCGACTTCATTTAGCTTTGATCAACCTGTAAAATTAGAGCAATTACTAAAATTAATCTGATATTTTGCAGAAGACAGTTTTGCGAGCCAGGGATAGCAAATGGTACGGAAAAACCTTCCTTAAGCCTGAAAAGAGCCGTACTGTGAGACTTTTAAGGGATCACTGGGTTTTTTTTTCCCCTTTTGGGCCAAAATCAATCAAAAATTTCCTTAAAATGGGTTTATATGCATTTAACCCTCATGTTGTGTTCTGGTCATTTTGATCCAGAGAGTCACATTGGATAGGTTTTTATATATATAAAACTTGTGCTTTTTGGGGATTTTTTCCCCAACCTGTTATGCTATATTATTACCAAAACTGGAATATTTTTCTTTTTTTTTTTTTTTTTTGTAGCACAGGTTTTTATTTCATTTTGGAACTGTTTGAGGCCTCATTGATCTGAGCTTACACTCTTCAGTTTTCGAGTGAAAATGGCCAAAATGATCCACAAATAATGCTTTTTTGATATACATTTAATAGTATATCATTGATATTCTATTCTAGGGTTTGTTAACATTTTCAATTCCATTTTTTTTATTTTGTGTTTTAACTTTTAGTATTTTTTTCTAATTTCTTTTTTTTTTTTTTTTTTTTACATTTCACAATGCAAAAAAATATTATATATTATATTATTAATTTGAGCTTATGATTTTTTGAGTGAACACTGGCAAAATTATCCACAAATAATGCTTTTTTTTTAGTATATCATTGATATGCTATTCTAGGTTTTGTTAATATTTTGAATTCCATTTTCATATTTATATTTTCTAATATCATTTTTAGTCTTTTTTCATTTTTTAAATGCTTATATAAATGTCACAATGCAAAAAAAAATTATATTATATTATAGGCCTCGTTAATTAATTTGAGCTTATGCACCTCAGTTTTTGAGAAATTATCCACAAATAACTGATTATAAATGTATCATACTCTTGGTTTTCTAGTGCAGATCAAGTCGATTAAGTCATAAAATTGTTAATGTATCATTGTATATCAGAATACTATATATAATTCCTCAGGAAAGTGGTTCTGGTTTCCGAGGATGATGGGAATTTTGGCTGGGATTTGTGCGGAAAGTGAGGGATGAGATTGTGCATACTTACAGCCATTTTTGTCTATTAAAAACCATTCCTCTGTGAAACGGTGGGACAGACATGGCAGCCGGTATGTCGACCTTGGTGTGCTGCCAGGCCAGAGAGATCTATATTAAAGTCTTGTGGCGCGGCGGTAAAAGCTCCCCCTGTGTGCATGTGTGGGGTCCGTCCCGCTCGCACACTCACATGAACGTTCCTGAGCAAATATATTTATGACCAGCAAATGTTTACAGACGCCGAGAATTGCTTGTGTGTATTCCAGGACTCAAGGTGGATTAAGTTTGTGCCTCTTCATGAAGAATATCATCTTTTTCTTTTTTGGATGAGTTGTAGTCGGTTCTGTGAGTTTAATTGGCCCCGCACTCCAGAGTCGAGGATATTTCAAGGGCCCTTCAGTGGTTTTACCAACAAGAGCTCTTTATTGAGGATCACATGCTGATAGGTTTCTATTTTTTCCAGTGCATTTTCAGTTTAAATTTATAATGAAAACATCAAAAAAAGTGTTAAGGTGCACGAGTTGATATTTTTAGGACTATTTTTTTCATTGTTAATTTATTTTAATGACAATAACTCAAAATTATTGCTGTACACAATGCAATGTTTTTTCTTTGACAAAAGTTTTTCCTCTCATTTCTCATCATGAAGCAAGACAGTTAAAGGTTTTACACACATTTTTTCCTAAATACCTTTAATGAAAACATTTAGTACGTTAAACCTGCTTAAATGATGATTTAAAGCAGTCAAGAGTTTTGAATTGATTCATTTAAATACCTTATTTATTTATTTATTTGTTCATTCATTCATTCATTCAAATTAAAAGAAATAAATTATATTTTGAGTAAATTGAAATATGCCTTTTTAAAGACTATTTATTTGGGCTATCAATAACTAAAACTAAAACCATAAAAAAAAAAAAAACATTTTCATTGAAGCAAAATAAATTTTAACTGAAATAAAAAAAAATGTTTAAATGGATTTGAAAAATATTTATCTTAACTGATTCACATATATTAATTAAACTTACAATTTTTAACTTTTATTCAAATTAAAAGAAAGAAATAAGAAATTATATTTTGAGTAAATAAAACCTTTTTAGGACTGTTTTTTAGGGCTATTTATCAGAGTTATTATTGTTAACTAAAACCAAAACAATAAATACATTGTCATTACCTGAAACAAACAAAAACAAAAAAATGTTAACTGAAATAAACTATATTTTTCTTTTAATAAAATAATAATAATAAAAAAAGTTTTTTTGTGATTCAGATTAATCTCAAGCGTATTATATTGCAGTAAAAAATGAGTAACTGTAATATATTTATATAAATCAAAGCATAAAATCACAAAATATCATAAATTATTTTGTGCTGATTACAGTGTTATAAGACTTTAGATTTAGATTAATCTCAAGTTTATTATATTGCAGTAAAAATGAGTAACTGCAATATATTTATATAAATCAAAGCATAAAATCATAAAATTAGTTTGTTTTCCGATTACAGTGTTATAAGACTTTAGCATTTATATGTTTATAAACAACTGAAAAAAGCAGAAATGTCAGGGCATGTCAAAACTTCTCCAGGGCCCTAAAACACCCTCGGACCCCAGAGGGTTAAGTGCAGAAGGTCTTAATGGTCTTTTAAATATGCTTCTTGCTTTTCAGATATTTTTATATTCCTAATGTAATCTTTTATTTTATTGAACTGTTTTGGTTATTACATGAAGGTATAAGACTGTATTTTGTTAGTGCATCCTCAACATGAAATCATCGTTTAACTAAGAAAACCAGCTCTACAAGTAATCAAAGCTTGCTCTTTTTGTGTGTTTGTTATTATATACATCACAGATCATTAGTTGTGGTTTACTTCAGTTCAGTGCAGTATATTTATATAGCACTTTTCACATTCACGTCCAAAGCAGTTTTACAAAGAATAGTTTTGTTGAACTCGATCCTCTTTTTTTTATCCTTTTGTAAGGACGGGTTTAAAAATATCAGTAAGTTAACACTACAGTCCTTCCATGAGATTTGCCATAATTCTAGAGCGTTCATGGGATATGTTGATTTACATAAGAACAGCTATCATTTCCACCATGATGGATGAGCTGTTTTTCCTCTTTTGGCAACAAAGTGAAATTATAGCACTTCACCAGACATTTTTCATTGCAGCTTTTTTGTCCTTCTAAAGCTTAAAGATTTAGTTTCATATGATTTAGACATTCCTCTGTAAACCTCTCATGCACCGGCTGATAAAAAGGCCGATTATGTCTTTACATTAAACCAGGACACATAAAACATAGAAGTAATTAATCCTATTTCTAGGCTGTTTGTCTTGTTTTCATCTCCAGAGCAGCATCACGTGGTATTTTGCTGTGACTGGTTCATTTTTATCTGTTGTTTTGATGCATTTCTCTCTGTTTGCATTGCACTCAAGGACAGTTTTGAGCAGAAATAGCAAAGATAGATGTTGACTTGAAGACTTGAAGCTCACGTCACACCAAAGTGACTCAAGTCCTGCTTTAAAAATGAAACCCCTTATCGGTTTCCTCAAGGTCTTCATGCTGCAGATGCAGTGCGTCAGTGACTTACAAAGCGCTGATTTTAAAAACATCTTTGGGTTGATGTTACCAAGCGCTGATTGTTACATACTCCCGCTTTCTTTGCTGATTGAATTGCCTTCCTTTCTTTCTTTCTTTGCTCCTGCAGCTCCATCAGGCCGCTGAGGTGGCCCTCCTGAGAGGGGCCAGGGCCATTTCACCAGAGGATATCATCTTTCTAATGAGGAAAGACAAGGTAAAAGCACACCAATATGAGACATTACCGCAACATAAATCATTAGCCTTCATATTTATGGACTACCGCTTTGGTTATCGAGTGGTTTTATTGCTTTTGTAGTTCTGTTGCTTTTCGCTCACTGGTTAAATCAAGAAGCAGGGCTAGGTGATGTAATAAAACAGTCTTTTGAGCTTTTTGATGATTTTACATGATATTTACAGTATGTGATTTCAGTGAAGAGGGTAAGTAGATGAAATAAACTTCTAAAAAAATAATCAATCAATAAAACAGGTTTTTCACACATTTTCCCCTAATTATTTTGAATCAGTTAATTGAAATGGACAACTGATTCACCGAAATGAATCATACTTACCACCTCTCTCTCTCTCTCTCTCTCTATATATATATATTCTATATCATTTTGCAATGTTGCAATATTCATAATTCTGCTTAATTCAGTATTGCCAGTATTTTTTTTTTTTACTTTATTGAATGTAGTGAAGAAACCCAAATTAAAAGTTAATTTTGTAGGATGCAAAGATGGATGGAGATTGTTTTAGTTTAAACACTGAGCCTAAATGAGATATTTCTATGATTACAGTAAGATGGGTACATTCAATTTGTTTAATGCAAGAACTAAACCACAATAAACTTTTAGAAATAAAATCAATGAATAAAATAAAGGTTTTCCACACATTTATTTCCCTAAATTTTCTTTACAAAAACATTTTAGGACTTGAAGATGACATGTTGAGTGATGATGCAAACAAACTGTTCAAGAGTTTTGAATCGATTCATTGAAATGGACACGTGATTCACAGAAATGAATCAAACTTGTCATCTTTAACTGAGTTTTTTCTTCTGTTATAATTCTTTTTTTTCCTACTATTTTTGTTTAAATCAGAGACTACTTATTTTTGCAATATTGCGATATTCATAATGCTTCTTAACTCAGTGTCAGCAGCAAAATTGAGAACACATCACCCAGCTCTAGAAAGAATTTAATTTTCTTGAATGTTGTGAAGATCATTTAAAAAAATTATTTTGTGAGATAAAGATGGATGGAGATTCAGCCTGTTAAATTAGAGACAATATTTCATTATTTACAATGTTAAGAACTGAATTGAAATTAAAAGATTTGTGGGATGGATGGATATTGTTTTAGTTTGAACGCTAACACCATGTCCTAACTACACGCGACGCGACACGCGATAAAAGGTATCTTTTCCATGTTAATCAGAGTTTTTGTCCTAACTACACGCGACGCGACACGCGATAAAAGGTATCTTTTCCATGTTAATCAGAGTTTTTGAAATTAAAAGATCTTTTCCATGTTAATCGGATTGGCGATTGTATCTTTTCCATGTTAATCAGAGTTTTTGTCCTAACTACACGCGACGCGACACGCGATAAAAGGAATCTTTTCCATGTTAATCAGAGTTTTTGTCCTAACTACACGCGATCGCGACACGCGATAAAAGGTATCTTTTCCATGTTAATCAGAGTTTTTGTCCTAACTACACGCAATGCGACACGCGATAAAAGGAATCTTTTCCATGTTAATCAGAGTTTTTGTCCTAACCAGCTGCGACGGCGACACACGAAATTTCTCATTTAGAAACAATTTCTATTTCCGCGACGTCGCGGCTGGAACAACAACATACAAACTATATGACAGTAGATAATCTCAGGTGATTATGTGCTTTATTCAAAGTTAAACCTGTCTTATATTAGTTTAAATATCATATTGCGTGACCTTATAGCCATACCGAAAGCAACAACAGATAGTTTACCTCAGATCTTGAAAATAAATTAAAGCAAAGATGACCGTTAAAACTGTGAACTCACTGCGAACCAAAGAGTGTATTCTCCATGAGAATATGACCATGACCATGTTATCAGTCACTCAGTATGTACATTTAATGATGTTAAAAAGGTGTAATATTTATGAATTAGATTAAAAACGTATCCATTTCGTTGCGAGAGCAGTGCGCTTCTAGAGAGAGCCCGCCCACACACGCTTCTGATTGGCTGTGATATTTTGTCACGGTGTCGCGTCGCGTCTGGTGTGGACACCCAAATTGCTTGTCGTTGGAATCTTGTCACGTGTAGTTAGGACACGGTGTAAACCTGTTATTTTTTTCTATCAGAAAAAATTACAGCGGCTCATCAGGTACATGCAGTTCAGAGACTACAAATCCAGAGTCCTCAAAACCATCGAAGATGAAGATCTGCTGGATTCAGGTGCGATATGTGTAGTATTTTCCAATATATTCACTGATTCAGAGTTGAGAGTCAATGAATCAAGTGTTTATTTATTGTTGAATCACATGCATTGCTGACTGAAAATAAGATGAATGTTGAATGACAACAAACCATTCTTTGTTAGAATTCAAATTCAAAAATTCAAACCCTTTAGGATCGGAACATCGTGAAAATGATTTAAAAAATGGTACTGCTGAAGGAGAACATGTTCTCAATTCCCTACCCTAGTTGGTGTATTGTACTTTCATATATTTTGCCGCTTAGCATGTTTTCCATATGAATGATTTTGTTCGTAAGATATTCAAAACATTTTCCCCCATCACCAGCATTTTACCATTTAGCCATTGCCTTAAATGACGAAGCGGCGCATAACGAGCGGAGTCGAGGGGTAATTTTGTACGCCACAGTCAATCAGCAAGAGTCATTAACCAAAATGCAGACAGAAGCTTTGGCATGAATCTGCTTTGAACAGCACTCCCTCATCAATATCACCGAAAAATGAGCATGAAGGAGGAAAACCATCCGCACAAGCAGCGTAATGTCATGCGGAGTGTCATTAGGACTCTTGCTCCTCATCTAGAGTGTAACTTGAGAGATGGAAGAACAGTGAAATGCAGCGTTTGGATGGTGGAGTCTCCCTGTCTGAACACAGATGCTTTTCCATGGCTCGCTGTCTGCAATGTGTTGCTCTTCTGAAAGTTTCTGACCCCAAAGAAGTGCCTCAAACCGGGGGATTCTTCTTCTCTGATTCTCTTCTCTATTATCTGCATTATTGCATGCGATATAAAATCTAGGAGGGAATTGTTTCGGTGTGAGTGCTCGGAGGCCTGCGGTGGGAGCCGGCCCGTGACAGGAGGTGGTTTTGCTCTGGTGTGGTGCGTTCGGAGGGTTGCA
This sequence comes from Schizothorax lantsangensis, assembly GCA_027422415.1. Lineage (NCBI taxonomy): Eukaryota > Metazoa > Chordata > Actinopteri > Cypriniformes > Cyprinidae > Schizothorax > Schizothorax lantsangensis. The sequence goes on from CM049858.1 coordinate 28,872,446, forward strand.
AAAGAGGGCAACGTAGAGCGAGAACATAGGTTTTGATTTCTTTCCATGCAGTGTTCGTGCAGTGACCCCTAAAACAAAACTAAACTGCAAATGAGGAACTTCTGTTCCACCGCTATTGTCTTTTTTTAGGTTGCTCAGCAGATCTGGGCTCAGATACAGTAGAGCAGGAGATTGTCCTTGTGAAGTGCTGTTCATTTTCTTACTGTGTGTTCCTATATAGTTTTATTGTGAGCAATTCATCAAACTACTTTCTTTTTTGTGTGACATCAATCCCATTTAGTCATGTCAAATTTACAGAAAATCATAATGTTAATAATATCATCTTCATGCCAGTTCGATTAGTATGGAAGCCTGTTTCCGCCACTGAATTAAAAATAAAAGGTAATTGCGAGTTTTTATCTCACAATTCTGATTTTTTTCTCAGGACTGTGTAATGCAAACTCGCAATTCTGACTTTTTCTTCACAGAATTGTGATATAAACACGCAATTGCGATTTATAAAGTCATAATTTTGAGAAGTGAAGTCAGATTTGGGAGATTTTCTGACAATCACAATTCTTTTTTCAAATACTTTTTTAGAATTGTGTGATATAAACTGGCAGTTGCGTATTATAAAGTCAGAATTGCTTGAAAAAAGTCAATTGCGAGATAAACTCATAATTATGATATAAAAATCAGAATTGTGATAAAATGTAAAAATTACCTTTTTTATTTTTATTTAGTGGCGGAAACGGGCTTCCATAGATTAGAGTATAAGGCATGCTATTTTCATCACGTGTTAAATTCTTTGTGCAAAAAATTTGGCTTCACCTGTTTTTTCATGTTGAATATTGTGCACAAGTAGTTACACAAATAAATTGTGTTGAAAACGTTAATCAGTGTTTTGGCATTTAGACATATTGATCTATAAAAGCTCAGTTAAATTACAGTAGGTAATTGTAAAAAAAAGCATGATAGGAGAACTTTTATATTTAATTTGATAGAAAGTAGTTGGTTGTGTGGTTGGTCGTGTTTAGACGTTTAGACATATTGTTCTGTAAACATACACTAGAAAAAATGCATGATGCATGATCTGCTGTGTTTAAAGCACTTCTGATCACCCTGTTACAGGTGAATTAAAAAAAGACTTGTAGTTATAGGATGAATTCACTAGATCAATGCATTTAGTTTTTTATGCAGTTTTATCTTTATTTGCTGTTTGAAGCACTTCTAAACATCCTGTTGCATTTAGCTTAGACATATTTAAAATGTAATTTTTTTTTAACTTGTACTTAATTTTGAAGCATGAATTCATTAGATCATAGATGTTTTTACTAGTGTTTATTTAGTTAGGTTTTAATGCACCATTTCATTACTAGATTAACTCTTCGTCCGGTTGAACACTTTTCACAATGTGTTCAATTCTCAGTGTATAAGATCAGGTCTTACGGTTTTTTTTGTTTGTTTTTTTGCACTAAATATCTTGTTCATCCTGGAAATACAAGTAGTTGCGGACAGAAATTGGGTCGCAAGCACTGTTGGTTGATCTTGTTTATACATTTAGTCAAATTGTTCTATAAACATGCACTCAGTTAAATTAAGGTAGGTAAGTCTAGAAAAAAATGCATTGTATGCAAACTTGAATTTATTTTTATGCAGTTTTGCATTTTAATCTGCTGTGTTCAAAGCACTTCTGTAAAAGGCACATTTAGAATGCAATTTTTTACTTGTACTTTTTAATTTTGAAGGACAAGTTCATCAGATCAAAGATGTTTTACTAGTGTTTATATAGTTAGATTTTAATGCATTAGTAGATTAACTATTTGTCCAAACCAAGATTTTCCAAGGCCTTTTATTCATCCAAATATTGTATCAGATGTCAAATTAAGGATTCTTTAAAGCCCGAAATACACTACTAATTATGTACGTCAACGTATTTGTATCATTTAAAAGTGAGTTTATACAAACTGACATTTTTACCGTTTGATTGAATTGCAGCGTTTACAGAGGAAGTCCACAATTACAGTCTGTTCAAGGCTGTGCCGTGCCAGTCCCAACGAACCTGAAGCCCATAAAACGAGCTGTTATTTAGGTGTCATAAATTCAGTAACCTTGATTAAACATTTTCTGGGGCTATTTCTGTCATTCACAACCAGACGTTACTTCACAGAAGTGTGTTTAATCAGTGTATTTCCTTTCATTTAATTATCATTTTCCTTCTTTTTTTCATTTTCCCACCCTGGAGCTTCAGGCCCATAATGCCCGCTGACGCTGAACCGCATGAACATGCTGGAAAAAGTGAAAGTGGTTTGCTGTGGTAGAGCGTGATTTTATGCTGCTGTGGGAATTATGTACATAGTGAACACAACGTGACACAGATGAAAAATCTCTCATATTTCAGCTGCTTATTAGTCTGGATTCCAGCTCTGCTCGCTCTGGACATTCATTAACCATCTTCATGAGGAGCATCATGGGATGTTTTAAACACTAGTGAAGAAGGAAAATGTATGATGGACACTTGACGATGCTTTTCCACCCCAACTAATATATTATTATTCTTTAAAAATAAGATTGCATTTATTTATGTATTTATTTATTTATTTATTATTAATGTATTAATTATGTTAATGTAATGTTACCATGTTACCAATGTTACCATTAATAAATGTTAATAATGTACATTAAAATATATTGTAATAGTTATACATTTTAAAATTATATTATATGTAATTGTTGTAAATGTACATATTAACATTTATCTATTTTAAACATAGATTAAAATTATTAATAAATGAATAAATATATATTATAATGTTAATAATTCCTCTCCAACTAATATATTATTTTTAATTTAAAATAATATTTATTTAGTTAGTTAGTTTGTTAGTTATGTTAATGTAATGTTAACATTAATAAATGTTAATAATGTACATTTATATATTTATATATTGTAATAATTATACTATATTATATATTATATATAATTATACATTAAGTGTACATATTAACATTTATACATTTTAAATTTACATTAAACATACAATATATTATATTATAATTATTATTTGTGCTTTTACACTCCAAGTATCTTAAAATAATAATGTTCATTAAAAATGTTATATATAATTTATATAATGTATGTAATATACATTATAAGAATTTATTATAATAGTAATAATAGTAATTATTAGTATAATAGTATAACATAATTAATACTTACATATTCTTAACACATGAAATATAATAATGAATTACGTAATACATGTATACTCTTATATATTTATTATATATTATCATAAATAATTTTGGTGTGGACAGTGAAGGAAAAGCCATCATCAAGTGTTGTATTTACATGCATTTACTGATATGCATATTTACTCATTAAAAATAGTTGAGAATTTTTTTTTTGCCTATAAAGTCATTTCAGGCATTTAACTGAGGATGCACAATATACTGGACCAATAACAGTTGTCATATCTTGATAGTGGTTATTTATCAGACAATACTGGACAATATTTTCACTAGTTTTAAGATTAAGATCATCTGTCATTGTAATAGATTATGGCAGAGATAAAACCATTTCAAATCCTCTTGAAAAACATTTTCCTTTTCTCATAAAATACTTAACAGATCATTCAAATCCATTGATTTTAACGTTTTTAAGAGACTAAACCGCATCCCGTAGGTCTCTCTATTATTATGAGCAGTTTTTTGTCATTCAAGCAGTGTATACTTTAGTTCTATAGCAGATTTGAAAGGAGTTTTGGCCTGTATTTGTGTGAGATGTAAGCGTGTGTCAGAGGTCTGCATGACTCAGGTGAAGCAGGCGAGTGGGCCGCTGGATCTCAGCTGGCCTGCAGATGTGCTCTGACTGTTTCTGTCCTCTCACAGACAAATGCAGCAGCAGCGTCAACAAGAGACAGCGTCTGCTGCAGGACTTCATGAGCTCCATCGACCAGACCGGGGAATTCCTGACGCTGGTGGAGGAAGAGGAGGTGGATGAAGTCAAGCAGGAGCGGCTGGAGGTGAGTAGGAGGAGAGAGCAGAAATGTGCACGCTTCAGCGAGGGTGGACGGCACAGGGGATTGTCCTGCGGTCACAGAAAGAGAAGGAGCGCTTCATTCTTTCATGATAAAGATCGGCCAAATTCACTAAAACCCTGCATCTTATTCATTAACCACTATGTCCTGCACAGTTAAATTAAGATTTTGTTTACAACAACACATGAACTATCAGAAATCAGTTTATTTTTTCAAATCCATTTACAAGTTTTACATGCAATCAATAAACTGGCATTGAAAAAAAACACAAGAATTTGAAAAGATCCAATTTCCTTTGATATTGGCGTCAAAACCTAAACATTCACATGCTTAATCGACAGGAGATGTGTCAGGACTCATATTATATTTCCTCCTGTCATGTCAGAAATATTTGTTAAAGGCATTTACCTCACACACTGTCAGATTATTAAACATAATCAGTTTGTGCATGAACAAAAACGTTTATTATTTTGTCATTATTTATATATAATATAATATAATATATATACACACACACACACACACACACACACACACACACACACATATATATATATATATATATATATATATATATATATATATATATATATATATATATATACTGTATATATATATATATATACATATATATATATATATATATATATACTGTATATATATATATATATATATATATAGTTTTTTGTTTTATTTACATTATTTTTTTATTTAATCAAGACCATTTTTCCAGATTATATTTCATAACATATTAGTTTTACCATATACCATGCCATATTTAATTCTAGTATAATTCTTAATAAATTGAAAATGAATTGTACAAAAATAATATATTTCTTGTAATTGAGTGAAATTGAAATGTAATTTGTATTTATTTATTTATTTACATTAATTCAAAATGTCCCTATATTTGAAAGTAGACTTTTTAGTCCACTTTGGTTCATTTGATCCAGTTTCCATTTATTTATTTATTTAAACCACTTTTAACATATTATATATCAAACCATATTATTTTAACCATATATCATGCTATAATAATACTTTTACCATATTATTTGAATTGTAACAAAACATTGGAAATGTAATTCAATTATTTTGACTCTAAAAATGCAGATAAGAAATGATGTAGATTGTTTTTATGATTGTGGCAGCAGTGACTGTAGTCTAGTAAAAGATTTTGTGTTTGTCAAGTTATTCTGTTCAGATTGCAGTTATCTGTGCAAATACTAACCGTCAGTAATTTCCAGCATAATTTCTTCAAAGAGCTCAGACAGCATGTGCACTTAAATGACACTACGAACAAGTGCACTTTATTCCTGTAGTCATTGTGGAACAGAAGTTTGACCCAAACAAGGTGTTTAAACACATCGTCGAACCACAGAAGCACCTGATATTGAGACGACACTGAAACATGTGGTTTTGATACTCGTGCTCCATAAAAGACAAGCAAAGCTAGGCTCAGACTGCTGTCAGAAGGTCCGACTGGGTTTCATCGTCCTCCTACTAATAGTCTTAACATCTCATCTGAGTTTCCATTGTGATATTTTCCTCTGTGCACAGCAGACAGACATGCAAATACACCACGAGTGAAACTAGAGAGCAGGAACTGACCTGTCAAATGACAACAGGAGTGTTTTCAGTCTAATCTGGGAAAACAATGAGGGATGTGTATCTTTATCAGACATCGATACGTGATTAAATGCTCTGAATCTCTGTGATATGAGCATGAACTGAATATGCATGAATATGCCGAGTGAAATAAATGGCCACAGCTGAAAGATGTAATTAAAGGACTGAAGCAAGAACCGTGGACAAGGGTGTATTACCATGAGACGTTATACGTCCCATCTCAATCAAAACGGTTCTGGATGTGGCCAAGAAAGCCTGCGGTTTCCCCCAAAACTTTGTTCCTACTGAGTGTCTTAATGGGTATGTTTTAGCTATCAGGACAACCTTTTGGGAATAAGGAACCATATCCTTCTGGGCCTCCCACTTTGCCCCACTCATGAAGTCCTGGAGAGAGGAGCTTTATGGTTTAACCACACGGCACTGTGCTGCTTTAACTAGTGCCCCGTTCACCCGCCGCCCCCTCGTCTTCCTTAACTAGCTCTTCTGTGGCTAACAGCACATGTCTGGTTTCCCTGCGCTCCTCCATCTGCTCGCCTTACCTGCTGCATACAGGACATGTTATGGGTGATCATGTAGTTGTCAGAATTCAGAATAAGTTACCTTTTTTCCACTTTTCTTTTCTTTCCCCAGAAGTTTATTTTTTACCACACACATATACGTATGTATTTTAACTTCTTAAAATATTGACATTTTTGAAAGGTTATAATTATTACATTTTAAATGCTAATGCTTACTTGTCAGATTTATATATAATTCTACATTTTCTAAATTTATATAAATTATTATTATTATAGTAAAAACGAATTATTATTTTTTTATTTAAAAATAAAATTCAATTTAATAATAATTTGTATAATTTTATTGTATAAAATATTATTTAACATTTATTTATCATTATATAATTATATTAAATAATTTATTCTTTATAATCTTCTGTATGTATAAAATGTATTTATATGTATTTAAATGTTTATTATTTTGTAATTATTTTGTTACATAGTTGCATATAAAAAAATATAAATTACAAAATCGTAAACTTTTTTTTTAACAAATTAACAAACATTTAGAATATATGTAACTTTTTAATATTATAATAATTATAATAATATTTTATATATGTATATGCAATGTGTCTGTGTGTGTATATATATATATATTCTGTATTATATAAATTATTATCTTATATGTATGTCTGCATATTATTATATATTTTCTTATATAAATTATGTATTATTTCATTGTTTATTAAATGTTTATTGTTCTATATATAAATATTTTAGAAAAGATGAAGAAATATTTAAGATTCAGTCATTTATCAAATATTAGAGTATTTGAAAACCATGAGATATTTACAGACGTCCATTTGCCAAAGCAGCCAAATACGTTATGTTCTGATTATAGCTATTATATCAGTCTCTTACTACTAGTAGCACTTTTATTACAGTGAATGAGACCATTTCAAAGCCCTCATTTGCATCGTCCATTTACTCTCCAGATTTTCTCACTGCTGTGAATAAACTACAACACTTGTGTAAATACTCAGGCCATTATTTCATAGGATTTCCAAAGTCACAGCTCAGGGGTCAAGCATCTGTCAGATGTCCAGTCCAGGGCGTCTGCAATGGGCTCGGGCGAGGGTATAATTCACCCGCGCGCTGCTACACTTGATCAGCCGGCGATGGCCTCTCTTTTGTCAGCGGTGTGTGGATTGTATTTCCTCCGGCAGATCATCCATCTTCCCAAGGACCCTCTAAGATCTCTTGACAATCTGTTATTTTCCCGGCCGCGTTCAGATGGGAATGTTTAAAAGTGTTTTTGTCATGATGTGTGGGATCCGCATTGTTTTGCCTTAATGCCATGATGACAGCAGGATTCTATTCTGAGACACTGGTGATCTGTACTTTGCAAATTCCCTAGGAAATCGTAAATGCCGAAAACGGCAATATAAACTCTTGCACTTTTACTTGCTTGGGTTTTCACCAAACTTTGGACAGTTTTGGGTTGTTTTTTTCCACTTTCAGATTTTCCTTGAAAGAACAGTAATGTTAACTGTAAACTAGTTGATATACTGGAAGTTTTTGAGTCTGAATGACATGATAAAATTCTCTTTTGAGAGTGTTTTCTCTTTAAAGAATCAAACTCAGATGTTTTTGTGTGGACTTGAGTGAAATTGAGTTTAGTTTTTTTTGCATGAATACACATTGGCTATGTTTCCATCACCCTGTTTTATGCACATTTTAAAGTATTGCATCAAAAATGAGTGACGGAAATGCCTAATTTGAAGAAAAAAAAAAATCCTTTTATTTTTTTACACTCACTTGAGGTGGTTTTTGACTTGTGCGAATAAGAGTTAATGTGAATAATGGGAGATGGAAACGCATTTGCTGAATCAATTCTGACGTAGCAAGCATTAAACCCACGTGACTAATGTTCATTGTTTCCATTGATGGTGTATTTCCGTTATTTTTTATTTTTTTTACTGTTGGTTACTAGGTTACCAATACCACCGTCATCCGCTTGAACAACCTGTCAGAAACACACCTAATTCACATTTGTTTGTTTGTTTTTTTTAACTTTGAAAAGATTAGCTTCTCGAAACTCAGCTACTGTCCCTGCATTTGAAAGTGTATCTTTTTTTTATTTATTCATTTATCCATCCGTCCGTCCAAGACCTCTTTTTACCATATACAATGCCATAATAATGCTTTAACCATGTATATACTTTTAATAGTATTTCCACTTTGATATGGTTAAAAAAAAAAAAAACGTTGAGTTTCTTTGTGTAGACATGATGGGTGTTCCCCGTAGCAATTAAATAAGTCTTCAGCATCTTTGCATGTTACCATTATAATTAATATATGGTAGCATATAATGCTCAAAAATATTGTGAATTGCATGCAGATGAAGTGAAAGTGGACCTGAAGCATTTTGCGTTCACACTGCCTGACCTGAAATGGTCTGAGTGTGTTTGGAGTGTTCACATTTAAGACAAAGTTAATGCAAACTGTTCTCAGACAGAGTATGCCATCAATTACAAAATGAACTGCACCAAAGATTGTTTTAGGCATTAGAAAAAAGTTTTGCAGCACATGAACTACATGTGTTTTATCACAATGATTGTGACCCTTAATAAGTTCACTAAGTTGCTAGTGGATTTGTTTTCTCATTTGCTCTTTCATTTATGACTGAAATTCAAATTGTGAGTATCATCAGGAGTCTCTTCATCATGAGAGGGATGTTACGGCTCATTCAAATCTCTCCCAAAGCCTCGTATCTACAACACTGACTCTTTCACACAAAAACAGAGGCACTTTAAACCCATCTGTGTTTGATCGTCTAAACTTAGCCGCATGTCTAAATGAAATGCCCCACAAATTTAATTCTAGCCTGCCTCGGGCTGTTAATCACCGAGTGACGCGCATTGAAATACACAGCACTACACTAGATATCCAGAATATATCTTGGGCCTCGGCCTATGGAAATCTCATCGCTAGCAGTGGTACAAATTGAGATTCCCTTTATCCAGACCACACTGGCACGAAATGAAAGCTGCCAGCGGCCAAATCAAATATTTGCCAACGTCCTCCTATACGGCCGCCGCGTCAGTTGTGGGTGTAATTTGGCTATTAGCAGGTGGGTCAACGTTTTGATTTAATCAGCGGCTAAACATAGTATTCAAACATCGAATCCCCCCGCTGCTCTTTTCAGTCAATAAGCCACAGTCAAAACATTTCTCCTGTCTCAGGCCAGCCGCTTGACAAGAGTTATTTAAAAGTGCAGCGGCTCCAGTCTCGTATCGCTCGCGGCCCAATTTGGAGCGGGACCCAGACACCGAGACTGCTGCGAATTCCCCCTCCGAGTGCAAAACGAGACCTCCGTTTGGCTCTTAACGACGCTAATAGAAATCGCAGTTCCAGCGCCGTGTAACGAGCAGGCGCTCGGCATCATTAATATGTATTTTCAAAGATGGAATTTCCAATGACTGCCAGCTAACTAAATAAAAAGACTCCGGTTGGTTTGGGTGGCCTGTAAGCGATCCAGGCTGCCTCGCGTCGGGCCCGGAGCCCCGAGTGTCACGTCAGACTGTCCTCAGCCTCGAACTCGACGCTTCTCGGAGACGCGGCTCTCTGTAGACCGTAAAACAGATCCTCTGCAGCACGAGGAGGAAAAAAGCAGTCGTAAACCTTGAGCCTTTATGTTTTATGACACACGGCCTGGTGGAGAGCTCAAATTGACTGTTATGTGAAGGTATGAAATTGGTCCAGGATGAGGAAACGTCTAATTATAGGTTCTGACCTGCAACTTAACACGCTCAGCTGTAAATCTGAGGGTTGCTATTAAGAGGGTTCATTACTGCACACGGCTCTCTTAAAGTTTACACAGACGGTCCTTCTCTTGTTGTTACGCTGTTTCATCGCAGGGCGTAAAACGAGGAAATAATGACGACTGTCGTCTTGTTGAATCCTCAGAGCAGCTGATAAAAACTGCGGTTTAAACCGTTTCGTCACACAGGAGCTCCGTAGATATAGCAGTATATTAATTGAGGGGATTATTATGGGATTCAAAAAATTACATAACTATTAGCAAATTCAGTAATACTTTTGTTCAGCAAGAACGCATTAAATTGCTCAAAAGTGACCGTAAAGACATTTATAATGTTGCAAAAGGATTCTATTTCAAATAATTGCTGTTCTTTTCAACATTTTATTCACCAAATAATCCTGAAAAATAAAAATGATGGCATTTGGCAGCAAAAAATATGAAGCAGCACATCTGTTTTCAACGCTTATAATCAGAAATGTTTCTTGAGAATCAAATCAGTATATTAGAATGATTTCTGAAGGATCATGTGACACTGAAGACTGGAGTAATGATGCTGAAAATTCATCTTTGCATCACAGGAATAAATTACAGTTTACAATATATTCAAATAGAAAACATGTTTTGTAAATAAAATAAAATTGTAATAATATTTCACAATATTACAGATTTTTCTGTGCATTTATATGCAGCCTTGGTGAGCAGAAGAGACCTTTCAAAAACAATAGTGGACTTGCATTGCTCATATTTTCTTGAAATGTGTTTTGTGATGTTGACACATGATATTAAGGATAATGGTTAATGTTCTACTTTTAATTTTTTATACAGAGAATTGAGAAGATAACCAGAAACATGGATTCCAGTCAGTACAGTGATTTCTGTGAAAGTCGACAGCTGAGTTTTTGTGAGTATTCGTTCACAAACATGATTTTGTTTCATTCATGCATTTGTTAGCCACTTTGATCCCAAGTGACTTATATTGCATTAAAGGTGTGCATTTTATCAGCTCATACATTCCTTGGGAATCAAACCCGTGACCTTGGTGTTGCCAGCATTCTGCTGTTTGAGCTACAGGAATGCTTTTCTCTAGGATTCACTGCATATGCACTGAAGAATGCATCTGTTTTGTTGCTCTGTGAGCGTGTCAGGTATGGTTTGTCGTGTCAGTGTAAAGCAGCACTCCTCATGTCAGTTGCAGCGCGTCAGATATCGTCTCTGATGAGTTGTTCGGTTGGCAGTTCTGTGCCCGAGGGCTTGTAAGAACGCAGCTGTGGGATTGTGAACACACCACTGCTGGCTTCTGAAGGCCACATTTCAGCACTAATAACATGTTCACTGGCTTTGTGCCGCTCCAGTAACTGTGATGTCTTACTGGCATCGAGCTGCAGGTAAAACCCTGTTACACAACACTGATGCTGAGTACACACTAAATCTGACCGAAAACACGTCACAGGGCCGGAAATTGAGCGTTTGTGGTTAAATAGGGTATGTCTGACATTAAATACCTTATGTAAATTGTGCAGTGTACATTGTATTTTGCCTGATATTTTTTATTAGTGTGTTGAAAAGGAAAGCAGTATGCAGTGCTGAACATTTCAAGCAGTTATGTTAGTATGCTAGATTGGTGTCACATTGTGTGCATGTTTAAAGGAATAGTTCATCCAAAAATAAAAATTAGCTGACAATTGTCTCACTTTCATGCCATCCAAGAAGCAGATGAGTTTGTTTCTTCATCAGATTTGGAGTAATGTAGCATTACATCACTTGCTCACCTCTGCAGTGAATGGGTGCCGTCAGAATGAGAGTCCAAACAGCTGATAAAAGCATCACAATAATCTACAAGTAATCCACATCACTCCAGTCCATCAATTAACATCTTGAGAAGACAAAAGCTGCGTGTTTGTAAGAAACAAATCCATCATTAAGGTGTTTTTAAACTTTAAACCATTGCCTCCAGCTAAAATGGGAGTCCATAATCCATAATAATGCTTCCTCCGGTGAAAAAGTTGTCTCATATGAATCACCATTTATAAGCTAAAACAGTCTAAAACAGCTCTAAACAAATATGTTGGTGGATTTTGATGTGAGAGACAACAGGAGATGGGCTTTTTCACTGGAGGAAGCGTTATTATAGATTATGGACTCGTATTTTGGCCAGAAGCAACAGTCTGAAGTTAAAAATTCCTTAATGATGATTTGTTTCTTACAAACACACAGCTTTTGTCTTCTCAAGATGTTAATTGATGGACTGGAGCGCTGTGGATTATTGTGATGTTTTTATCAGCTGTTTGGACTCTCATTCTGACGGCACCCATTCACTGCAGAGGATCCATTGGTGAGCAAGTGATGGAATGCTACATTTCTCCAGATCTTATGAAGAAAAACTCATGTACATCTTGGATGACCTGAGGGTGAGCACATTTTCAGCAAATTTTCATGTCTGGTTGATCTATTCCTTCAGTTCAAGTAAAACATTTAGCATTTTTTAAATGTAAAGGTTTTTTTAGTTTTTTTCAGTCTGAACAAGTAATTAATCAAATTAAGAAATTGCAGGTGATTTTTTACCACATTAGAAATGAAAAGTCTAATGGAAAGTGCATTGCATTGTAGGATATATATAGTATCTCACAAAGATGTATCCTGTACATTTTGGCAGTATTTGTTTTCTAATCTAGTTTTTACTGAAATTTGGTTTTGACAAACTGCTCCTCACTTTGGATAAAAGTGTCTGCAAAATATGTAATCCATATTCCATACATACAGGAAACTTACCTAGTGTGCACAGTATGCACACTAAATAGGTAGTTTGCCATTCTAAAACTTCCAATTGCTTTTTAAGCAACAGATCTTCTGTAAAATGTCCTTGCCAATGGAGCAAGATAAATCATACAATTCGTCATTTTGTAGTCAAACTGAACTTTGTAAATTAAACATGTTTCTGATATAGTCTAGAATGAATTTTCAACGCTGATCCATGAAGTTTACAGTGAAAAACTAGCAGCTGTGGTTTCCAGAACTTTCCTCTTAAAAAAATAACTCCAGTATTTTAGATTTTACAGATTGAAGTTAAATTTACAGTAAAAACTACATTTTATTAACTGATGTTAATATACTGTAAATTGAACAGTATTTTATGTCCTGTTAGGGTTTTTCACCATATATAGTAAGAGAACCAATTAACAGTTTTTTTACTGTAGCATCTTTAGAGTCTTTTACCATTAAAATTACAATCATTTTTATAGTGTGCATCAGCACATCATATTCTCACTCAAACTGTCTGCTCTGTTTAGCTAAGAAGGCCTCGAAATTCCGCGAGTGGCTGGACTGCAGCAGTCTGGATGTGAAGCCCAACGCCATGTCCATGGAGATCCTGTCCTATCTGGCCTACGAGACAGTGGCCCAGGTGAGCTGCTGTCAGACTGAGCACGAAATCACATGGTGCTTCAGATTCACAAAAACCACAACCTGTCTCATTTCAGGAAGTCACTCTGACATTTGCTAAATTGCCACTTTCACTCAGTCTCTGTTTCCAGTGCAATAAAACCCTGAAAATAAGCTCTTTTGAAGCGTTCCAGTGCTTTCTTCGTTCAGTATGATGTTTCCTGGGATAAATATTATCATCTTGTTCTTCATATCAAGTGCCATTACTCATAAGCTGATATGGTTTTATATTTTAGGTTGTTGACCTTGCCCTGTTGGTTAAACAAGATATGACTCCCAAAACAGGCGATCCGTTTCAACACGCCATATCAGCAACTTTCATCCAGTACTGCAACTCCTCGGCGGAGGTAAACAAAACACTTTTTAGTTTACTTTTTGGTAATCAGTGTTGTTATTGTTAACTAAACGACTATTAAAAACTATTAGAAATCATTTGTATTTATTGAAATAAAGTTTAAATGGCATTAGATAAATTTTAATGAAAATTAGAAATGTTTCATTGGCAACTAAGTGAAATAAAATAAAATAAGTTTAAGTTGATGTCCTAAAATAAACTAAAACTAAATCTGAAATAAAAATAGAAATCTAAAAAAATAAATCAAAATGACAAAAGTACATAACAAAATTACTAAAAATTAAAATAAAAATAGAAAATAGAAAATGACTATAATAGTATATAAGTAACACTTTTTAGTGTTTTGTTTATTTGGAAATTATAAATAATTTTTAAAGGTATGGATCCCCCAAAAAATTACCTTTATTAATTCAACTTCAGGACAAGGAGATGTTTAGCAGAACACAATGGAAGTGAATTTGTGACAAATGCAAGAAAACTTGCAGCATACAATAAAAGTAAAGACCAGCATGAACATATTTTTTTTTATTTTCAAGAGAAAATGATTTTGGGTGAGTAAATGATGACAGGTTTTTTATTTTTGGGATGAACTATTCCTTTCAATCATTCAGTCAATCATTATCTTGTAGACTTTCTAGAAAGGAAGTCAGTTATTTGGCCACTAATGTGTTGTTTGTTTGGTTTAAGCTGCATGTGAATGATATTCTTTACAGAGAAACATCTACATTATCCATTCTTATGCTCTAATCCACTACTAAAATATGTTTTATGAGGTTAGTTGCGGTTTGGTGATGCTATAGAATAGTTCAAATGGCTTTTCTGGTGATAACAGTCATGTCAGCAGCTTTCTCCGAGCGCTTGTCCTTTGGAGAAGAAAACCAAACAAGAGTGTCCTGCTCTGCGGCTTTGACCTCTCGCCAAGTAGAACCACCAAGTTTGTCCAAGGTGGTTTTGAGCTGCGGGATCCGTTCCATGGATGGACTTCTGTGTCACTGAAACCACGAAAACCTCATCTGTCTCTCTCTCTCTCTCGGCCTCGGCCAAGGCCACTCCGGGTCTGGAAGCACACATGGTATTTTTTAGCCTGAATTCCAGTATTGTTTTTCTCCTGATCCTTGGGGGTCGGCCGCGTTCCCATGTGGCGAGAGTGACAGAATGACCCTGTGGTTTGAGCGATAGGACAGAGACGTGTCGTAAGACTGCAGGTGATGGTTTCAGGGTCGTGTTTTGAAGCCGTGCCCTTTCTGTGTCATGAGTTGCCTAAAAACGAGTGTTGTGTATGAGAAGGTCGGGCACATTGTGATTTTGTATGTGTAGCAGTCATCTAACGTCACTCTTGGAAAAATAATGAGGAATTTGTGCTCACGTATGTGATTTTTCTTGTCTGGTCTGATCTTTAGGCTACAAGCACCAAAAAGGAGACGGACTCTCCTGAAAACACGCCACCGTCCACTCCCAGCGGCCCTCTGACGGGACACCAGGGAAAGATGCACTCCATGGCCCAGGGCAACGGTGGGCCGAACCAAGATGGCAGCAGTAAGGTCAAACAGAGAAAGAGGAAGAAGGTACACAAATATTGACAGATCATCTATATTATGTTGAGATTATGAAGCTAGCCTCCAGTTATAGATGAGTGTGTGATCACTGCACCACTAGTGTCTGTTTTATGGAACTGCAGTCTGTTTATTTGTGAAACCCGACTGGGCCAGACATAACAACAGGCTCAACCAAGTTGGGGGCGGGGCTAAGTGTTTCTTCATAAAATAAAATGCTTTAAGTAATGTTGAACCAGAAATATTTCTGTTTTATAACACAGGATGAAGTGTGTCATTTTGGCACCCCTAGTCATTTGTTCACATTTAACATGGACTTGAACAGTGAAATGTGATTTCCTTAAAGGTTTTGCAAATTATATTAAAAAAAATATTTTTAATGTATATTTTAGCTTAGAATTATATATAATATAGAAAAATAATGATGATGGTGATATTATTATTATTATTATTAAAAAATAATAATAATATAATATTAATATATATTTAAAAAAAAATCATATTTTTTAAGTATTAATAATACACTGCTTAAGAATTTAATCATCATAATATAATAATAATATTAGTAATAACAACAACAACAATAATCTATTATTATTATTATTATCTATAAAATAAATTATTTATTTTATAAATGTTATGGCATTGTATATTACAAATATTTTTGGCTCTGACTAATTGCTTTTGTTCCTCCTTTGAAGTTGCTTTGGATAAAAGCATTTGCTAAATGTATAAATGTAAGTAATTAATCATATTGTTTATTTAAATTCTTCTTCTTCTTCATCTTCTTATTATAGTATGTTTGTATGTATGTATATATAATGATTAAATTATCAAACAATGCCCTAATAATAATACATTTTAATAAATAATTATGAATTATTTTCAAATGTAATAATATAATCATCACCATTATTATTCTATATTATTTATCATTCTCAGTTAAAATATACATTAAAACTTTATTTTACATAATTTACAAAACATACATCAAAAATCGTACATTTTATCATACAAGTCCAAGTTGAATGACTAGTGGTGCCAATTTCTTCACTAATGTTATATAACACTTTAAGGCAGTCTAATATATTATTGCCTTGCAAAATCTCCCATCTGCCAGACAAACAGATAATCCCGCCCCAAACTCACACCAATGGGCCACTCAGATAACCAAACAACCAACCTAATGCTGTTTATTTTACACTAGAAGTAAAACCCAGAGAGCTACTTATCATAGATTCCAGCCCCTTCATATGCAGTGGAAACTTTAGCAAGAAACAAGTCTCAATATTTTCCTACCCGTCCTGTTTTACTGACTCCAGTTTCTCTTATGTTTATTGCAAACATCCAAATAGGGAAGTTGTTTTTCCCCCGTCTGCTAAGAGATACCGAGTCGAAATCGTTCCCTTCACTCCAATGACTTCAGAGACACTGCAATTACAGCCAATCACACGCAGCACTAACGTTTACTGTCAGGCCTCTATATATCAGAATCAGCCTGCGCTGCGAGTTCATAAAGCATCAAATGACACGTAGCATTTATATCTTTCCAGAGGTAAAGCGCCGGCCGATTTGGATTCCCAAAAGTGTGCTTTTGTGTCGGCGTTTGTGTTTGTGCACTAAACTGCAGGACTCCCACCGTGTTTTTGAATTAGCAATAAGACGAGCTGTATTTTCTCTGTCTTCTCTGTTGCAGAGCGCGGCGGCCTGTGGCGCGGAGGCTCAGAGCAGTGCCATCCAACCAGCCCACATCAGAGAGGCCATCAGGCGCTACAGCCACAAGATTGGCCCACTCTCCCCCTTCTCAGTACGTAATAACAGAGCCGTAAAAGAGTTATATTTATAATCTCAGCACAGCCCCATTTTAAAGTGGTCAAGCCCTAAAGTATTGGAATTGTTTAGCGCAATTTGCGGTTAGTGTAATTTTCCTCATAAAAGTCACATAATTCTACTGGAGAATTAAATAAGCGGAATTTCGATCCTTTTTGGAAATACAAAGGAGATTTAATTTTGTTTTGTTTTCCGTAAGTTCTGTTTACGGCTGAAGAAATGCCTGCTTATTTCGCACGCTTACGTATGTGACTGTGCAGCGAGTTATAATTTTCCATCAGGCACAGAAGTGTGGGTGTCTTAAGTGCTAGGCTGCGTTTGAGAAATGGCTCTTGGAGGCTTCGAGGCTTTCTCACAGCCAATTTGGAGGCTTTTGCTGTTGTGGTCAATCTGCAATTCACAGGTAATGAGCAATTTACCAATGACTGCCCACTTGATGCTTCCCGAGCCAATGGCTGCCAGAAAACCTGCCAGTGTTTGTTTTCTGTGGCTGTTTTTGTTTTAAATACTGATATTTGTTGCTTTTCATTGTTATGTACTTCAATTATCAACTTACAAAGCACTAGATCACTTCTAGACTCACAGGAAGACTTCTTATATAGTCTGGTGAAATATAAAACATGGTAAGCATTAGCATTTTCTTAAGAAACTTGCATGAAACTCACTGTCATGGTGCAGAGGTGTTGCTATGCTGTTGCTAAGGTGTTTTGAGTAGTCTTTGGCACATTACTGTGTGGTTGCTAGGGTGTTCTGCATATTTTGTATGCAGTTGCTTTGGAGTTCTGTCCAGTTGTTATGGCGTTGTTACCCTGAGGAGGCATGAGTTTGTTTGTTTTTTGGTTTCTAAGGGGTTACTATGTGGTTGCTAGGGTGTTGCTATGAAGTTGCTAAGCCGTTCTGTATGTTTTTTATGCAGTTGCTTCAGAGTTCTGACTGGTTGTTATGGCAATGTTACCCTAAGAAGATTTGAGTTTTTTTTTGTTTGTTTGTCTCTTAAGAGGTTACCATGTGGTTGCTAAGGTGTTCTGTATGTTTTCTATGCGGTTACTTCAGAGCTCTGATCGGTTGTTGTTATGGCATTGTTACCCTCAGGAAGTTTTTTTTTTTGTTTTCTAAGAGGTTCTGTGTAGTTTCTAAGATGTTGCTATGCAGTTGCTAAGGGGTTCTGGGTGGTCACTAGGTGATTGCTAAGGTGATATTGATGTTTTTATTACATTGCTATGCTAGGGTGTGCTAGCTGGTTGTTAAGCCATTGCTGTAATAAGCAATTGCCAATATCTGTTTTTCATGGCTGTTTCTGTTTTAAATACAGATATGTTACTTTTCATTGTGATGTAATCTGGCAAAGCACTAGATCACAGTTTTAATTCATTTTACACCAGATTTATCTTGTGTTTTGTAAAAGAACCTCCATGGTAATGCACAACATTCTGAGATATTTCAGTCCCATCTATTGCATGTTTTTGCCAAATATTCAGTAAGAACTGCAACGGCAAACCAAAGCATGATGGAAGCATGTTCTTATTACCTCTCTAAAAGCCCTACAATTTCAATGTTGCCAAGCAATGCAGGACAAACATGACTGGATTTCCATGGCATAAACATGAGCCCAGCATGTAGGAAACTGGGAGTTGCGCAGGGACGCGGTGTATTGTTTAATATATAAAACAGGTGTTATATGGTTTTCCAGGGTATGATGCTGAGTGAAGACTTCCAGATGTTCTCGAGTGCCACTCACGTTCGCCTTTGATGAGTGAATCTCGGCTCCTTACTGGGAATGGCACAGGAATAATTAGACGGGGGGGTGCAAGTGACTGAGTGAGTGCCGTCAGAACCGAGTTATCATGTAATTGGCTGGGTTTTATTGCGACTGGAGCCATTTTAAACCCATGATTAATTGCACCAATAAGCACTTTTCACTCTGGTCTTTTAAAAAGCCCAAAAGGTAGAATTAAGCCCTTGTTTGGAAGGTCGAGTGTACATGGGGTTGCTGACAGACGCGAGGCACTTTCTCATTAACGTGGACAGTTATCTATTGGCGTGTTCGCCTTCCAGACTATCGACGTTGCAGCAGTTAAGTCGACGTATTACCTTTAAATGCATGTGAGATTCTCAACACTCCCCCAGATTGAAACAAAGAGAAATCGCCAATCTGGAAACGGTTCGCTTTCACTCAGGTTTCACCATTGTGGATGTATAGCATTATGTAATTTAAACGTCTGCCCCAGTGACTGTTGTTGGAGGCTTTATCGGCCTCAAATTACCAAAATCAAGTCATTGTGAGATTATTAACTTTGAAATTGAATTAAGAGGGTAACGCAAGACCTACAATCATTCAGAGATCATTCGATTACACTCACGCACAGGGCAACGCAATTACCTCCCCCGTCCACAAGGACAGCAAGTCACCGGCCAAGAAGAAGTATACTTTTATTTGATTCCAGAGACTGCTGTTGTGGAAAAACGGCTCATCAGATGGAATTGTTTTTCCTTTTGTGTTTGTTTCTGCCAGTTTTTGTAAATGCCTGGCGAAAACATCCTTCTCTGATGCTTAATTTGACCTGCTAATGCGAGAAGAACTTTCTAGTGCTTTCTAGTGGTGTAAGTGCATGCAGTGTAAATATAACATCCAGGTTTATTTTTAGTGCACAGATATCTGAAATTCACCTGTCTATCTACAAATATTGAGAGTTTGAAGTGAAATACTTCTAATACAGTGTGGTGAATTATAAAACATAAGCAAAACTGAATTATAATAATTATAACTGATTTTTTTATATTTTCTTAAGAAATGAGTGATGAGTTGCCATTAGGGCTGCAGCTAACGATTATTTTTATTGTCGACTAATCTATCAATTATTTTTTTGATTAGTCGACTAATCTATTGATTATTTTTTAATTAATCTATTTATTATTTTCTTATCAGTTGATGAATTCTTTAGTTAAACTATCAATAAATAACAACAGTAAATTCTGCTACACTGTAAAAAATGAATCATGGGTCTTGTGATTTTCATTAAAAAAATTAAGGTGATAATTAAAAATAGTGAGTATATTTCATTAAAGAAATTGTGATTCAGTGTTGTGTAGAAAATATTGAGGACCAAGAGATGTGTTTTCCTATTTTTTTAAAGGAAACTTAAGCAGTTTTGAGGCTTGAATTGAGGAACTGATTAAACTAAAAAAAATGAAGGAAAGAAGGCTACCTATTTATTTTAAGAGAATTAGCCCAATTTTGCAGTTTTATTTTAGAGGTGATTGTTAGTTCCCAGCATGCTTTGCATACGGCTGGATATGGAGAGTAAATTTTGAAATGAAATGCTATTTTATGTGTTTTTGAGTGAAGGGAAACATCTATTAATGTTTAATGTTCAGTTATGTTTGACATTTGAAAGAGTTTCTGTTACACTGAAGTTTTCATTGCACAGTGCAATCGTTACCATTGTGTAGAAGAGTAGAGCTTATGGTTATGGATAATACTCCTATAAGGCATTAAGCCTTGTTCAGTGAGCAGTAGCTTTGCTAGAGCTAGTGCAGTACTTTCCAGTATTTCTCAAGTATTTTCCTATTTGAGCTGTTTGGCTGTATACAGTCTTTTAAATGTACAAAATAACTCAGTCAAATACAAACAGGCCTCACTCAAAATCACAGACTTTTGAGAATCAACTTAAAATAAATGAGCATATTTCACTAATTATATTAAATTCATTGTGTCATAAATTAATTTAGGAGATTTTACATGATTTATTCAGGTAGATTCCATTAAAAAACCAAGCCTTAAAAACTACTCAAAAAATATTGAGTGTAATATTGTTACCATATTTTTTTTTAAGTAAATAGCACGTTGCATTTTTTAGTGTATTAATCTTTTATTTTATTCAAACGTTTTCTCGTAATTAATACTTTACAACTTTACAAAAAATAAATAATAATAACAACAAGAAAGAAAGAAAATAATAATAAATAAAAAATAAGAAAAGAGAGAAAAAAATATAACAATAATTAAGAAAGAAGAAAAAGAAAGAAAGAAAATAATAACAATAAATAAAAAATAAGAAGAGAGAAAAAAATATAACAATAATTAAGAAAAAAAGAAAAAGAAAGAAAGAAGGAATTACAGGGCAGTGATACAATCAACAGAAATGCACATTATGGCTGCATTCACAGTTACTGTTTGGGACTGACAGCAGTTGCTTACAGGTGAGAGACTTGAAATTTTAATTTTTATTTATTCAGCAGATTAAAACATCTGTTATGAATGAACAGCTGAAGTCACAACCGCATTCAGGACACTAGAGCGACAGAATCAAAAATGGCGTCATAACACCGGGAAGTTTTATCACAGTTGACAGCCCGTTTTTAAATAAATGAGCCCAGTCGAGGCTTGTCCTATCATCACACAGCTAAACAACTAAATTAAATGACTTTAATGCTTTGTTAGCGAGTGCAGAGAGCGCTTGGTGCGCGCGTCTCAGAGCTCGTGCGGTCGCGTCCACGGCACTGACGGTGCTCCGGTGGATCTTAATATGAACGCGAATCATTTCTCCTTCTCTGTCTCTGTCTCTGTGGGTGAATTAAACCCGTCATGATTATATAGGCAACTCGATGTCCCGTGCTGTTCCGTTCATTCAGCGCAGCTTTGAATGCGGTTGTGAATCCTGACAATGTAAAGGCGTCAGTTCGGCTATGTATATGCGGCTCTGACGGTTGTATAATAATAGAATGCTCTATGAAGTGATGTTGCCATACTAGCCTTTACCTTCTGCTCTAGAGTCTTGTTTGTGTTAAACATGGCAGAAAAACAGTCTTAAGTAGGGATAACTGCAGGCTCGCGCAATGGGCGTGGCTAAAAGTGCGACGCATGGACGCACTCCATGCTAATCGACGTATTTTTATAATCAACGTAATCGATGACGTCGACGAATCGCTGCAGCCCTAGTTGCCATTGCTATGGTGTTTTGATTAGTTTTTAGCATGTTGCTATTGTAATGGAGGCGAGCTAGTAAGAGTTGTGCCCCTGATCTCAAGAGGCGCACTGGTGACCGATGCTCGAGGCTATGATCTTTAGCTTCATTGTCTGCAATGCTGGAAACACCAGTTCAAATCCCACTCAGAGCAGGGCAAGTATAACCAGAGGAGTTACACTATGTGGTTGTTAGCACTATGTGGTTGTAAGCAGCTTTCCCACAGGCATTGCTATGCGGTTGCTAGGGGTTCTGGGTGGTTGTTTAGGTGGTTACTAAGATGTTCTGGATGGTTTTTATCTGGTTGCTTTGAAGTTCTGACTGGTTGATAGGTGGTTGTTAGTTTTTTTGTTTTTCAGTGCTGCTATGTCATTGCTAAGAATGTTTGAGGTTTGTTTTTTGTTTTTTTAGAGCTGTGCTAGGGTGTTGCCATGATGTACTGGATGGTTTTTTTGTACGTTATATGGTTGTTAGGGCGTTCTTATTGATTATTGTTAAGTTTTTTTTGTTTATTTTTCGCACGTTGCAATGTGGTTTGGCATTGATAAGCGGATGCTATGGGGTTCTGGTTGGTTGCTAAGGCATTCTGGATGGTTTTAAGTGGTTGCTAGGGAGTTCTGACAGCTTGCTATGGTGTTCTAACTATGGTGTGCTAAGATGTTTTACGTTTTTAATGTGTTGCTATGGTGTTGCTATGCAGTTACTGGAGAATCTTGGCAGTTGTTACAAAGCTCTGGGTGGCTTTCAGTACATAACTATGCAGTTTCTGGGGTGTTCTCGGTGGTTGTTAGGGGGTTGTTATGCCAAAGCTGTGGTGTTTTAAATGTTTTATTTAGCACATTGCTTTGTGGTTGCTAGGGTGTTGCTATGTGGTTTGTTGGTAGGTTCTGGGTGGTTACTAGTGTGTTCTAGGTGGTTGTTAGGGTGTTGCTAAGGTCATTTTATTCCAGTGTATTGTTAGGGTGTTGCTATGCAGTTGCTAGGGGGTTCTGGGTGGTTAACTAAGTGGTTTAACTTGTTGCTGTGTTGTTCTAGGTTGTTAGCAATATAAATAGTAAATCTTGCCTAAACACACCTCAGACAATCACGAAAGTGTGTCTTAAAGATCTATAGATACTTTCATCTTTACTAGATCTGTTAAAATTTCATTGGCCATTACGTATGTTTAGAAGTTGCTGCGACAGCAATATTTTGTACCTTACTTGCAGTTTTCCCTGCTCTCACTTTACGTAAGACTTTGGGCCAAAGACAACAAACGATGGAGTGATGCGTCTCCTCTCTCTCGTTTATTGCTCCATCATCTCTGTATCTGAGGATGGACGTCTCGTCCCGGGCCGCTGATATCCACAGAACTCGCTGTTTCTGTGCCCTTTTCAATGCCTCATAAACGCCGCACTATAAACGGCCCATTGGAGCAGGTTTTACATCCCCGAATTCCAGTCGCATCCCTCACGTTGGCATCGGACGCCAGTTCCTGTGAAACCTTCCCTAACAATTACACATTTACAAGTAGAGACATTCTTCCCTGTGGTTTGAATAGCTTGTTATTACTCCATGAAATTGCTTCATGGATGTCAAGCGAATGGTCGGACTGGCAGCGGCGTACAGAAGTGGGTCAGTTGGAACGGGAAAACGACATACGGTAGTCTTCCAAAGAGGCAATATTTTATCAAAATGATATTCAAACCTCCCAGTGCAGAAATACAGGCCGAGTACTGGCGCCATTTGAAGTAAAGCGTAATATTTGTCTTTGAAATAAGTTTATCGGAGAAAGAACAGCAACTTCCTGGATTTTGAGCACAAAGAGCTGGATTTGTTTTTATTTCACGCCAAAGTGTTGGCAGCGGCAGCCTATCTTTTCTTGTTTGCTGAAGCATCGATATGAAAATACTATGCCATTAGAAGCATGAGCGTTCGGTGCCAGAAAACGCTTTGCCGTTTCTCTCTCTAGATTTATGGAGTCATTTTTTTTCTCCCCCCTCTTCTTCAGTGTAATTTCTGTTGAGCCGCATCTGGAAGTATTTATTTCAGTGCCATGTAATCCATCTCGTGGCGCAGTAAACAGACTGGCTATTATTTTTGAATAAAGTCTCATCTTCAGGCTTCGAGAGCTGCCTGCGAGCCCTCCTGGCTGTTTCAGATGCTATTGATTTACGGTGGGTTTTTCCACATGCTGACCCCCAAATCCCACTTCACAGCGAGGTGGTGTACAGTACGGCCCATTAAGTCGGAGTTCTGGGGATGCACTTCCCCGCTGGAGTGCGCTGGATCTGGCTGTGCTTTGACTCCCCAAATAACAGGGCTCCGCAGCACAATAACAACTCTAATCCTTTAGCCAGAACTCTCGAAGGTGCTGCTTTACTCTAAATCACGCCGCTTTTAGCGTCTCTTCAGTTCAGGGACAGAGGGCAGAGCTCAGATTCTGATTATAATACAGTTGTTTACAGCAAAGCATCGTTGGGCATTTCCAGAGAAATTAAGCAATATCAAGATCAGTTGGGTTTTATGATGCCATGCCTTTTATTTACTGACTGTGGCATGACTTGGATCAGGGATTCCCAAACTTTTTTCCAAACTAAACTTAATCAACAGAGACCTTGACTTTCATTGAAACGTTTTTGTGATCTACGTTAGCCTCATAGCTATTTGCACTACAATTTTTACTACTATTTTTACATGTTTACATATACATATATCATATGCAATTTAATTATATAAGCTGAATTAAATTATTATTGATAATTTTTATTAGAATTATGTTTATTGATATAAGTATAAGTATCTATGTAACGTATCAATGCAATATTATACAAAAAAAAAAAACATTGACGAGTGATCATTTAGAGCTGCATTAGTGATCTGTATCCACTGCACCGCTCAACCCTGCTCGTTCTACCCATCAAACTCTCACCCCATGATTTTACAGACAACGATACGCCCGAGAGAGAGCGGGAAGACTGTCTGAAATTCGTTATTGCATTAAAACCCACACTTAGCCTTGTCTATTTTCCTAAGCCCTCTGGATTTCAGATTGAAGGCGTTTGAAGGAGGTTCTGACCCGGGACGACTGTACATGGATACAGTTGAACTGGAGCGCTGGCAGTCTGACGGGGAAGTCCCAGTCATACGGCATCTCGTATGCGCAGCAGCCTTGATCCAATTCAGCCGGCTCCACGCAGACAGGACCGTCCTGCCGGGCGCCAGCGCACACACACGTTCCCACATCTGTCTCGTGCTGCTCATGAATATGCACGAGCAGGAGTTACGCTTATGGCAACGTCTCATTACGGTCAGCGAAATGCACACGCATGCAGCTCTCTGCTATCTTGTCTTGAGACCTTTCATTCACACGTTAGAGGTTAGTCCACCCAAAAATCAAAGTCCTGTCATTTATCATCATTTACTCGCCTTCATGTTGTGGCAAGGTGTGCTATACATCTGAAGCTGTACAGCAGAGCCAACCATAGCTTTGTGATAGGAAAAGACATTATCTGAAAATCATTATTTTGCTGAAAATCGTTTTTTTTTTCAAAAAAAAAAAATGTGTGTTGATGTGTCAGTTCAGCAGTCAAGGAGGAGGAAGATTTTCAATGAATAACAGCTTAAATTTTTGCCTTTTCCTCATTCAAAGCTATCGTATGATTTTAGAAGATAAAATAAAGCATGCAAGTTGTATGGCAGTGTTATTTTACTATCATTGTTATACTATTACAGTTATATTCATATATTTAATTCGTTTTTGTTTATCTTTCTTCTGGTTTATTGTATTTTTAGTTTAGTTATTTTTAGTAATTTAGTTGTTTTTGTCATTTTAGTACATGAAGTTAACCTGAATGAAAATGAGAAATGTTGGAATAAAATTTATTTATTTCAGTTAAAGTTGAATATAAATATAATTATTTATATTATTATTACTATTTTATTTCTCTCTCTCTCTCGATGTGTATATATATATATATATATATATATATATATATATATTGTAATGTTTTAATATTTCAAAAATAATTACATTTTAATTTAAGTTAAAGATAAAGTTTAAAGTTGAAGTTAAAGTTAAAGTTGTATTTATTATTATAAATGTAACTTATTTATATTATTATTATTATTATTTTTTTTTTGTCAAATGTACTCTAATAATAATTTGTACCGTGTACTTTAATCACACTTTTATAACGCTTTTGCACTTTTTGAAGCTCAACTTTCATTGAATGATTAAGAGCATCAGGGACATTCTGTTAAACATCTCCTTTTGTGAAAGAAGAAAGAAACCCGTACGGTTTGGAACGACATGAGTGCGAGTAAATGATGACAGAGCTTTCATTTTTTGGGTGAACTATCCTTTCTTTTTCTCGTCCAGTTCCTGCCCAGGCTCGGTCTGTGACAGATCTTTGTTTTTCTTCGCTGGTATTTATGTTCTTTTTGTACCGAAGTGTTTAAATGTATTCCTGACCCTTTTGTCTAATGTGTATCTTGGCCTGCGGACTTTGCGTAAAAATGACAAGAGCGAACTATTGGAGGTGTTCAGGCTGAAATATGCACACCACTCAGTTTTATGGAGCGTGCGAAGGACTCGCTTTTGTTTATTGACACTAACAATGTTCCTGTGTTCATCAAACCGGCCGGCCAGCGTAAAACAATGACTGTTTGTACGGTCACACACGAGACCTGCGGCTTATTGTTTATGAAACACATGCATAAACAATGCCTGATGGCTGCCATTTTTTTTATTGGGCATAAAAATAAGCGGAAGACAGAATGATACTGTAGCTAATGAGTTGCATCTGTTCCCCTCAGTGCAGGACTGATAATTGGAGTGTCATCTCTCGGCGGAGAGGAGACAGTTTGTCTCTCACATTTACGCGGCTGGCCAGCGAGAGGACACAGCGGCGCTGATCAAAGATAAACCTCCTCTCGCCAGGGGTCGTCCATCTTTTTTCCTCACGATCCTGGCAGTGATGCAGCTTAACAGGCTAGAAAAGAGAAGTGCAAACAGTTTCCTTCCTCACGCAAACAAGACGACCAAAGAAGCTTTTCTTTCAACTTGGCTCGGGTTTGGCCTGCCACACGGCCGGAGCACTGGAGAGACGAGCTGTTCTTTCCTTGTACTGGTGATCAGATCACGCTGAGTTTAATATTAGAGCCATTCACCTCTCATTACCAAAAATATAATAGAGAAATTTAGAATAGATTGCCTAGTTTCCCTAATAGGTTTAATAAATGTTTGTCTGTCTGGTGTATACTATATATACACTACTACCATTCAAAAGTTTGGGATCAGATTCTTAATGGTTTTTTTAAAGAACTTGTATTCAAAAAGGCTGCATTTACAGTAAAAACAGTAAAATTGAGAAATATTATTATAATTTCAAATAACTGTTTTCCATTTGAATATATTTTAAAATGTAATTTATTTCTGTGATCAAAGCTGAATTTTCAGCATCATTACGCCAGTCTTCAGTGTCACAGATCCTTCAGAAATCATTCTAGAATGCTGATTTATTATTAATGTTAGAAACATTTCTGCTGCTTATTTATTTATTTTTGAACAAAAAAACAACAACAAAAAAACAGAATTTATTCAAAATAGAATTTTGTAATCAATATATACTCCTTTTCAAAATAAATGCTGTTCTTTCTAACTTTTTTCATCAAAGAATCCTGAAAAAACCTTTGACAGTTTTTACAAAAAAAACACAACAATTTCCAACACTGATAATAAATCAGCATATTAGAATGATTTCTGAAGGATCTCTGAAGACTGGCGTAATGATGCTGAAAATTCAGCTTCGCATCACAGAAATAAATTATATTTTAAAGTATATTGAAATAGAAAATGTTATTTTTTAATTGTAATAATATTTCACAATATTACTGTTTTTTTCTGTATTTTTGAGCAAATAAATGCAGTCTTGATGAGCATATACTGTATCTATGGCATATAATTTATTTAAAATATATTATATGGAATTTGAAAATTGATCACCTTGCTGTCTAGATATTGGTATTGGTCATGGATAAACCTGTATGATTTGTATTTGTATGAAATCATGACATATTTTTAATTGTTGGGGTGGACATAATAGGGGACCTATTATGCCCCTTTTTACAAGATGTTAAAATAAGTCTCTGATGTCCCCAGAGCGTATATGTGAAGTTTTAGCTCAATATACCCCACAGATACATTTTTATAGCTTGTTAAAATTGCCACTTTTAGGGTATGAGCCCTAAAAAGTGAGCCCTGTTTTGAGTGTGTTGCTTTAAATGCGAGAGAGCTATTGCTCCCGGAGAAGAGGACGGAGCTTCAAGAGCTCAAGCTCCCACATTAGCAGTGCTAGCCTTTGCAAATAAACATTTCACTATTAGTTCAAGCCTGTTATCTTTACAGAAAACTACTCTGTTTCAAAGTCAGTCATCTGATTATACTGTGCATAATAAATTCACGTTTATATGAATTGCACAGATGGGGAGCACGGCGGGATAAAAATAACAACATAGCTGGTCTCATGCTATCACAAACTTTATAAGTCCCACTTCTGATTATGAGCTCGACAACTTCAAGCGATCGACTCGCATTGCTTTCATATGCAACTTTTAACTACCACATTCCTATTCACGATCATTCTGATAGCACTTGAAGACAACATCAGTGAAAACCAGTGTTGGGCACGTTACTTTAAAAAAGTAATTAGTTATAGTTACTAGTTACTTCTCACAAATAGTAACTGAGTTACATCATTATAAAAGTAACTAATTACCAGGGAAAGTAACTATTGCGTTACTTTTTTTTTTTAATGTTCAAATGTCAAATAACTTGGATGCCCCCAATATTAAATATGTTAAATGAATGAAATGGACACTAAATAGAAAAAAAATATTATTATAAAACATTGTACATTAATCTACAGTTACACTATTTATCTACTGACACTTAGCATCAGTCAGTCAAGCATTAAAATATGATATTATGATAATTTGGCATTATATGATGATAGAACTTTAGTAATAAAGATTTTATTTAGAGCTGATAAAATGTAAAACTGTAACTTGAATGCAATGTAAGTCGCTTTGGATAAAAGCGTCTGCTAAATGCATAAATGTAAATGTAATTAGAATAACCACGTATGAATGCATATTTGTAATGTTGACTGAACTTAGGACTGGTGGGGGTGCTTAAGATATTGTTTGTCATTTAGTGTTTCTATAAAAAAAAGGGGGGGGGGATTGATAAGATAACAAAACTACTACGAATTCTACTACTAATAACAATATAAAACGCACTAAGGATTAATGAGCTGCTGGCTTCATGAATATTAATCACGTTGTCTGCGTTCGCTCGAATTGATTTGCTGAAATCAAAACAGGGATGATAATAGGTGAGCGTCAGCCAATGAGATTGTCGTTTGCGCATTAGCTCCGCCTACTACCAGAGGACCTGGCAGTTCTTAAAAGCTGAAGAATTCCAAAGGAACTCCGTTATTTTGACAGGAAAATGCAACAAAGAATATCGTTTACATGTAGCGCGCCAATTCTGCATGTTATGAAAGACTCTCTCGCTCTGTATCTTTCTTTGCGCACGCTGTGTGTGTGTGTGTATGTATGTATGTGTGTGTGAGACAAAGCTACGGCGAGTCGTGCGCCTTCACACTAGAGTTTACAGTACGTCAAATACAGCTACACTGCGCATCCATTCAGATGAACTGAAAAATAAAATTCTAATAATATTATAATAAATTATAGTAACGCCACATTTTATTGTCAGTAACGGTAACGGCTTTGTAACGGGGGAAACAGTAATTTGTTTGATTACTCGTTACCGAAAAAAATAACGCCGTTAGTAACGCCGTTTATTTATAACGCCGTTATTCCCATCACTGGTGAAAACACACAAGAGACAATGATAGCTTTAGCAAATTACCCTTATAGAGTGCCAAGAAGCTCTTTCAGAAAGGCAATTTGGAAAACAAACGCATGATACTTATTACTTACTTTGTCTGGAGCTGACGTTCACGCACGAAGCGTTGGTATTAAAGGGGTGGTTGATTGCGATTTCACTTTTTTAACGTTAGTGTGCAATGTTGCTGTTTGAGCATAAACAATATCTGCAAAGTTACAGCGCTGAAAATTCAATGCAAACGGAGATGTCTTTTAAAATTCTGTCAGTTTAATGCCTACAAAAATGGCTGGTAAGGGACTACAACGAGTTACTTCCCAGGTCTGTTACTCATGAACCCAGATAAACCCCGCCCCCGGGAACACACAGCAAAGGGGGCGAGGCCATGCTGCGCTGCTTCAGAGAAAACTAGGGGTGCACGTAAAAATCTATTCATATATGAATCGCGATTCTGTCTTCTAACGAATCTAATGGATTCACTAGTTTCAAAATCAGTGTCCTAAAACAACGGTTCTTAATACTGTTTCTCGCTTCGCCTGCTCTGCACACGCTCTGCATCTCTCTCTCTCACACACACACACACACACACACACACACACTCTCTCTCTCTCTCTCTCTCTCTCTCTCACCCACACACACACTCTCTCTATCTCTCTCACACACACACACACACACACACACACACTCTCACACACACACTCTCTCTCACACACACACACTCTCTCTCATTCAGATCGTCAGATCAGCTCCAACTGTTCCAATTATACACTTATTTTCACACAGCTATGAGAAGCCTTATACATGGACGCGCGTGCAGTTGCTGTGCTGTATTAAAGCTTTAATCAGGATAAAACCGTATATTAAAAGCTAACAGAAGCAGTAGCATTTACAAATAACAGAGTATCTAAAAGTATGAGACAACAACAAACAAACATACCATTAAGAGTCGTGCTTGCACAGGTTCTGCACGATCCTCTTCACTAATATCCTCAGTGTCTCAATCGGGCTCAAACTGATAAATATAGACAACACCACTGTTTACAATTCAACCGGAGCACATGCTGCTGAGGCGAGGGGCGGGACGTTTAGACGCACACTAGAGGCGGTTTAGCCAATCACAACACACTGAGCCAGCTAACCAATCTGAGCCCATCGAGGGAGGGGCTTCATAAAAACAGGAAATAAATCGAGGCGTTTGTCCGAGAAGGGACAGAGTGGTGTGGAATAAAGTTAAATTATGTGAAAAATAATGCGTTTTTTAAAAAACGAAGCATGAACACATGTTAGACTGCACCCCATAAACACAATCAAGCCTAGAAAAAAAACAGTCAACCACCCCTTTAATTCCTAAACATATAGGGGACATTACTGATTTTTTCTGGGATATTTCCTTCGAAAATGAAATTTAACCACAATGTCCTCGGCTCAGATGGGAGGAGATTATGGTGACTCCTATGTTCATTAGTGCATCCCAAAACACAACACTTGTAAAGCCTCTTTGGTGCTGACAGTGTATATATCTCCAGTAATGGCGGACCGCATCTTCTCACTCAGGGCTGTGTTTATGCTAATAGGGCAGAGAGCGTCACAAATGGGCGGGACTTTTTCCCCACAACTGTGTTCAAACAGCTTATAAAAGTGATTTTTGCATAATAGGTCCCCTTTAACTCTTATGACACTGAGCTGACAATAACGATCCATTGCAAATAAATCAATCAGTTAATGTGTAATGTTCACGTGACCCTTTTGACCTTTGTGTAAACAGTGTTGGGGAGTAACTAGTTACATGTACGGAATTATGTGATTTAATTACAAAATAAATGTAATTGTAATTAGTTACAGTTACTGAGAAAAAAATTTTTTTTTAATTAAATTAGTTACTTTTGAAAATGTTAATGATTACAAAGGGGGGTTACATCTGAATTTTTTCACACACACCCACATACAGATTTAATTGACTTTTTTCATAAATTGCATTGACTGCTCTAAAATGAGACACCAGTGTTTCAGGAGTTTTGACAGAATAGTACACATGCTTATTCGATAACTGTGTTTCCTGTCATAACTATGCAAACATTTGATTTCAAAACCAGTATCATAGTTATTAAACTATTTCTTATTATGATCTTAAATCTGTATGATCTCAAAGTAAATAAGAGGTGTTAAGTCTGATTTTGCGGTGGCTGTGCTTTAAATTAAATTATTACACAGCTCTGTGGAATGCTTGATTCTGATTGGTCAGTCGTGACATTCCAAGGTCTGTTATTCCCGATAACAACTGGTAAAAGCTAATAACACAGACTCATCCGGGTAACTTAAGTCAGTGCTATATGCTTGCTAGGAACAGTTTTTCTTGGTGGAAGCTTTGCGTTTGGTTAGCTAGCTAAATATTAAAACTCAATTCAATATTATGTATACAATTCCTTAATTCTGTCAACCTGGTAACGTGGACTCACTCTCGCGTTTCATACAAACACAGCTGCTGCCATTTTGTTTTGTACACAGTAATGGATTATAAGATAACTAACAAACTAGTACTGTAAGTACTAATACTTATTATTTATGTGGTGAAATGTTGTGTAATAAAAGTGGTATGGCTGCACCATATCCCTTAAATGTCCGTCTAGTTTGAACTTGTCGCTTACTAGCAACTGCTTTCTTCATGGAAGCTTTGCGTTCAAATATTTAATCTCAGATCAGTGTTTCATGTCTAATTATTTACTTTTGTGGCAAGCAGCCGTGTTATCCCAGCCGTGTTATCCCATCCCATCTTAGAGATTATTAAGCATCCCGAAGTCGAGGCTGAAATGCAGGGGTGACCGTGCCTTTTCAGTTGCTGCTCCTAGTTTGTGGAATGCTCTGCCCCTCTGTATTAGATCTGCACCTTCAATATCTGATTTTAAATCCATGTTGAAAACTTACCTTTTTGATTTGGCGTTTTATCAATGAGAACTTTCTACTGTTTCTTTTAGTTATTATTGTGTACTGTCTTATTGAAATGTCACATTGGTCAACCCTTGGTTGTGTTTAATAGTGCTATATAAATAAAATTGGCATTGACATTGACATTATAAGCAGGATAATGTACATTCAGCCAGTTGTTATCGCAAAATAAAGATGTCCATTATCCCTTACTTATTATAATCTTAATTCAAGTGATGAAGGATTTTGAAAGTGTGACAGTAATTAGTGTTGAGTTCTACTGTAAGGTTAACCCTGCCTGGTTTAAATGTTTGAAAATGATTAACAGTTGAAAATATTAGAAATTTAGAAAAGTAATCAAAAAGTAATAAAATGTAATGTTACATTACTTTAATAAAGTAATTGAAAAGTTACACTACTTACATTTACATTTACAAATTACATTTTAAATAGGGTAACATGTAATCTGTAACCTATTACATTTCCAAAGTAACCTTCCCAACACTGTGTAAACAACTGCAGTCCAAGAGCAAATACTCTTGCACGTGAATATAAAACTCAACTTTTCTTTTTTGACTGTCAGACTCACACGGTTAGAGAAAATAATTAATTCACATCATGCAACCAATGCAAATTCAACAGCTTGCACAAATAACCGCCAACATATGGTGACCATTCACAGGAGTGACGGACACGAGCGCGCGTCCAATAAAGCCTTCCAGACCCCTGCCAGCCGTCCGTATCCACCGA
The DNA here is from genome assembly GCA_027422415.1 of Schizothorax lantsangensis. Taxonomy (NCBI): domain Eukaryota; kingdom Metazoa; phylum Chordata; class Actinopteri; order Cypriniformes; family Cyprinidae; genus Schizothorax; species Schizothorax lantsangensis. Next base: position 28,906,123 of record CM049858.1, read on the forward strand.
TCCCAGATTTCTGATCCGTGCGCTGCGGATTTCAGCACACTCCGTAATATATACAGGCAATAAAATCAGCGAGGGTCAGTTGCTGCGCTACTGGAATGCGTTTGTACAGCGGCGCTTCTGTACGCGGCCTCTCAAACCGCACGGCCTCTTCCTTCTTGTACTGTCAGCAGGCGATATTTCATCAGAAAGCCTCTCTCTGCACAGATGCTTCCTCTGCCCATGTTGCAGATATTTTTTTTCCTGGAGTTTTTCTTGGAGCCCGTCGGCTGGGTTTCGCCCAGGCAGAGGTGCGTCTTGCCACCCACTGCCAAGGCCAGAGGCCGGCCTAGATGAGCCGCATCTGAACCTGGAGACCTCCGCCGAGTGTTTCCATAAGGGGGGAGCGGAGGTCTTACTTAGCACTATTGAACTGCAAAAATCGAGAGTTATGAATGGCCAAGCGGAGGCGTCGCGAAGCCCGGTTTGCAAAAGCATGAAGGCAGAATGTTTCATCCGCATTTGTGTTTGCACTGAAGTTATATTATCTTAGTGTCGTTTAAAGATGACTGAATGAGATCAGAAAAATGCTCTTCGTCACCATCCGTTTATATTTGACTCTGTCGTTTTTATTTCAGGCGTTCTAAATCATTGAACTTTCTCGTTGCATAATTTCCTTGAGTAAGTTGCAGGTGTTTGTGTTGAAATGCCAAATTGATGAGTGAATTCACTCCTTGATTTTTTGTGATGTTTTAGGTGGGTAAACAGTGTCAGGTATCTTCCTCACCAGGGTCAGAAATTAACCAGGCCTCAAGTAAAAAAAAATGCCACCAAAAGTGACCAGTAGCTGTCTGATATTTCTATTTGCCGTTTCAGTTTGAGTGTTCTAAAGTAACGCTTATATCAGTGGCGCCTGCAGGTGTACGGCTGTACGCACTGTGCGTACCATGAGCGCTGACCTGAGATTTGGCCCGCAAACATTTCAGCAGTAAATTAGGCGTGTCCCATATTTCTGTCGACTGAACAAGCCATGCCATTAATTATGAATGTATCAGTCTTTTGCAGCCAAAGTCAATTTATGTGTATAAATATTACGCCAAATAGAAACATAAAATAGTGCTTTCAGACTACAACAATTAATTTGTAGCCTATTTTACAAATGGGAATACAACGAATTCATGACAATGTTTTACATAAGCTACCTGTAAAATGTATAGTGACAAGTTCCTGCTCAAGACAGACGGCAAGCGCATATGTATTACTCTTACCTTTATGAGCAAAAATAAGCGTATTTTAGCATAGTTTCACTATCAAGAAAAAAATGCAAGTGACTGCTCTGGTGTTTCCATGTCCTGCAAAGTGCGCTTCAGCTTCCACTCTTCACACAAACGATTAGATATGCGCCTAGCGCACATTTAGCCTATATAGTTTAAACATTTAAACTAACATTGTGATATGCTTGAACTGGTTTATATCTATAGATTTTATTTTAGGCGAATCGTGATGATTTGAGAAGGCTAAATTGATCAAACACAGGCTATCATCAGCTCATTGTCTGCCGCTGGTCGCTTGGTCGTGACTTTAAAAAAAAAAGAAAAGAAAAAAAACGTACATTTAAACGAACAAAAAATGCTCCAAAGATTTTTCTAAATTAACTTTATAAAAAAACGAAATGAAATATAATCACTTTACCATTACATACAACCCCCCCCACCCCAAAAAAAAATAAACTGTGCGTACCCTCGGAAGAAATCCTACAGGCGCCCCTGGCTTATATAATGGGATTTTTGATGAGAAAATAACATAATCAGCTTTGAAAACACTAAAACAAGTTTTAAAAGGATAAAAAAGAAAGAAAACCGATTACATTAAAATCTACTGTGACTTAAGACTTAAATTAATTTAAATAATAATTAAATGTAATTGATTTATAAAATTATTATAATTGTTAATTTTAGTTATATTATATAATTTGATCATTTTATTTGTTTTAATTCAGTTGAAATATTTGATGAATGTGACATGAAATATTAAATGTAAAAAAAAAATCGAGAATTCGAAAATCGAGTTTACATCAAAATCTGTGACAGTATTGAGTGGTTTAATCAAGCATGGGAATAGGCCAAATATGCTATTATTGCTTTTGAAATTTATTTCAATTTTTATATGTATACAGTTTTACAAATTAATTTAAATATAATACTTAAAATATACTATAATATTACTATATAATACTTTAAAAATATATATATTTTTAAATTTCTTGTTTTATTTATTTATTTATTTTACAATTTTCTGGTCTGTATGTTATGAAATCTTATGCATCTTTACAGATAATTTCATATTTTGATATGGACTGTATTTTACTGCTAACAGCCATAATTAAATTAAATAATTAAAATAACAAATAAATATAATTCAATTATATAATTATTATAAATTATAATTATATCATTTAATTATAGTTTTAATTCTGTTAAAATATATAACAAATTAATGTGACATGAAATGTTACTAAAAATGTTTAAAAAAATATTCAGACACTGTTCGTCACTGTATGGGAAGTGAAATCTGTGCTGCTTTCCCTTCTTTTCTGTTTGCAAAGTATAAATGATTAGCAGAGGGGAGGACGAGGCTTGAGACGCTGCGACAGCTCTCATGATTGAAAATATATTCCATACAGGAAGGAACTCTTCCCTGAGATATATCTCCATTGCTTTCCGTTGAACGTGCACATTATATACATATATCAGGCTGGATTTATTTTTCAGGATCTTTAGGGAACCCCTCTCGGTCAGCTTCCTCCAGGATGTGTATTTATATGTTGGAAAATAAGCCTGTGATGTTGTGTGAGGCCGAATGAAACTGAGAATCTGCTGTGATGGAAATATCCAGCATGTAATAAAGCGCCATTCATGCTCAATCTGTCAAACTGAGAAACCCAATCAGAGCAGAATTCACACAATCAATCAGTTCAGTAAAGCATTGCATGTTTCAAATCAAAACTTTTATATTGTTTTCTTTATGAACACTCGAGATTTTCATTTGTAAATGCTTGTTCATGTAGGTCATTCATTTCAGAAAGCGTACATGTTTTCAGTACGTTGCTAGGGTGTTCTGGGTGGTTGCTGTGTTATCTAGGGTGTGCTATGCGGTTGCTAGGGTATTCTGGGTGGTTGTTATGTGATTCATGGAATGTTTTTTCACAGTTTTTAGATTAATCTCAATGGTTGCTAGTTTCTAGTTGTAATTTCTACAAGAGGTTGACCGATAGTGGCTTTTACCGATAACGATAACTGGGCTGGACCACACTGGCCGATAACTGATATAGTTTTTAAAATGGATATTGAATGAAAAGAAACATAATACTATGTAAAATAGTACTGAACTTTATCACAAAAATAAAAATGGCAGCGGCTATTTGCACTAAGTGTAAATAGCGATGGATTCTATTTACACTGTTAAAATAGCAAGATTTTCTGCTATTTATACTAGCCAACTTATTGCAAATAGTGGCAATTATCTGCACCTCAGTATTGTAGTACATTATAAAACAGTACGCAATAATAACGTATTGAGTGTAAATTATAATTTTAATTCAAATAACTAAATGGATGCCACCTTATTGGGTCAATAAAGCCCTCCCTACGCCTACCCTAACCCTACCCGATACTTTATTTTCAACTTTTTGATTATTTCCTTCATTTTTATTGAAAATAAACGCCTTTCTGATGCGATATGAGATTTGAAAAGGGAGAGAAAAAAAAGTTCGGCATTAGGTATTGTTTAAAACCTAACCCTAACCCTAACCTCCAAAACAAAAGGTTAGTAAAGTATGTTAACCATGGGACACTGCACATATTTAAGAGACCCTTCATTTTTTACATATTAGCAGGAAATGCACTAAAACACCAGTCTGTTACATTTTTAGAGCTTTATAAATGAAAACCTTCTTTTGGTTGCCCAATTCCGGGGGAAACCACAGACTTGGCAACCCTGGAGGCATCAGTGATTCCGCCTCTAGAGGTCGCTTTCACTCTCGTACTGGATAATTACAGCAACGGATGCAACCCGGAAAAACTTTCGGTATGGATTTATGCCGATAATCAATTGTTATAGCAATCAATTATCAGTGCAGATTAATCCGCAAAACCGATAAATCGGTCGACCTCTACTTGCTAGGGTGCTATGAGTGATTGCTATGTGTTATCTAGAGAGTTTACAGTATATGGTTGCTAGGGTATATAAATGGTTGTTAGGGCATTGTGCATGTATCAAGCTAAATTTTCATGCATTGAAAATTGAAAGTTTAGTTTTTCCACATCCAGTGTAATAGATACAGGTGCAAACGTTCCCGTTACAGCTGCTTCTGGATCACATGTTCTCCTGTTCCTCGTTGGTCCTGATTAGAAATCTGCTCTCCAGTGTACTGATCCTATAATTGGACTCGGAGATAATGACCCAAAGAAACAGAAGTCGCCAGCAAATCAAGCCTCGACCTTTGAGCTTTGATACGCGAGTTTGGCTTTATAAGTTCCAGCTTGTCAGAGCTTTCACAATATCCTTTCTTTCTTGCCTTATTCTGTGGGCTTTTTTTCCAGTCAGTTCATGTTTCTGGGCCTGTATCTAGTTTGAGTCGTCTGTTTTCCTGAATCCAGCTCCGTCCCGTCTGGGACCCGTCTCCATTTCGCTTTTGTGTCCTGTTAAAACGCCAGACAAATGAAGAGTTCGCCATAATACAAATGCAAAAAAACACGCATCAAAAACAAATTGTATCGCATGAAGGACGCGGCCAAACGGCACACATCTGCTTTCTATTCTCCGTTTCTTTTATAAAAAGGAAATTAAATGACATATATAACGATCTACCACCCCGAGTGGCTTTGGATTTCGTTGGCTCCTTCCTTTTTACCCACAATGCAGCTGTACGTATTGTCTTGCTGCAGTCGCTGCAATGCTTTCTCTTGTTTTCCTCCCTGTGGTTGAATAATGATAATTAATGGCGCTGTCGGTGGCGTTTGCAGGGTTCTGTTCATAAAGACACTTGTTATTTTTATATGTTGCCCGTGACTGGATCCGCCTTTCACTCCGGGATTGTGGTGACCTGATGGTTTCCTTCATGAAATACAGATCTCTGTTGGCATCAACACAGGATCCAGAGTCATGTTCTTAAGTAATTACGATGATGTTTGTGTGTGACCACTTATTACTGTCCAACCAAGTGCTTATGGGAGCTCAGATGACAGATGATGTTGAACGCCTCATACAGTATGAAGGATACGCAGTGGACCGAGAACATTGCATTCAGAGTATGTCAATGACAAATGGATGAGGATTCATGTTGGTTTCATACATTTTTGATGAAAGTTTATACAGTTTTTTAACAAAAGTTTTGATTGAATGGCAAATGTCCAGTGGTTAACCAAGTCAAATTAATGCTTCATTTACACATTGAATACACTGTAAAAAAAAATCTATTTTTGAAGTTGTTTATATGATTATTGGAGTACGTTTTACAAGAAAATACTATTTTTGCCTTTCTGCTTCAAAATTTCACGTTCAATGTTTTCAACACTGATAATAATCAGAAATGTCTTGAGCATCAAATCACTATATTATTATGATTTCTGAAGGATCATGTGACACTGAAGACTGGAGTAATGATGCTGAAAATTCAGCTTTGATCACAGCAATTAATTACATTTTACAATTTATATTCACATAGAAAACAGCTATTTTAAATTTTAATAATATGTCACAATTTTTCTGTTTTTACTGCATTTCTGATTAAATAAATACAGCCTTGAGCAGAAAAGACTTCTTTCAAAAATATTAAAAAAAATCCCTTGAATGGTAGTGTTTATGATTTCTGTATGATTATATGTATTTTCGGTGTCTTTTAAACATTATTCAGGCAAAAATATTTGAATCATAAAACATATTTGCAACCTAGTTGTTATACTGTTCAGAAATAAAATGTGAACCATATAACAACTACTTTGCAGTCGTGTGGACCCTCACAATTACACCCCTGTGACATTTTTAAAGTCGAGCCTTCAACAAATCAGAATGCCTTTCCACAAATAGATTCATAAACCACTTGTTAACCACATTTGTTTTGTATCTGCGCTTCTAATAGATGAGGAGGGTGTTTCGTAACCCGCAGAACCAGAAATACTTCGATTAAACATTAAAGGGGAAAAAAGCAGCACATTCCAGGCCGCGTCGTCTGTGAAACCGGAAAACAAGAGCCGGCCTTCTGCCTCTGTGGAACTGGAGCGCTAATTCAGAACAGATTTGCTTTTCTCTTGTGTTCCCCGACAGAGTGCCTACCGCAGGAACGGGATGACTTTCCTGGCCTGCTGAGGTGAGCGAGAGGAGGTCTGGAGGAGCCGAAGGAGTCTCTGTCTGCGTGTGTCTCTCTGTGTGTTTACAGGTTCGTTTGGACAGGAAGTGCTGTGGACTGCCACAAATCTGGATTGGACACTTTTTGTTTAGTTGGTGTTCATGTAAACTCTAGTAGTACGAGATTCCTCTTTTGTAAACAGGTTTCATTTTGTATTTTTAGTCAGTTACAAAAAGTACTCCATAATAATTTCATCTTTTTTGATGAGGATGTGTAGAACTAGTTTCTGATGCTTAATATTTTTTCTTTCTTTTTTGGGGGTAAAAGTTGAATAATGAAAACTCATCTTCTTTTTGATGCTGTAATACTTTATTTCTTCAATTGTAATATCTTGCTTTTGTATTTCTATACCATTTCTGTTTAGATTTAGAGGATTTAATTTATTTTCTTTTTTTTATAAAAATCTTGGAATAAAAACGTTTTAAATTCAATTATTTGTTTATTTATTTATTTAAAGATTTTTAATAAAGAAGTCATGGTATTACCATAATGTTTTTAAACATGTGAATACCATGTTTTATTTATTTATTTATTTTTATTTTATTTATTTATTTTAGTGAACAAGAAACTAAAAACCCTTAACTATTTTCTGTCATTTTTATCCTTTAGCTCATGGTTGTATATTGATAAGCTTGGAATATCCATCTATCTCTCTCTCTCTCTCTCTCTCTCTCTCTCTCTCTATATATATATATATATATATATAATATAATATACAGTATATATAATCCATTTTTTTCAGGTATGGAAAAATCATTATTGAATATCTATCTTTCTGTCTGTCTGTCTATATATATATGTGTGTGTGTGTGTGTGTGTGTGTGTTTGTTTGTCTGTGTGTGTGTCACAGAAAGGTCATGAAAATGATTAGATCAGAAGGTGTGGAAACCCTGCATGGTATTGTCATAGTACATGTCCAAAATATGGTAATATGAGAGTACTTTTAGTTCCTTTTTTGTTAGTAAGAAAGAGTTAGAAGTTGATAGTTTCAGGTGGGTGTCACTCGTCGACTCGAACAGATCCGAGCTCTAGATTCTCAGAAGAGCACAATGTAAATAAAGCTCACAAGCTCATTCTCCATCAGTTCCTCGAGTGAGACGCACTGGTGTTGAGCTTTATCAGCTATCAAATCAGCAGTGATAGTTTCTGAAACACACACACACACACGTGTGCTCATGTTGACAGTTCTGAACGAGCGGACTGTCGGGTGTTTAACGGGGCCTGAGGGTCAGCGCGGGTGTTGTGTTGTGTTTGATGGTAATGTTCTCTGGGGGATCACAGCTGTTACGCTCTCGTCTGAGAAACTGCTCCAATCACACGGCCAATTGAAAACGCTTTGCCTATCTGAGGAGCGTCAGCTTCTCTTAACCTTGATTTGTGCTGCTGCACTGCACAGACTGATTCTGTGCACAATTACACAGTGTTTTTGAAAGAAACTAGTATGCACCGGATTCTGTATTATCAGTATAACATCTGGGCTTGTTAAATAATTACATACAGCGCTGCGTGTCATGCAATTCTCTACTTGACTTTCCATTTCCAGTGTGACAAATGACCCAGAATTTGTGCAAACCAAGATGATGATAACGCCACTCATTTCATTAAACATGCAATGTGATGTGACAAAATTGTATTCCATTTTTCTTACCATATTTACATTTTTACATTTGCAAATTATTTTTTCCTTTCTTGAAGTCCTAACAATGCAACTGTATTGTCTTATTTTTTATGTATTTCTAATTTTATTTTATTTTTGTGTGGAGAGGTGCTATGCAAATAAAACTTTTTCTTTTTGTATATAACTTTTAAGTAATTAATAATTTTTTACTCACAACTCAGTTTAAAATGCTTTCTTACATTAACATTTTTATATTTTGCATATTTAAATATTTAAATGAGCTAATTTCCCCTTTCCTAGAGATTATTTTGAAATGACTTTTTAGAAGACTCAGTATTAATTTAACAAAATTGCATATGAACGGAAATTATGTTCATAGAATCTATTCACTGTGAATCTATATTATTTATTTATTTTTAAATTGTAATTTGAATTAATTTTAATGAATGATTTTTTCTTCATTATCTTTAAGTAGGCAGCATGCTGGTATTGCATTGTGAACATCAGATTCAGTCCGGACTCATTATGAGGAGAACTGTTTCATTCAGGTCTGTTCACTCATCTGTCATCGGCTCTGCTTTAGTTTAATCCAGTCTGATGTCTTCATGTATTGACCTGTTGCATTTAAACAGATAATACTGATGTCCCGTCCCAAATGCCTTTAATGTGTTCACATTTTTCTGTCAGCACCTTATAAACGTCCCTCAGTAAATCCCTGTATGATATTTCAAGGTGTTCGGTGTAAGCCGGACGTATTGATGTGTAGATCCTCGTAAATTCGCCCATGTGAAATCCCAGAGCTTTTCTCTCAGGAGATGGACAGAGATTTATGGAGCTGAAGCGATCTGACAGCCTGCGTTTTATTTCACACACAGCTCAGGTCTGCTGACTGTGTTAAGCGTGTTACAGTACATGTGTCAGATCTTCACTGAAGGTTAAGATGGGACAGTCTTATAGAGCTCTATCTCTAACAGAACATTTAACATGCTTTCATTCACACGGTGTGTCTATCATTTGACTATTACATTAATATGAGTCAGAGCTCTGGCCTCGTAATCACATTTGACACATTACAGCTGTGCATCTTTTAGGCTTAATGCACAGAAAATGTCCTGTTCCAGTCATTTTTATTGTTATTATTATTATTAGTAGTAGTAGTAGTAACTGTTGAATATTGGTGTTACCTGCTTCTGTAAAATGGTTGTGTACAAAGTTCAATATATACACCAATGTTCAATAGATAATGAATATTATTATTATCATTATTAAATGATCAAGAATGAGAGCTACTTTTGTACAGTGGCAATAACTGCAATATGCTGTAAAACACCATTTTTATATTATGATTATTAATTATTATGATTATTATTATTGTTCAATAGTTGTTATAATAATAATAATAAATACTTATTCAATAGTTATGTTCAATAATTTATTATAATAATTAAATAGTTTATAATAAGAATGAATGTTGTTGTTGTTGTTTTTTACCGATAATAATAAACAGACTTATTGCTTTTATACAGTGGTGACATCCAAAATACTCTGTAAGACACCAATGTTTACTAGATAATAATAAATAATAATAATTGTTGTTGTTGTTGTTCACAATAATAATACCCCAGACGTATTGCGTTTATAATGTGGCAACAACCACAAAATGCTTAATATTATGCAATTATATATTATTATATAGGCTATTGTATTGTTTTTTTATGTAAGTTACAGGCCGAATGTAACAGTGTTCTTCTTACTGCAGCTAAATTGTTCTTAAAGGCACAAAAGCACCCTTTATTTGTGGTCAAATCACTGTAACACAGGGCTTTATTAAAGCTGCTGTAAGCATTTGCCTCAGTCGTCAGTTTGAGGCATTAAAGTACCTGTTCCCAGCAGTCTGTGCGCGGGCGGTGACCGGGACTCTTGGCGGTCTCCATCAGTTCAGAGTCAGATGAGACAAACAGACTCATGTGGTTCACCGGCGTCACTAGCACACGAGGAGTCCCACAGGTGCAGCCTGTCACAGCCTATGTGCTTTCACGAGCGGGATACGGGGCTTGTCAGGCCGTCGCTGCTTTGAGTTATAGCTCGCTGCCGAGGATCTGCTTATCTGTGAAAGTCTGATTCTCATTCCAGATCACGGTGCGGTTGAGCTCCAGAGGCAGGCGGATCTCTGCACATATTCGGAATAATGTTGGTGTGAGTTTAGTTTGCATTTCAGGCGTTTATTTGATTTGGCTTTAAAATACGAAAAATATATATATTCAGCAGTATTACTGGAATATGAAACACCTTAGGCCACGAGTTTTGTATGTGCAAGCAACCCCCCCCCCCAAAAAAAGTCCAGTCAAGTAGTCCTATAAACCTTATTTTGCAACACTATTTTCTGTGAAAGTGCGAGACTTCCGAAGTGCAGCAAACTATATAAAACTATTTGCGCAAAAAGTGTGTTAATGATAAAGACAATAAAATAATATGATAACAAATACCAATTTGCAATATCAAGCAGCATAACGGACTGGCTTTGTGCAGCTAAAATAACTGGAAGCAAATGACACCGGAAGTCTCGCACATTCAATGGCCGAGCTGCTATAACATTAAAAAAGGTAGATCAGTAACGTTATATCTGTGGTTGCAATTATTTATGACAACGTCTGATTATAATACATTATGCGTGTCGTTATTATGCATTATATGCATGCTTATTCTTCAAATGCAAAAAAAAAATATACAGCAAAAATATGTTTTTCTTACTGAGCATTTTTGTCTTGATTTCCAGCTTAAATATTGGATAACGTTAAATTAATGTCTTAAAAAATGAAGCAAGTTTAATCTTAAGAAGTAAACCCCATTGACCCATTTTTTCCTGTTTTAAGCATCTATCTTGATTTTGACTAGTGCTGTCAAATGATTAATCTCATCCAAAATAAAAGTTTTTGTTTACAGAATATATGTGTGTAGTGTGTATATTTATTATGTATATATAAATACACACACATGCATATATATATATATATATATATATTAAACTTATGTTTCTAAATTAAATATATTTATATATAATTAAATATATACATGCAAATACATTTAATTTTTTTCAAAATATATACTGTATGTGTGTGTCTTTATATATACATAATAAATATACACAGTACACACATATATTCTGTAAACAATTTTTTTTATTTTGGATGAGATTATTTTTAAGAGCACTAATTTTGACACATTTTTCAGAAAACAATACCTAATAGCCTCTGAAGTCATTTTGCTTCTCAAATAAATGTATCTTGACTTAAGAATGTTTCAATATTTGTACTGGAAAACAAGACAAAAATACTGAGTCATTTCATTTTTGCATCGTTTTTGCAGTGCATTATAATCGGTGGTTGCAATTATTTGTTAACATCTGATTATAATACATTATGAATCTTGTTATAATTCATTATGTATACAGGCTTCACAGAACATTAAAGATGTAATGAGCAAATGTGTTTAGTGTAGTAATACAATCTTTTCAGGAAGCTCCACTGGAGAATTTAGACTGAAGAAATATTGCTTGTTTATGAATATGAAATCATAAGCACCTGCTTTACATCATGTTCCCCGTTCCCAAATTACATTTCTTCTGTAAACCTTTCAACCATTCGAGCGCCAACAACCAAAGCAGATCCTTTATATCCCAAACCTGAAGCGTTTATGGTTATCAACCGCAAGTAAAACGAAGCAAAACCCGTTATTTAAGCTCAATAAAGCATGGCACTGCTCTGCACTGCTATATTGTGTGTTTGCAGTGTAGTGGTATGTTGAATAACTGTTTATTATTCATACATCTCTGCCAGATGTATTATATTAACAGACATTCAGACCTGTTTTCTAGCATCCACAGTTCAGTGACAGTGTGAGCTTTTACTGTCAAATGAGAATAAACATGAAATTACAGCAGCCATGTTTAACTTGAACATGAATGTTCATTTATAATAAAAATCATAATGCATAAGCATGAAAGCTAGTTAAAGCTTTAATAATTATAATGCACGCTCAACACAGTTTGTTGTAATGCATTATGATTTTTAAAGAAATGGATCACCCAAAAATGAAAATTTGCCGAAAATATACTCACCCTCGGGCCATCCAAGATGTAGATGAGTTTGTCTCTTTATCAAATTTGGAAAAATGCAGCATTCCATCAGTTGCTCAGCAATGGATCCTCTGCAGTGAATGGGTGCCGTCAGAATGAGAGTCCAAACAGCTGATAAAAACATCACAATAATCCACATCACTCCAGTCCATCAGTTAATGTCTTGTGAAGCCAAAAGCTGAGACAAATCCATCATTAAGATGTTTTAATCTCAAACCATTGTTTCCATCTAAAATCAGGTCCTCTATCCATAATATTGCTTCCTCCAGTGAAAATGTCATCTCGTCTGAATCAGGAGAGAAATCTGCACACATCAAGCACCATTTACAAGCCAAAACAGCTCTAAACAAATATGTGGGTGGATTTTGATGTGCCAGGGCAATAGGGGATGGACTTTTTTTTTTTTTTACTGGAGGAAGCATTATTATGGATTATGAACTCATATTTTGGCCAGGAGCGACGGCACCCATTCACTGCAGAGGATCCATTGTGATCCAAGTGATGCAATGCTAAATTTCTCCAAATCCGATGAAGAAGAAACAAACTACATCTTGGATGGCCTGAGGGTGAGTACAATTTCAGCAAATTTTCATTTTTGTGTGAACTATTCCTTTAAAGTCTTCAAGCATTCACAACAAGTTGTTTCTGAAGTTTTTCCTGCACAGTAAGATCTGGAGTTTTGTACTTTCATTTCTTGTTGATGCCCATGAGTATCGTAAGTGTGCATATAATTATTTACGAAAAGCTCAGGCCGCTTAGACAGTGTTACCCAGAATGTATGTTATCATCAATTAACATGGCCGACCTGCATGCGCTGTGCAGTTTGTCACGTGTGAACTGTGTGCCGTGTGAAGGGGAACATGAGTGTTATGTAAACTGTGCAATCTGAGTCTCGCTGCATGCATGTGCTCACATAAGTGAAGCATTGAGCAGCCCAGAGTGATAAAAGACATGCATCACTGGATCTTTGTTCGTTTCAGGCCGTGAGCGTGATCGGTTTACAGTGGGCCGCTCACAGACGCCAGCACAGTGGCAGCGGCCGCGCTCTAATGAGAGCTGACAGACGTGACAGAAAGAAAATGTCACAGCAGAGCTGTGAAAATAAACAGCTGCACATGAGAAACTCAAGCTCTGCGCGCCTGCGTTCTGACTCAGGTACATTTAATCACCTTTAATCCCATTATGTTCCTGACCAAAGACTGAAACCTGGGGATCTGTTTGGGAATATATGGATCATTTCTCAATTTTGTGCATTAGTTTTTTACACTGCAAAAATAAATGTATTTTTGCCTTGTTTTCCAGTATAAAAAATTACAAATATCTAAAAATTCTTAAACATACATTTACTTGAGAAAGAAAATAACTTCAGATATTAAGTCTTGTTTTCTGAAAAATAAATAAATAAAATGATCAAAATCAAAAAATGTCAATGGGGTAAGAAACATAATCTTGTTTTCTCTTTGAATTAAGTTTATTTTTGTGACCCCAATTTCTTGTTTTAAGCATAAACACACTTAGTTTTAAATAATTTTTTTTTCAGAAAACAAGACTCAATATGGTGAGTCATTTTGCTTCTCAAGTAAATGGATCTTGATTTAAGAATGTACAGATATTTGTACTTTAAAACAAGGCAAAACTACTGAATAATATTGCATTTTTTTGCAGTGTAAGCATGTTTTAAATGTGTTTAAGAAAAACACATCAAACACCCCTTAAATTACTTTGTCATTTTTTATATTTAGAATGGTTTTCTCCTTTAAAGAATGTATTTTTGTTCATCGTTGATTAAACACTGCTCAAAATGAATCTCCTTTCTGCAGCAAACCCTATGCATCCATATATGCATATATTTTTCCATTCAATATGCATTCATTTTTATATATTATGTGCTAAAAAGCTAATACATTTATTGCATTTATTTGTATAAATGCATATTAAAGCATATAGTGATCAGAGGTTATCAAGCATCAATCATGTGAATGAAATCAAATTCGATATTGCATGAAAATCTTCTGTCACAGCTCTGAAATCTCCATTTACACTGTAGAGAAAAGAGCAACATCTTCCAAACATCTCCTTTTGAGTTGCACAGAAAATGGAAAGCCGTACGAGTTAGAAATGACATGATGGTGAGTAAATGTGACAGTTTCTGGTTGAACTATTCCTCTAACGCTTTCAGTTACCTACAGCTGATCTTCTTTAACGAACTGTTAGTATAGATGGAATATCTAATCTCAGATGTGATTCGCAAACGCTTTGTCATCAAAGTGCATGATGGATTTTATCTAATGCATGTTTCCAATGATCATCTTTCTAGTCAGTATATCAGTAACTGAATACAAACAATAATCATAGAACATGCCAGCACATGTCTGAAAACATCCCAGCAGTGTATCAGATAATGTGCAATTTCCTCTGCACGTTATTAAAGGTCCCGTTAGAGGCTCTGGATGATGTTGTGATAATTGAATGCAGTCTTGAGTTACTGATCAGTTTCATTTCATCTGGAAGGATCTTTGCGTTCTGTCGCCGCCAGAATACAAGACATTAAACACACACTGATTGGCTGCTGTATCGTAATTACATTCAGCTATTTTAATAGCATTTTTCTCGTTCCACGAATATCTGCTCTATTCAGATGGGGGTCTGTCTACAGCGCTCAGTGTCTGTGATCGGGGCCGTGTTGTCATACAGATGGCAGCGGCTATAAAATTGGAGCCAGTCATTTTTTGGGAGGACTGGCGCTCATCAAAAGCCCAGTGTCTGTCTTTCTGAGCAGGAAGAGGTCGTGATCGCAGCGATTGGGCGTTTGATTTATTAGACACTATGTGAAATGAGGAATGTTTCCTGTGTCCTGCAGCAAACAGACTGTATTTCACATGAAACTCTTTAACTGGAGACAGAACAACACGACTCCAGTAGAGACAGTGTAATTGTTGTTTTGAAACGGGGAAGAATGCAGAATTCATCTCTCTTCTGCTTTCTACATCTTTTATTCATTTTTAGAAACATTTTTATCTAGCCATCCCTCCCAAAACTCTAATATCCACCCAAGTAATGGTTTTCAGATGTTTGCAATTACTAAGAATGAAGTATTATTAGAATTTTCACTGCAGATGTAAGATTTAGTTTTTTAAAGAAGTTTCTTTGTTTTTACTGAAATATTATTACAATTTCAAATAACTGATTTCTATTTAAAATGTAATTTATTCCTGTGATGCAAAACTGAATTTTCAGCATCATTACTCCAGTCTTCAGGGTCACATGATTTGCTGCTCAAGAAACATTTCTGATTATTGTCAGTGCTTCATGTTTTTGTGGAAACTGATGTACATTTTATTTTGAAAGATTCTTTGATGAATTGAAAGTTCAAAAGAACAGCAATTATTTGAAATAGAAATCTTTTGCAACATCATAAATGTCTTTACTGTCACTTTTGATCAATTCAATGCATCTTTGCTGAATAACAGTATTAAAAATCTGCCCCAAAATATATATTACATATACACACATTTCTCTGTCAGGCATTAAATGAAGTCCTCAAAAAGCCGCACTGTTTGAGATATAGGACATGTTACGTGCCAGACTTTAACACTTTAGGGTCAGCGTTTGTTCAAACCCAGGGAAATTAACTTGGCCGTTTAGATGGTTGGAGAAAGACCATCTCCGCCAAAATGGCTCCTAATGGATGTGTGTTTAATTTTTTCTGTTCTTTTTCAGGGCTGTCAGTTCAGAGCGGTTGGACTGCAGAGACGAGCTGAAATCCCAGATCTGGATGCGCTCCATCAGGGACCCAATAAAGGCTTTGAGTAATGAACGCAGCGCTTCCTGCACCAGACTTTTATTAGGCTGCGCTCAAGTGCACCAAGTCTCACCATGAGCTTCATCTGTTTCCATGTTCAGCAGACTCGACGGCTCCCGTTGGCCTCGGACGTCACCGATTCATGCAGCCTGCCAGATAATAACCACACGGTTTGCGCAGGTCAGTTTTCATTCTGATTACAAATCAGTTGTTGTTTTAAGACGTCCTATGCCTTCTGTCCGACTGCACACGGGGAACAAATGATGATGAACGTCGGCTCCGGTTGCGTCTGGAGCGTCACGATGCCATGAAGTCATCGCAATCATTTAGTTCTCTTTCTCAAAGCGAAGTGAGCAATGTAATTTCTTGAACATTCCCATTTGATGTTGTTGAGGTCATGATTATGACTAGTGTCTTTAAATGTCTGAAACACAAAGCAGATTCTTGCAACAGCCTCATAAATCATCGGGAAAGGTATTGACTAATATGAAGTCTCGAAGGGGGGCAGAAAGCCTCTTGGGAAAGCTGCAAAGGCTTTAATTATGGGCTCGTAAAATGTGTAACTTCTTTTCCCTTTCTCGTTCTGCACAATCGCTTTCCCCCGACCGCTTCTTCCCAACGTTTGTGTGAGTTTCTCATAAGTGACTCATGTAGAGGAACGCAGCGACTGCAGACAACTGGAGCTTCACACCTCAGTGGCTAAATCAACTGGCTTGTGCGACTGGCAGAAGGAGAGACTTCCTGAGCAGGTGTCTGGATTTTCACATGTCCGGCGTGTCGCGTCCCAGAAGAGTTCACGATCCGCGGGTTCCAGCGCAGGCTGGCAGGCACGCCGGGTCTCACTGTCACGTATCAAACCCGAACAAACACCAGCAGAGCTCTTGTAAGGTCATGTTGTCTGTTCCTAAGAATAACCGGCTGAATTGAGCATTGTTCAGGGAAGAATCTGGAAAAGGTTTTGACGGCTCCGTCCTCACTGCGCAAGCAGTTCTACACGATTCCCGTAAGCAGCGGCTGGCACAGAGGACGGTGAACCCTTAATGAGAAACTGAGAAAATAGCCGTTCTGTAGCACAAACAGTAGAGCGTGCCACTAGCAACGCCAAGGTCATGGGTTCGATTCCCAGGGAAAGCAAGACCTGATAAAATGGACACCTTGAACGCAATGGATAAAACCGACTGTCAAATGCATTAACGTAAATAAGAAAATATGACCCAGAGTACATTAAATTAAGGCACAATCACTCCCATATAAGTTATCGGCTGATATTTTTCATTTATCAGTATCGGTCAATATTGAATATATATTTGTGCATGCAATTCCCCTCACTTCATCTCAATTAAAGTTCATCTTTAAAAACACTAATAATTATATAACACTGTTAAAAAAGTAAATAAATATTCAGTTTCATACATTATAATGTTCTGATTGACTTTTAGCATTTCAAGCAATTTACTGTAGAAATATACTGCAAAACTTTTTCTTTCTTAGTATTTTGTTGTTTTTCAGTATGTAAATATCTAAACATTGTTAAATGAAGATGCATTAACTTTAAAAGCAAAATGACTTCAGAAATTTAGTCTAGTCTTGTTTTCTGAAAAAAATTATATATATCAAAATTAAGTTACTTTAAGTTTAAAGCAAGAAAAAAGCTTGTTTTGAAAAAGCTTGTTTTGCCTTTGAATTAAGTTTATTTGTATGACCCCATTGACAGATTTTTTTCTGTTTTAAGTGTAAACACTTAATTTTGATACATTTTACATTTTTGAAGACTTAATATCTTAAGTCATTTTACTTATTAATTAAATGTATCTTGATTTAAGAATGTATAGATATTTGTATGGGAAAAAGACAAAAGAAAGAAGATTTTTGCAGTGTAGTATAGCCTACATTTTAATACACTTTTGCCATTTTTAGTGACCATAGCATGAAAATATGGGTTAGTATTGAGAAGAATTTTAAAATCTGTACATTCCTAAATCAAATGCATGCTGTTACATCTGGATTCTAGAGCAAAACCAGTTCTGCTTTACATAAACACATGATCGCAAATGCTTTTAGCTGCACTGGTTTGATTTAATGTGTTGTTGCATTCATATGTACTGCAAAAATGCAATGCATGTTAATTATGTACAGCGTGTGCACTTGCAATGCATTGGCAAAGCTTTCTACATTTGCATACTTACTTGCATACTGCGTGTTTTTCATCTAAGGCCAGGACAGAGTCCCTTCGGAGGATTCTTCCTTTAGAGCCAAACGCAGGGGGGTAGAGAGTCACATGACCCGTCTAATAAACATGTCCAGCGCTCTCAATGGGTCACAGATGAGAACAGGCTTTTAAAATACCTTCTCTCTGTTTTAGAGTGATGTGGCCGATAGTGGAGCGATTTACACAGAAGTTATTGAATAAAGCCTCTTTCACTGAGCTCTGATTGATAAGGATCTCAGAGCAGAACAGACTGTGTGGATATAAACACAGAGAACAGTCTGACCAGGACGAAGAGCCCGGTGCATTATGGGATGCTTGTCCATATCGGCGTCAAATTTCCGATGACCAATATATAGCCCATAGCCTATATTGATGTCATTTTTAATTAACATCTAGACTGATGTCTTTGGAAAAGCTTTATTTTGATTATCCATGAGAGTCATTTAATATTTAATATTTTGATTGTAATCAGAGTCGGCATAGGTATCCAAATATAACTTACTGTATGATTTGATCTAACTTACCATACCACATAATTGAATTCCAGCGAATTCTCGGGAAGTCTTCATATTGAAGGGTTGATAGGCCTATATAATGTTTCCATAACATTGTCATGCAATAAGCTGCCAGTTATTTAACATGTTACACCTGGACGAGTGTAATTTGATTATTAGCAGTGTTTGCAAAGTCAAGCAAGCTTAATTAGTGCTTGTATTTAAGGTTAAGAGACCTAGCCTAGCAACCACTTAGCTAAGCTAGCATCGAGCACAGAAACGCTGTAATAACTCAGTTTCGCGTGACTCTGAAGGAGCTTGAATGGTGTTTAACTGTACTTTATAAAGCTTTTGGAAACTAACAAAGAAATGGCTTTAGTACTGATTTCATTTTAAGGATCAGTGGTTTGTAAAAATACGCGAACATGTGGACACGGCTAATTGCGAAATGAACAAAGAAGCGACGCGTATAATAATAGCGTGTCGTTCTCACGCTAATGAACGCAGCCGCGAGCTAACCAGTATTATCAAAGCATGTGGGGCAAAGAATATGTTTTTTCATCCGCAGCCTGACTAATTATACGAAAATAACAGCCAAGATGGAACAGCATACCTTTTCTTCAGAAAGAAGGAGGATTTTTGCTTAGCTTGGCATTTGAAACGGCTTCTCGATATTTGACACCTCCGCGAAGTCATTTGCCAAACTGAACCGTAGCCGCGTCCAAAAGCCCAGAGCACAAATACAGCACTGAGCACCTGGGTGTCTTGATGCTTGACAAGAAACAGACCACAGCCTAAAACCCCTCAGCAACCCTCTGTTTCTTTAAACAGGTGGTCCCGGGGCAGGCCGTGTTTAAAGTGATGTTGAGAACTCCTTCAGTAGATTAACTAGTCTGCGAGGAGCGTAATGTGCAGCTCCAGTTTGCAGAGAGAAAAAAACACCTAACACTGTTTGTGTTCACTTTATAAAGCAATATATGTAAATATGTAATGTTTATTTTTTATTTATTATTTGAACATTTAAGTCTAAATATTAAATAAAACTAAATATATGCATTAGATAAATAATGTAAAATTAAAAATATATAAAATTATATATTTTAATTATTATATTATTTATATTAATTATTATATTATTTTAATTCTTAATTATTATATTACAATTTTCAATAAATAAATTAAAATAATTAAATTAAATATTTTTTTAGTTTTTATTTTAAATAAAATATATAAATTCAATAAAATAATTAAAATATTTTAATTATTAAATAAGTTTAATTTAAAAAATATATATCAAAAAATTAAATGATGCTATAAATTCAGCTTTGAAATCACATAAATAAATTACTTTTTAAAATATATTCAAATAGAAAACGATTTCTTTTATTATTATTAATTATTTTAAATAGTAAAAATATTTTAAATTTTTTACTGTTTTTGCTGTACTTTGGATCTAATAAATGCAGGCTTGGTGAGCAGAAGAGACTTCTTTAAAAAACATTAAAAATCTTACTGTTCAAAAACTCTTGACTGGTAGTGTATGTATATATTAAAATGAAATAGTTAAAATAATAAGTGTGTGTGTGTGTGCGCATGCAAACAGATGAGGTCATGATGAACTAACATGTTCCAACTTTACAAGTTACAGTTTGTGATTTAGAATTTCATAACTCTAATTTGTTATTTAACAGTTTATGTATTTACATGTTTGTCAGTTTATGAGGATGTTTATTTGTATTTTATTCCAACCACATCTGAAATAGATATTAATAGATATTTCCACAGAAGAGCATTCATTTACATGATTCTTCTGAAGCAGTTCCTCTAGTCTGAACATCAAAGGAACAAACACACTGCATGAATTATAATGCTGAAATGTTCCTCATTAAACATTGGTATAAAAATGTAATTACTCAGCTGTAGATGTTTAAAATGAACAGTAAGATGATTCAGGAGTTTTCTCCTGGTTTACTGACCTCCTCTGAAGCAGCAGGAGATTCAGACTGTGTGATGAACAGCTCTTGTTCTTCAGCGATTGAAGTCGCATCCGTTTGTGACACAGCGTGATTCAACACTGTTACTCATGATGGAACAAAAAAATGTGCATCTTCAGCATCATTCCAGTTTTAAAACAGCAGTTTTTAATGAGATTATTTGAAGATAATATGAGTGATTGGTGGTGGTTGAGGAGAGACCCCCTCATGAGTGTGAAGCGCTTTGTGTGTACAGCAATACACAATAAAGCACTATATAAATGCCTCATTCATTCATTTGTGTCCATGAAAAACTCTTGGGGTGTGCGATTTTGGCAAAAATGATATCTCAATGTTTTTTGTGAGTTTTTCAATAACGATAATTAAAATATGTTTTGCTAAATGTGTTTTTGTGCTGTACTTAGGCTGGTTTAGGCCTGTCATGAATAAATGCATTTGACTAAAACTGCCAGTAGGTGGCGCCAAGTCCCTGTCTAAATGACTGATGAATCATTCATTCAAATGTTTCATTCAAAACTTCTGATTCATTTAGAAACGAAGCTAGTGACTGGATGAATGGATCATTGAATCATTGACTCAAATGATTTGTTCCAAAACAGATTCATTCAGGAATGAAACACCAGTGTTGCAGTTGAGACATAGTCTCGCGTAGACTGGCGGCTGAAGGTCTGGGAACTTTGGCCACTTTGAATGGCCAAGGCCCGCCCAAGAGGCCATATGACTGATTGGTAAAGCAACCAATCACGTTTCGTTTTGTGCCGCGTCATGTTTAGGGCCGTGGAAATGTCGCCACAATAACAGTGTGTAAAACTCTCGGACATATTTTAAAGATTCTATGCTGCGAACTTTGAATATTTCACATACTTTTGAAAATCCAGTGTTTAGTTGATTCTGATAAGCGTTTGTCGTCACAGTTGTAAACACGGTGGCTTTCTTCTTTCGTGAGGGGGTTTGGTGTCACGGCATCTTTGTTTCCAGGCGGAACGTTAAAGAACGCGACACACACGTCTCCCAGAAATCCTGTATAATTCAACCAATCCGACGATGACTTCGACACTCCTGAAGTGTTTCCAGATAAGTGTGCCATATGCATCAGACGTTTAGTCAACGTTCCGTGAGCGTGACGTCTGAGGCTGAGACTAGTTGAGACGCACAAATGGCTTTGTTTGGAACTATTTTTGTTTGGCGAAACCAAAAAAAAAAAACAGACAATATTGCATCTAAAATGAAACTCATTCATTATTACTAACTTTTAGTTTGTTTAACTGTTGTAGTCCAAATCAATAGGCCTATCACATTTGTGATAATGTTCACGTGCTAATAATATTCAGGAAAACAGTACTCTTGCTTGTGTGCTATTACTCAACTATAAACATAAAAAACAAAAACCCATGCAAGATTTAATTTTTTTTTGCCTTCATAACTTGAATTATATGGGCATTCTAACTGAATTCTAATAGTCTTCATTACACAGTGAATGCTGTTGGACTCTCAAGTCGTGTTTCTGTTATGAAATGATTGGATTCAGCTATAAAGCAAATCTTTTGTAAAGCGTCTCTGTAAATGTAATGTAATGTAGTGTATTGTCATGTCGTCGTGTCTCAGCACTGTTTGCTCTGGCTAAACTCAGATCTGATGGATGAAGCCAAACCCTCCTCATCCTCATCATCACATACGTGACGGATGGAAAGCACATGTTTGAGCTCATACACTTCAGGAAAGATTTTGTGTAGAAGAATAAGAGCTTGAGCAATTTGTAATCATTTTAAATGACATGTTTTTATCTATTAGCTGATGGTTGTATATTGATGAGACTGTAAAAAAATATTTAATGAAGCAATGCAAATTCAATATTCATTCAATTTGCACAGTTTGTGCTTTAATATCAATTGATATATTAATTTATATCCTATATATTAACATATGCTGGATAATTCAATGAACATAAAATAGCAACATTAATACAAATATTGTATCTAGACCTACTAATTATTTAATTACAAGTTGTTTAAATAATTTAAAAATATATAGAATATATTAATAAATTAAATAGCTTATAATGATAAAACTATTATTAAAATGTAATTCATATTTATCAAATACATTTAATTATCTAATAATTATATGAAATAATTATTTAGGCCTAATTAATATAGAGAAAGAAAAAATTATAATACATTACAAATGCAATAATATATTTATATCTATATCTTAATTATTATAGTAATAGTTGTAGCATTGATATAACATAATATAAATATAATATTTTTAGTATAATAAAACTTATTAAAATGTAAATTATATTAAATTGGTAATTAATAATATTGCATTATTGTATATAATAACATAATTGATCAATTTGATTTTTTGTCAAATATATTGTATACAATAATGTAATATTATTAATTATTCATTTAATATGTAATATATAATAATTACATTAAATAATTGTTCATTTAATGTGAAGTATTATAATTCTAATAAATTGTAAATACAATAATATATTCATATCTACGTATTTATATCTAATGATTATTTTAATAACTTAAATTAATATAAAAATATTAAATATAATAATAATTTAGATTTATTATAAATTACATGTGTGAGTATATACACACACACACACACACACACACACACACACACACATATATATATATATATATATATATATATAGACTTGGAAGATGAGTTGCCTAATCAATGTTATTGGCATTCTTCTACCAACCAACAATATCTGTAAAGTTTGTATTCCCGGATTTTATTAATTTGAAATGTGAATATCAGCAAAAAGTGAGATTTGTCAATTATTATGATTATGCTATCATACAGATGATCTTAAAGCTGAAAGATCATATCAAGTGTGAAAAGCTCATGTGGTTTCCAGCTATAGGAACACACTGGTCTTTGACATTTGTCCTGTTTAATACAGTTACAGTGATTGCAGATAAACTGTATTAGATCTACATCTCAGTAATTATTAATGGCAAGAGAAACTCACTCTTTCCCAGCGCTGATGACTTCAGCAGAAACACAGAGAGTATTTTAAGAAGCTGTTTTCTTAAATACCCACAATGAGAGTTCAAGCCATGTAGACTCAGCATATTTCATATCAGAACAAATATATGTTTTCACATGTTTACATTTGAAGCCAGCATGTTTTTTACATCTCGTAGTCCACATGTCCCGTGAATGAGTTGTATTCATTTCATCTACCTAATACATCAAGACACTTCTCGCAAAAAAACACGCACGCCTTCCAAACGCCGCCATAAAATAGTGTGAACATATTGAAGATCCATTACAACGCAGACATTATTTTCAGATATTCAAATCAGGGGAGTGTGATGGAGATGATTTACACCATTAAAGCTGGTAAATCTGCCAGTGCTGCAGAGGAGGACGCCGTACAGTCAGACGCAAATCTATGTGTCTCTATGCGGACGCTTTTCCGCTCCTGGAAGCACAGCTCAAGGAAAACTGTGTGTGTGTGAGAGACCAGCAGCCTCCAGCATTCACCACAGACCCTCTCGACTAACCCAAACGTTGCCCTGTAAGGAGACCACACAGATCAACGGCCTTCCGACTATGTTATTCCCGAAATGGTGAATGTCGTTTTGAGGCTAACACTTCCATTAAGTAGTTTTGAGTCTATTTTACTGCTGTGTTGAGGCTTTAACTGTGCTTTCACTGCCGGTGCTGGCTTGTATCAGAATGCTGATTATTGCTTGTTTGTATGCTCTTGTGGTCCTCCGGGTCGGTTAACCAGTCCAGTGTTTCTGGATGTGCTGATTTTTAAGACTCTGTATTCTTTCAAAATTCATGTAGTGCCTATAGTTGTGTTTATTTAATCTAGAAACTGTTGTCCATAATGTAGAAAATTGTATTTGGCTTCACAGCAGTGAATCTGTCTTTTAAATGACCAACAGAGATACAGGTATGGAAAAACAATAAAGCAATAAAAAACATTGCATGCATTACAAAAAATACGGAAAATATATGTAATTCATAGATTATTAAATTAATAAAACATATGAAAATGAATAAGTACAATAATATATATCTTTATCTAATAATTATTATATAAAATACATTATTATTATTAAATTGTATAATATAGGCTATTTAATATTATTTTAATGCACACACACACACACACACAGAAATGATATGCAATTTCTAAAATGTTCTTATCCACTTCAAAGTTAAGTATAAATAATTAGGATTATATGTATTCAAAATATTATGTTATTATTACATTATCTTATGTTATAATAATAATAATAACAAATTTATGTTTTGTATATATTTTAGAACAATAATAAAGCTATTATTAAATTAATTATATTTAATATTTATCTAGTATATTTAAATATATAATAATTATATAAAATAATTATTAAATTCATATACAAATATAAAAAATAAATTATAAATACAATAATATATATCTATATATAATAATTGTTGCATTAATAATTGGTAAATTCATAAACAACAACAATAATAATAGGCACACACGCACGTTATATTTAGAATTTCTCAAATGTTCTTATCCACTCCAAAGTGATTTAAGTATAAAAGATTAAGATTAAAAGTATTGTATTAGTGTACATCTGGACCATTATTTATTATTTATTTATTATATATTATTATTTTTAAAATATTATTATTATTATTTATTTGTATAAAATGAAGATGACTGTCTATACAGGTTCCAGATGTAAATTAAAACATTATACTGGACTGCCTGTTTATTATGAAAGTGTTGTTCAAGGAATATGATTAAATGATAGCATTAAATCATGCTCCAGCAGTTAAATGATCTTTAAGTCAGACAGAGGTCATTATTTGAGTGATAACGTCTAGTAGTGCAGTCACTTTCATTTGTGTTTATGAGATCTAAATCAACCCAGCAGCACAGTTGATTTGGAAATCCTTCAGACTTTGTCTTTGAAAGCAGCTAAACTGCTTGTTGAAAGTTTAATTAATACTCATAAAACGCCGCATGTCTGTTGAAGCGCTGCCCATCTGTCTTCTTTTGTTCAGAATTCACGTAATATGTTGCTGACACTGTGAAACAATATTTTCATGAGATATTTTACACACAGATAAAGTTTAAGAGCTTGGCTGAACCCAGTTACCACATGCACTGAAGGACAGCGTCCAGATGTTGTGACCAGGACAAGAGCGCCACCTACTGGACAATCTGCTGAGCTCAACTTCATGAGTGCATGCTGTTCACTGAGGAAAGCTTTGTGATATATTGATGCATATAGTTCATCATTTTTAGTTTTTATACTTTTCTGTTTGTGCATGATTCCTCAAAGTAATAGGAGGTGTAATATTAGTTTTCCAAGTGTTCAAATTTAGAAAATGTTACTTATGCAAAATGCAAAAATCTAGTTGAACAAATGCAGTTGATCACTATAGTCTCACTGTAGGTTTCAGTCTCTGCTGATGATAAGAGGCGGCAGCGGCTCTAGCGGTCAGGAGAGGTCCGGCCGTAACTGAACCCAATCATTCTGGACTGGTTCCACAGACCACAGAGACCACAAATGAGAGACGGGTCACGTCCCAGACGCCGACCGCTGACCCTCGCTGTCACAGATACGCCAAAGACAGGTCAGTCTGCCACTGCAGAGCAGCACCCCGGGGTTTTCTGGGTTCATTTCACAGCCAAGAGCTGATCATTAGCTGACTGTGTGTTCAGAACACACTCTGCTGCTGAGAATCACATATGAGCTGAGACATCCAGATATTTGACACAAATTATCAATGTTATGCCCTCTTTTTGGCATAAGACTATACACGCATACATATATATGTTATGCATATCATTGATTATTTGTTTATTTATGGAAGCCTATTTCCTAAGTAATAATTATGTAATAAAATAATAATAAAAAGTAATAAAATTATTTTATTTTTTAAAATTGACATACTTCATAATTATTACATATAAAGTTAAAATTGTCATGACAAGTTTAATTTTTGTCATAATTATTACTTAGTATCTCATTTTGCCATTATTTTGCTGTAATTTTGACTTTTTATCATAATTGTAGACTATCTCATAATTTACCTTTTCTCATGACTAGGTATGTCATAATTGATTTAACAGTAGAATTTTGACTGTCAATTATGACTCATAATTGTTGACTTATCTCATAATTGACTGTCTCATGACAAATTACGTCATAACTGATTTTGTTAGAATTTTAACTTTTTATTTCATATGACTTTTATCATTTTGACTTGTCTGTCTCATAATTATGACTTTTTTAATCTCATAATAATCTTTGTATCTCATAATTATTATTATCATAATTTCTACTTTTCATCTCAAATATGACTTAAAATTTTGACACTTCTGTCTCAATGACTTTTTACCTCATAATTTCATATTTGTATCTTATAATAGTTTTTGTCATGATTTCAACTGTCAAAATTTTGACTTTTTAGCTCATAATTATGACATTGTATCTCATAATTATTTTTGTAATAATTTTGACTTTTTTGTCATATTTATGATGGTTTATGCCATAATTTTGACTTTTTATATTTTATGACTTATCTTATTATTGTTAATTGTTTTAGTTTTTTTGCCATAATTTTGATTTACCAAAACATTATTATTTTTTCTTATGATAAGAAAAATATATCAAATTCATAAGATAATATATTATTATTGTTTGTTTGTTTATGGAAACCCATTTCCACGACATAAAAATTCTAATCATGACATATTAAGTAGAAATTATGAGACAAAAGATTATGAGATAGTTAAAAATTAAAAAGTTGAAATTATGACAGTAAATGGCAATTGACAAAGATTCAATATTGATTCAAAAAATGTTGTTTTGTCATAATTGACTTAAGAGTTTCTCATAATTTCAATGTCAGAATTTGGACTTTTTCTGATAATTATGACTTTTTATCTCATAACTTTGTGTCAAAACTTTGTCATAATATCAACTTTTTATCTCATAATTGTTTTTTTGTTGTTGTTTTGCCATAAATTAACTTCATATGTCATATTGTAATACAATATTGGACATGAAGGATGCAATGAAGTAATTGAGCGTGACATTCATCAAATGTTCATCAGAGTATTTCACACTGAATCCTGTAACTGTACACATGCAGAATCAGATGCAGGGCTTCTGGGGTGTTTGGATGTGATGAACAGTGTTTCTGCGGGTCACGGCGCGCTGGCACAGAGGAGAGCTGGCACAGAGGGGAGCTGGCAGAGCCGGCACAGAAAAAGCCCAGTTCTCATTCAGCTGTGACATATTTGGACGTTTGGAAGTGGAGCAGCAAAACGAGCCTTTAAATCCATCTCCCTCTCCTGTAAATTACAGCCCTGCATTTTTAATTTCCTACGCATCATACAATGCTATTCAGCAGCGTCCAAACCAAACACGTCCACCGTACAGATGAACCAGCTATCCTGACTTTCACTGAGACGCTTAAAACAGATCCGTCTCTCTAGTCAAAGAATACAAATACAATGTTTAAAGAATTACGCCAATAATGCAGAGATGATTAGCAATTCATTCCTGAACAAAAGCAGAACAGTGATACTATAAAATATGGTACTGCAATTTAAATGCATCAGATTTCAATGTTGCCATATGCAATATGTTTAAGTTTAGACTCACAAGACTCATATAGCTATAGATGTAATTATGGCAGATGTTTTGGATTTGATTTTGGACTCTTGGAGCCAGACTTGGTCATAAAAAGAGCTTTCTAAACAAAAGAGAGTATTTGTTCATCATCTTTCACTTTCTTTCTTTTCCAGCTCGAGAAGGAAACGTCCGATTCAGAGGAGCTCATTCTGGCAAACATGCGCTCATGGCCTCATTTGTCCAGTTCTGATGCTTGTTTTGTTCTTGTTTTTGATGGTTTATATGACTAAGAAACATGACAGTCTAGCAGTGAGAGAGGATTGAGTTTGACCACACTATAAGAGAGGATTGAGTTTGGTCACACCGCCATAAAGCCCAGATCTGTGGAGTGTTGCAGTGATGTTTGTCCTTCTGTAGGTTTCTCCGATCTGCATATACGATCATGGAGCTCAATTAGAGTGACCATCAGCTTCTTGGTCACCACACTAACCAAAGCCCTTCTCCATCAGTTGCTCAGTTTGTCCACGAGGTCAGCTCTAGGAAGAATCCTGGTTGTTTCAAACTTCATCCATTAAGGGTAACAGAGACTACATGCTTCTGTGACCCTTCAATGAAGCAGAATTTTTTCTGAACTCTTCCCCAGATGTGTGGTTTTCTGAGCTCTAGAGACTGTTCTTTTGACCCCAGGGCTTGTTTTTTGCTCTGATATGCATTATCAGCTGTTAGACCTTTTATTAAGACGTGTGCCTTTCCAAATCATACCCATTCAATTGAATTTGACACAGGATAACTTCACTCAAAGTGCAGTAACATCTACAAGCAATATGAATGCTCCAGAGCTAAATTTCAACTGTCCCAGATAAGGGTATGAGTACTTATGCAATGGAATCATTTTAGTTTTTTGATAAAAACCTGTTTTTTGCTTTACAATTATGGTGCATGGAGTGTAGACTGATGTGGGGAAAAAAAGTAATTTAAAGCAGTTTAACATAAGGCATAAACATAACAAAACGTGAAAAAAGGAGTATGAATACTTTCGCAAGGCACTGTATGTGTGTGTATGTATATGTATATGTATATATATATACATATATATATATATGTGTGTGTGTGTGTGTGTATATATATATATATATATATATATATAAAATTCTTTACATATTTTTTTTTTTTGTGAAATTATGCTGTGTAAAATGCAACATCAAAAAAAAAAAAAAACTTATTCCAACATAAACAAAATAATCCAAGATTAATTACAGGTAAAATGTTATCAGTGTTGCAAACTCATTAGCATTATGAAACAAAATGTATTATTTAAGATGAGTTTTAAAAGGTGGCTACTTGGCAGCACATGTCCAAAAATATACATAAGAATTTAGGAATTGAATATTATACATCCATTTAAACATCTTGTGTTGAAATGCATTTGTTCAGCTGATCATGTGATCAAGTGTACTTTCAGATTCAGATATTTTTTTAAGGAAAACTTAAGCAAAGTGAGTTACTTCAAAGTGTTTTCATAAAATAATAAACAAATATATTTCTAATATAATTCAAATATATTTAAAACGTTTTGTTCTGCGAGCACTCATCAGAATTAATCTTATTAAATGTGTTTTATTGTTTCTGCTCTAGCCTGTAGCTACTCTTCTTGAACATGAGTCTTCCTCTTTTTGTAAAAGTGTCTGTAAATGACAATCGGCTCTTTTCCTTATAATAAAAATGCAGGCTGATCCGTGACTGTGAAGCTCTTTTGCAGTTTTGTTTTATTAAAAAATACATGGTCAGCTATGCTTTTAAAGTGATTCTTTTTGGACACTTCAACTGATGAGTTTAAACTCAACGCAACAGCAGAACATGTAAATACCAGCAGATGCTTTGAAGCGCTTTATAGAGGTAAAGATGGTTGGAAATATTCATATCGCACTGAACCAGAAAAACAATGGTTTCTGTGCCCTCCACACGGCACTACATTTATTAAAAGCGTTTGAAAACAATGGCATTCAGACAAACGCTGCGTCTCACAGACATCTGATAGTGTTGTGTCGTTTCCAGACAGAACTGTTTCCAATCACAGCGCTTTCATTCAGACCAGTTCACGTCCAAAACAACTCAGTGTTCCTCGAGATTTCTCAATCTTGTCGAACAATGGGACTTAAAAGTGAAGAAATGCTGGATAGCATGAAGTGAACATGAAGTGCGTGGAGTTCACGGCCCTCAAGAGCAGAAGAACACAGTCACAGTTCATTCAGGATTCTTTCATGTTCATTTCAGCAAAAACAGCCTCTTATTAAAGAAAACAAGCAGAGAACCTGAACTGATCATGAGACATCAGCACCTATTTATCACATATAAACCTCAGAAAGTGTCTGGACTCTTCTAAACGTGTGAATGTGATTCATCAGGATCGTTTCTCTTCACACACTTTTCTCATCATGTTTGAAGTCTCAACGTGTTGGAATCAGCAGTTTTTTATTTTATTTTATGAAGTACCAGTAACACTTTACAAAATGTATGCATTTCCAGCATGTTTTCTAATGTAGTTAATAAACCTGCTATTATATATGACAAATATTGTTCACACTTTTACTTTTTTTTTATGCTGCTCTTTTGCAAGTCATTTTGGATTAAAGCATCTGCTAAATGCATAACGCATTTTCTAAATCTTTGTTAATGTTAGCCAATAAAAATCAAGTCCATTCAATACACATACATTTGAATTTTATTCAAATGTATTTAACCTTGGGTTAAAAGTTTAACCTTGGGTTTGTCTTGTTATACACACTCACCTCTACATGCATATATGCATTAATTTAATTTAAAAAAAATTGGTTTTACAGTGGCATGCAAAAGTTTGGGAACCCCTTGCAGAATCTGTGAAAATGTGAATAGTTTTAACAAAATAAGAGAGATCATACAAAATGCATGTTATTTTTTATTTAGTACTGTCCTGAGTAAGATATTTGACATAAAATATGTTTACATATAGTCCACAAGACAAAAAAATAGCTGAAATTATTCAAATAACCCCCTTCAAAAGTTTGGGAACCCTTGGTTCTTAATACTGTGTGAGGTTACCTGGATGATCCACGACTGTTCTTTTGTTTTGTGTTGGTTGTTCATGAGTCCCTTGTTTGTTCTGAACAGTTGAACTGAGCACTGCTCTTCAGACAAATCCTCCACATTCTGCAGTTTTCCAGCATTTTTGCATATTTGAACCCTTTCCAGCAGTGACTGTATGATTTTGAGATCCATCTTTCACACTGAGGACAATTGATGGACTCAAACACAACTATTAAAAAAGGTTCAAACATTCACTGATGCTCCAGAAGGAAACACGATGCATTAAGAGCCGGAAGGGAGAACACTTTTTGAATTTGAAGATCAAGGTAAATTGTACTTAATTTGTCTTCCGGGAAACATGCAAGTATCTTCTGTTGCTTCCGAAGGGCAGTAATAAATGGAAAAAAATATATATTTCAACAAAAGAAAAAAGTTGGAAATCTTCATCCTGTTCAAAAGTTTTCACAGCCGGCTCTTAATGCATCGTGTTTTCTTCTGGAGCATCAGTGAATGTTTGAACCTTTTTTAATAGTTGTGTTTGAGTCCATCAATTGTCCTCAGTGTGAAAAGATGGATCTCAAAATCATACAGTCACTGCTGGAAAGGGTTCAAATATGCAAAAATGCTGGAAAACTGCAGAATGTGGAGGATTTGTCTGAAGAACAGTGCTCAGTTCAACTGTTCAGAACAAACAAGGGACTCATGAACAACCAACACAAAACAAAAGAACAGTCGTGGATCATCCAGGTAACCTCACACAGTATTAAGAACCAAGGGTTCCCAAACTTTTGAAGGGGGTTATTTGAATAATTTCAGCTATTTTTTGTCTTGTGGACTATATGTAAACATTTTATGTAAAATATCTTACTCAGGACAGTACTAAATAAAAAATAACATGAATTTTGTATGATCTCTCTTATTTTGTTAAAATTATTCACATTTTCAGATTCTACAAGGGGTTCCCAAACTTTCGCATGCCACTGTATATATAACATTTAATTTATAGTTAAATGTTTATTAGTTTGCGGCATAAAATATACAATATTAACCATAAAGCATAGATGTACACAAAAGTGTAACCACACAAAAAATATATGGGGGTTTGTTGTAAATTGTACATATTGCCACTGGACTTTATATATATTAAATAATTATAAATAATTAAATATATTTTAATCATTACCATTATTATATATTCACATGATTATATTCTTTATACACCATAGTACTCCGTTCATGTTAAAAACACTGTTTTGAGGTATTCAATTTTGAAAAGAACTAAGATTAATATGCATTAGAAGTATTTTTTTCATTGTTAACTAAGGTAGATAAACCTTATTGTAATGTATTACTAAGTTCTTTGTCATGTTTTGTGTGTGAAGTGATTGTACCTTTCTTTCCAATCATTCATTGAGAGCAGACATTCAAAGCTCAGATCGAATCAGCTCTGATGATTTATTTTGTAAATGATGTACAATGTCAATGCCAGTCATAATTCCAACTTACACCTGAAAAGGAGCTTCTCATATTCAGCACAACCTAAAAATAGCTTGACATGGAAAATCCATACTGCAAAGCAGACAATATTTACACTTACAAGGAAAATATGAAAAACATTTTTAAATCAAAACGCTGTGAATGAGATCCCGGCGGTCCTCGTGAAGTCAACATTAAGAAGCTGAAAGCAGTTATTACAGCAGAAACACAAAGATCCAGACAGTGAAGCATGCTGAAGCGCTGTATGCTCTACAGGAGATCAGAGATGCTCAGGATAGACACGTCCCTCTCAGAACTTCTGTGAGAGCGTCTGTTTCTCCAGCAGCAGGTCAGCGAATCTCTGCTGCAGCTCTTTTTCTCTGTCCTGCTGTCTCTGGACGTCCTCTCTCAGGGCCTGGACAGAAACCACAAAGTGTTGATATAAGTGATGTAGAATAGTAGAAACTTGTAATGTTGTAACTGATTTTTTTTGTTTGTTTTTTGGTCTGTTTATTGGGTTTTAGGAGAAAAAAACAAAAAACAATATTAACAGTGAAACAATATTAAACTCATGAAAGTCAAATATCCAGCATC
The DNA here is from genome assembly GCA_027422415.1 of Schizothorax lantsangensis. Classification (NCBI taxonomy): domain Eukaryota; kingdom Metazoa; phylum Chordata; class Actinopteri; order Cypriniformes; family Cyprinidae; genus Schizothorax; species Schizothorax lantsangensis. The sequence continues at coordinate 28,939,527 of CM049858.1, forward strand.
TCAAAATATTAGAATATTTACATTTGAGTTTCATTAAATGACCATCCTGCTGACTGCTGACTTGGCAATGATCCAGAAGACGAACATTGACACCCTCCACAAAGAGGGTAAGTCACAGAAGGTCATTACTGAAAGGTGTGGCTGTTTACAGAGTGCTGTATCAAAGCATATTAAATGCAAAGTTGACTGGAAGGAAGAATTTGGGTAGGAAAAGGTGCCCAAGCAACAGGGATGACCACAAGCTTGAGAATACAGTCAAGCAAAGCTGATTCAAACACTTGTGAGAGCTTCACAAGGAGTGAACTGAAGCTGGAGTCAGTGCATCAAGAGTCACCACGCTCAGACGTCTTCAGGAAAAGGGCTACCAAGCCACTTCTGAACCAGAGACAACGTCAGAAGCATCTTACCTGGGCTGTGGAGAAAAAGAACTGGACTGTTGCTCAGTGGTCCAAAGTCCTCTTTTCAGATGAAAGTAAATTTTGCATTTCATCTGGAAATCAAGGTCCCAGAGTCTGGAGCAAGAGTGGAGAGGCACAGAATCCATGTTGCTTGAAGTCCAGTGTGAAGTACCAGGAGATTTGGGAGCACTTTATGCGTCCATCTGCTGAAAAGCTTTATGGAGATGCTGATTTCCTTTTCCAGCAGGACTTTAGCACCTGCCACAGTATATACCAACACCACTTCCAAGTGCTTTGCTGACCATGATATTACTGTGCTTGATTGGCCAGCCAACATGCCTGACCTGAACCTCATATGGAGAGAAAGATGAGAAACAGTGGATCCAACAATACAGATGAGCTGAAGACTCAATAGTGCCACATGCTGATCGCTTCCATGCCACACCTCACTGATGCTGAGCCCCGACCAAGTATTGAGTGCAGAAATGAACATACTTTAAAGAACTTTTTCTGTTTTGCAAATCCTTTTTTTGATTGATCTTATGAAATATTCTAATATTTTGAGATCCTGGATTTTTGACTTTCATGAGCTTTAAGCTCGAATCATCAATATTAAATAAAGATAAAAAAATTAATTTTTTTTACTTTACATGTAATGAATCTAGAATATATGAAAGTTTCACTTTCTGAAATAAGTTACAAAAAAAGAGAACTTTTTCACGATATTCTAATTTTTTGAGATGCACCTGTATATATGAAAAGTTTATGCACAAAAACAGATAACGTTTTTTATAAATTTTCTTAAATCATATTTTTTTGTGTTATACTTTGATTGTTTTATTGTGTTAGTTAGCTGTATTTTTTTTAGTTATTATTTAATCAAAACAACCCAACTGCAGTTTGATTGATATTAATTGGAATGCAGGATAAAAAAAAAAAAATGTTATATATATATATATATATATATATATATATATATATATATTATATATTATATATATATATATATATATATATATATCATCAAAAAGTTGATTTCACTAATTCCATTCAAAAAGTGAAACTTGTATAATGTATACATTCATTCCACACAGACTGATATATTTCAAGTGTTTATTTCTTTTAATTTTGATGATTATAAGTGACAACTAATGAAAACCCCAAATTCAGTATCTCAGAAAATTAGAATATTGTGAAAAGGTTCAATATTGAAGACGCCTGGTGCCACACTCTAATCAGCTAATTAACTCAAAACACCTGCAAAGGCCTTTAAATGGTCTCTCAGTCTAGTTCTGTAGGCTACACAATCATGGGGAAGACTGCTGACTTGACAGTTGTCCAAAAGACGACCATTGACACCTTGCACAAGGAGGGCAAGACACAAAAGGTCATTGCAAAAGAGGCTGGCTGTTCACAGAGCTGTGTGTCCAAGCACATTAATAGAGAGGCGAAGGGAAGGAAAAGATGTGGTAGAAAAAAGTGTACAAGCAATAGGGATAACCGCACCCTGGAGAGGATTGTGAAACAAAACCCATTCAAAAATGTGGGGGAGATTCACAAAGAGTGGACTGCAGCTGGAGTCAGTGCTTCAAGAACCACTACGCACAGACATATGCAAGACATGGGTTTCAGCTGTCGCATTCCTTGTGTCAAGCCACTCTTGAACAACAGACAGCGTCAGAAGCGTCTCGCCTGGGCTAAAGACAAAAAGGACTGGACTGCTGCTGAGTGGTCCAAAGTAATGTTCTCTGATGAAAGTAAATTTTGCATTTCCTTTGGAAATCAGGGTCCCAGAGTCTGGAGGAAGAGAGGAGAGGCACAGAATCCACGTTGCTTGAGGTCCAGTGTAAAGTTTCCACAGTCAGTGATGGTTTGGGGTGCCATGTCATCTGCTGGTGTTGGTCCACTGTGTTTTCTGAGGTCCAAGGTCAACACAGCCGTATACCAGGAAGTTTTAGAGCACTTCATGCTTCCTGCTGCTGACCAACTTTATGGAGATGCAGATTTCATTTTCCAACAGGACTTGGCACCTGCACACAGTGCCAAAGCTACCAGTACCTGGTTTAAGGACCATGGTATCCCTGTTCTTAATTGGCCAGCAAACTCGCCTGACCTTAACCCCATAGAAAATCTATGGGGTATTGTGAAGAGGAAGATGCGATATGCCAGACCCAACAATGCAGAAGAGCTGAAGGCCACTATCAGAGCAACCTGGGCTCTCATAACACCTGAGCAGTGCCACAGACTGATCGACTCCATGCCACGCCGCATTGCTGCAGTAATTCAGGCAAAAGGAGCCCCAACTAAGTATTGAGTGCTGTACATGCTCATACTTTTCATGTTCATACTTTTCAGTTGGCCAAGATTTCTAAAAATCCTTTCTTTGTATTGGTCTTAAGTAATATTCTAATTTTCTGAGATACTGAATTTGGGGTTTTCATTAGTTGTCAGTTATAATCATCAAAATTAAAAGAAATAAACACTTGAAATATATCAGTCTGTGTGGAATGAATGTATACATTATACAAGTTTCACTTTTTGAATGGAATTAGTGAAATAAATCAACTTTTTGATGATATTCTAATTATATGACCAGCACCTGTATACATACACAACATACTTTTAATCACATAAACAAACCAAAATATAAATGTAATAAAATAAACAAATAATCCCAATTTAAAAACAAAAATCTTATACAAAATAAAACCTCCAGAATCCAAAAACAAAGCAGTCATTACGAGTGTTAATTTATTATATTGCCAAAATTTTAAACTTTACACTAATTCATTATCATGGACCCAAACATCTAATGGAGTTAAAGCTGTTTACCTCCTGTCTGCGTGGAATGGCGAAGTCTTCCTGTTTCTTCAGCTCCTGGAAGGTGTGGAGCTCCATGTGGGCCTGTTCCACCTGGTCCCAGAGTTCACTGAGCTGTTTGAGCAGACCCATCGCCCTCGACTGATAGCCACCCAGCAGAATCTTCATCTTCTTCTCCATCTTCGCCGCACGCTTGGCCTCTGTGGTCATGTGACCTCTGTTGATCTGTCATCAACACAAAGTGAGAGGAACCGTTACAAACACAATTACAATGACTTTACATGTGGTTTATTCACTCATTTTTAAATGAAACCTTTTTTGCGCTGATGCCAGACTTAATTTGTCCAAACAAAAAAGGAAATAATGGATGAGGTAAGAATTTTAATGAATACACAAAAAATATAAAAGTGAGGTACCCACCAAAACCAAATAAAAAAATTAAATAAATGTAAAAATAAGTCTATAAAATAAACTAAAAAATTAAATATGAAATGCACAGCAAAATAAAAATACAATTATAAAAAAAAATAATAGAACTACGTATAAAAAGAAATTACATTCCTAGCCAAAAAAGTAAAGGAAGAAAAAAATAAATGAAATTTAAAAATAACTAAAACACAACATTTAATCTCTGCTCAATTTAAACATTTCATTTCAGCTCTTGTTCTTGTCATGTTGCGATGGGAGGTCTGAGAAAAACCAGGATTCAATTTTGTCTTCAGACACTGGCACCACCAAATATTGAAACCATCGCAAACGTAAACTATTTTCAGACGTTCAATTTTGCAATCATGTGTGACATGCAAAAAAGCAGCGAATTCTACAAAGTTATGAGATGGAAACAAAAACAATAAACCTCCAATGTCAACACAGGCCTCAGAAACACACGCCACGTCTTTGGCCTTTAACAAACCATTATGCAATTATAATGGATCTGTTTTCATTCGAGCGCCTGGCATTTTCCAGTAAGTGCCCCACTGCCAGCTAAAGTCCTGACTGGGCATTCTCTGGGTAAAACATCCCAGACGAGCCCAGACAATGAGAGATCAGCGAGAGCAGGACGTCCAGTCAACAGCAGCCAACGCAGGACTGTCAGCCAATTAGCCAGCCAATGCAGATCAGCTTCAAATACACAGCAGCTGATTAACTGAAGGCATGAATACATAAAAAAATCAATCACTGAATAAAAGAAAAGACATTTCCCTTTAATAAAATATTTGATATCTAATAGTTTATATCTATGATATAAAAGATATATAATTTTATTAATAGAGAAAAACACAGACATATATACACATAAAATTACATGCATTACTTATCGTAGTTAAATACACTCACACACACACATATAAATTATAAACTACATAGAACTACTTTTTCTAATATCTATTAAATTTAAGTTGATTAGAGAAAATATAACAATTTTACATATAATATACAAAATAATACAAAACACACAATTTATATAAGTACATAAAAGTATATAAAAGTATATATATATATATATATATATATATATATATATATATATACATACATATATATATATATATATATATATATATATAACACACATATACACATACATACGCACATATAAAACAATTAATATTCTTAATTTGCATTTACACATACATACGCACATATATTAATACCTTAATTTGCATTTATTTTATTATACCTATATTATTTATAATATAAAATTTAGTAATTTATACACAAATAAATTTAGTAAAAAAAAAGATAAAAAATAATGGGGGGAAAAGAACAAAAAAATACCCCAGATTTGTTCAATGTTTTTAAGTGTACACTTTTTAAAAGTGGCTTTTAGTACAAAAATCAATAAATAAAAAATCTATTAAAAAAAATAAAAAAACAGTTAAAGTATGGCTATAAGCAAAATAGTGTACTTGTAACCAGAAAAATGAAAAGACAAAAATACAAATGTAATTAAAAAAAGCACACTCTCTCTAAATCAGTGTGTGTGTGTGTGTGTGTGAGACTCCAGCTGAGGTCTGTTGATAAATGTGCTGCACAGATTCTGCCGGCATAAATCCTGGCAATTCTCTGAATGAGAGCCACTTCCTGCAGGAACACAAACTCCTGCCTCTCTGAACGTGCTGCTGTGTGAATGGACTCCAAGTTTCCGCCACACGTTCCCAGCCGGGACGCACAAACACAAACGCAGCCTGTGTCAAATGGGGGATGTCCTAATGAACTGAAGCTCTGCACATGTGCACGTCCCAAAACTGCAGGACACTGGCTGTCTTACTGGAGCCGACAGTTTGTGTTAAACCAAGCATGAATGCCCAGGAGTTTACAGCCGTCCTCATTAAAACAGAATTAACGGATTTATTACCGTTTATCTTGGCTGGTTAATTATGAGGTTAACACACTGAATGACTTTTAAGAACACTAAGAATGGATCGGAATTATCCATCTGTTATACTAAAAGCAATAAGATACTCAAGTGATTTTACCAAAACCTTAAACATTACTGAACACACACACACACAAAAAAGGATGAAGCACCCACCAAAACCAAATAAACAAAATTAAAAAATAAACACTAAAAAAAAAAAACAATTATAAAATGGCCCAAATAAATAACACTATAATGAAAAAAAAAAAAAAAAAACTTATTTTTTTTGGTGCTTTTACCAATGACTCGAACATTACTGAACATATGAATACTGAATAATAAAATTACGTACCCACCAAAACCAAACAAAAAATTCATTTTAAGAAATACATTTAAAATAATAAAAATTTGAAAAAAAAACAACAACTGTAAATAAAACGTATATAAAAAACGAACTAATCTTAAAAAAGAATAAGTAAAAAAAAAAAACAAATTTTATATTTATACCAGGGTTTTTACCAGAACCCTGAACATTACTGAACATACGCTTCTATTAGCCAAACAGCGCCATCTACTGGACGCAAAGGAAGTGTGCAGAACACATGACGTTTCTGATGATCTTACCTCCAGTTTCTTCTCCACAGACTCGATTCTGTCCTTCTTGCTGGCCAGATTGGCTCGGGTGTAGCGGCTCTGTCCATGCAGGTACAGGACCTGACTGTAACACTCCTCCCACACCTGGTTATACGCCTCCATAGACAGATCCCCATGACCCATCCCATGCTTCACCACCTCCATCTCCTGAGCCAGCAGCTCTCCAGCCTGTCAGACACACAGACACAGACACAGACACAGACACGGCGTGAGCCAGCGGATACATCAGGTTTGAATACAAAGAGTCATGCATTTTATGATCGAAGAGAACCAAACTCAATCTATCAGCAAGCAAAAAGCTCGTCTGAAATCAACTGAATAAAAGCAAACTGCTCCACAAAGATTTCATGGTTGAATATATCAGAAATATCCAGGTCATAATCCAAAATAAAATTACATAAAGAAAATTAAGTCTAAGATTTATTTGCAACGTGCCATTATTTTTGACAATTAAACTAATTTAACCTCAATTTTCAGTACTGCAATACTGTATAATTAATTTGTAAAGTAAATTTGTCTTTATTTTGACAATACAGTAATGAGAATGACACCTTTTTGCACTACAGTATTGATTTATTTTCATTATAATTGTATTAATTAGTTGTTGCAGCCCTGCTTTTCATTACAAATTAACAATGGATTTAATTTTCAATTGCATGTGGAACAGCATTTTTTCCAATAAAAATACAAAAATAAATAAATTAATTAGCCTTTAAATCTGATTAATTGAAGAAATAATTAGACTAACTGATCATCAAAATAATCAACAGTTTTGATAATTCTATTTAATTTTAATGTAAAATCACTTGAATATTATTTATTCCTATTGCATTTTATTGTTTATTATTTTAGTATAATAAACAGATAATTCATTTTGTTTTAATATATTAAGTATTATTTAATTTTAATGTTTGCTCTTAAAAGCTTTAATAAAAAAAAATTAACAATCATCCACTGATCATTTTTCTCTATATTTTTTTTATTATGATCCTCAAAATAATAATTTTTTTTTTAAAATATATTAAATATAGGAATTTTAAATTTTTCAAAAATATTATTTATTGCAACAAACAGGATTAATCTAACTTATTTATACTTTATCACCAATTAAATGTTTTTGATTATTACAATTAGTTAGAATATTAAGTTATCATTTTATTGTTTATTATTGTAATTACAATTATTACACAATTAGTAACACTTTACTGTATAAGAAACAGTTAATTCGGTTTTAAATTAATTCATTTTAGTGATTATTATTTTTTTTAATTCCTCTTGTTTTTATTGTTGTGATTATTATTTTTAAGTCTATTTCACTTCATTCACTTTTGTGTTTTTGAATTTTTTGTGTTTAGCTATATAAATAAATTTTGAATTAATAATTAACAATTTTAATATATTAAGTATTAAAATATATACAAATTATATTTAAATGTTTGTTACATAACTGTATTATTGATTAGTTAATTAATACATTAACTTGTTGCAGCCATTATAAAAATAGATGCAAAATGAGATGACAGACAGAGACACTTTCAATAAAAAAAATTAATACATTTCATCTCCTCTTTATCAATTGAAACAAAATAAAGGGAAGTGATAAGATGCTTTGGATAAACTATTTTATTCACAACATAATTCTTAAAATCTTATAGGGTTATGATAATCAAAACAGCCCTAGCTAGATCAAGCTTTGATCTCTGCAAACCAAACTGTCACTTTAATGAAATTATTATTTTTCCCACTAATAAAAAATAAATAACCAACTGGAGAGCTGCTTTATAACTTATAATTCTAATGAAAGCGACACTACCTTCAGTTTTTCATGTTTAATACCGTAAAGCTGCTCATTAAGGCTATCTATTGCATAATCTATATAAATACATAATGTGACCGATCTCTACTGGAGTGATTTAGTTACTGAATGCAGAGCTCATGCAAAAACATCGTTAATCAGATCATTTTTAACTGTTGCTTTCACACTGCTGTCGGTTTTTGTTGTTTATTTCGTTACTGAGAGGAAAGCGCGCAATATATATTTACATATTCATCCAAACGCCCAAGTTTGGATGATTTGCTCTGAAGTGCTGTGTGTGTTCTTCTTGATCTGCATCAGGAGGGCTACTAGAGTCTTGCGCTACAGCGCCACACTGGTCAAACCGCAGATTGCATGCTTTACATTAGGTCATTGAGATCAAACGACTACTCGACAACAAAAATATTTGTCGAAATTTTTTATGTCGACGTTGTCGATATTCGACAATCGTTGCAGCCCTATCTAGATTTTATCTGAATGCATTTTTTTCACAATTTTATTTATTATTGATTTGTTGTTGCAGACCTGCTTTTTTTTTTACAAATTAATACCACATTTCATTATCAACTGCATGCAGAATATAATTTTTCCCCATACAGAAAATGAAATTAGCATTTTCTAAAATCCAATTATTTTAAGAAATAATTTGAAGATTTGTTTGAATAATCAAAATCTATCAAAAGCCCTACTGAAAAGTAATGACAGTGATGAAAATGTGCTTTACTTGGAATAAAGCCACAGTGCATCTTAATTGTCCTAAATAGGCATGATTTTCTTAAATATTTTCTCATTATGCAAAAATATGACCTGGACATTTCTAAATGTCACTCTTGCAAATAATTGCCAGGCCACACTGAACCTGTACCTGCAGAATAACAAAACCTCCAGAGATTCACTCAGAATTAGAATGACCTCTCCAGCCGTCTGCGTGTTACCACGTATAATTTAATCATTTTAGAATAAATCACACTCAGATTTTCCTACATGATAAAAAAAGAAAAAAGTCGGGGTCTAACAATTAAAAGCAGCAAACCTTTTTGAGCTCTTCCTCCGAGGCCTTTTCATAGGGGGTTTTCTCCAGGAAAGCGATGTGCTCGCCGTTGTTGGAGCTGGATCCCATTCCTTTCCCCTTCTTGGCCTGGGCGTCACTGAAGGGGTGATGCAGACAGTCGAAGTGGATCATGGTGATCATTTCTTTCTTAATGAGTTCTTCAGCCTGCTGCAGGTCCGTCAGCGGCGGCTCCACATTATGAGGCCGGAGTATCGTCTCATTCACCTGAACACACACACACACACACACATACAGCAGCATTAGTTTAGACTTCATCTCATGGTAGAGTACATCCCTTTAAACTATAAAAATGTACTATTTCTTTATTAGTATAACTTAATAACTATGAGCACCATAACTAGTCTAGAATGTCTTGTCTTACACATTGCATCAAATAATCAAGTTCTGCCCCACATTACTGCACTCTGCAATATAAGTTTGCATTTTTCGAATGCCAGTATGTGGGAGTGTTGTTACCATTAAACTACAACTATACAAAAAAAAAAAAAAAAAAAAAAAATATATATATATATACAAAATAAATTTGAAGATATTGTGGCAACAATAATGAAATATAGCCTGACATAAAAAAAAAATATATATATTACAAAAAACATAAACAATAGAAAATTAAAATGAAGAATTTGCCTTGGCAACTGTAAATGAAAGTTTTTGTCATATGACATTGCTAAAAAGAAAATTATTTTGTGTATGTTTGAAATGCAATGCGTTTATGCTTTAAACACAATTTTCCAATACTGTACATTATTGTGCATGCCTCTATGCCCCAGGAAATAATGATTCTGAAACGCCGACTTTTTACACAGTACGTTCTGAAGCAGCGAGGACGTGCTCTGTATTTGGCCAGCTTCCAGACAACATGATTGGCGTATACCTCAAAGTGTGAGATCGGAGGAAATGCTACAGCCCCTTGACGTATCTGCCGTGTCCCGGCGTTTGCGACAAAACACAAATCGGCGAATAACATTTGCAACACAACTTACGAGGGATTTTCTCTCACAGTGGAAATCTCATAATTCACTCGTGACTGCTGTAATGAACTGCTTCCGCATCAATGACACTGACTTTTTACTGTCGTGTAAACATACTACCATGTCTGCATTTTGTGATATGACGTCTTGTCGCTGCGACTTTGGCGCTTAGAGGGTTAAAACTACATATTACGAATGTTCCTGGTAACAAAAACTACAACTACAAAAAAATTGTTAAAAAAACTGAAATTAAAACAAAATTCTACACAAAAAAAGCATGAATGAAAATGAGAAGTGTTATCTTGGAGACTAAAGAATTAGACTAAATGAAAAAATTAGACTACATTAAAAAAAAATTAAAACTAAAAAAAAAATATTACTAGTACTAAATGGAATATTTAGGGGATTTAAAAAAGAAAATACATGTAGAAGAGTTATTAACAAAAACTATTTCAAAAGATTTGTTAAATGAAAAAAACTAAAATTAGTACTCCACAAAACCACTTTTTCATTACATGAAAAGCTGTAGCTGTAAGGAATCCACCCGCCGGCCCAAAAGCAAAGTCCAGCAGCCTGGTGTTTGGTTTTTACTTGCACTTCTGCAAAGTTCGCCTAATTCATCAGGATTTAGTTTCAATTTTAGTGTAGCTCCGTGTTTAATCTGATTCCATTTTCAAGTGATTATTAAATTTAGGCTGTACTTCTAATTAAATAGCTGAGTTCAAACACAAGTATGCGGGGGCGTGTTTGAATGAGCTGTTTTAGGGATGACGAGTCTTAACTTTTATAAAAAAATATCTTTAGTTTTGAGACTTTTAAATTTGGGTGGAGAGCGGAGCATTTGAATCGCGCGCAGAACACAAAACTGACGGGAGCGTCTCCGGTGGAAAACTGACTGATCTAAAACTTTCAGATGACACGCAGCTCATTTCTCCGTTACTGTAAGTTACCGAAAACACACATGAAAACACGAAACACAGAGCGGCTCTCTCTCGCACTGTATGACGTGACGGACAACTAGTTGTACAATCCTGTTCCTTTCACACAGCGCGTGTGTTCCAAGAATGCGGTTGTGAGTCCTGAAAATTTGCAGGTGTGAGTTCGGTTACAGAATGCGGTTGTCACGCCCGTAAATAACCGTACTGTGTGTGAACGTAACCGTATAAAAAAAAAAAGTGAAAAAGTGACGTGACATTCAGCCAAGTATGGTGACCCATACTCGGAATTCGTGCTCTGCATTTAACCCATCCAAAGTGCACACACACAGCAGTGAACACACACACACCGTGAACACACACCCGGAGCAGTAAGGACTCAAATACAGGACTGACAACCGTATTCTGCTGCTGTGTGAACGTGGCCTAAGAATATCCATATACCACATACGTTATATCTTGTGAATCTGTTGTTTTTCCCCTTCATGTTTAGTATCGTTCTAAAGGTCTCTGTGTGATTGGTAAAATGGTCTCAATTTCACAGCAATCACTTATATTATGTAAAATATTGAAAAGTTTTGAAGAATTGTGTTCTGCTGCTGAGGGGTGTCTCTCCCTCAGGGTCTGTGAGAATGTTTTCCTATCTCTGGCCAGGTGCGACCCTGGGTCACGAGAACCTAACAAACCAAAAGTTTTTTTTAATGTTTTTACAACTTATTTCTTTGTTTCTAGTCTGGATATATAAGCAAAGTGGCATTATAGTCATTGGGGATTCTGTAGCCAGAAAACCCACACGCAGTGTTATGTGAATCTCTGGAGCTCTCCACATGTTGCTGTGTGTCTCTCTGCTGTCAGGTATGCATTTTTTAGATTTGTCTTTGAACGTTATGCATTTATCTGAAGCTGGATTTAATTCTGCAGTGAATTTAATTCTGAATTGGCTTCTAATTGTTTCGTTATGTAATTGGTGTGATAAAAGTTTACCTGACTAAATAATAAATTGTTATATTTGATTTTTCCTGATCTCTCCTGAAATCATTATTTCTAGTAGATTAAAGTGCAGTCTGGTGTTTCCGCACATCTGCGTCCAGAATAAGATCATACCGAAGTACCAATGGATGGACCATGGGGCACACCACTAGGGCTTCTGATTTCTGACTGTCACTGACTTAACAAGTTGCACTTTTCATGATTATAAAAAAGAAAATACACTTTGTTATTTGCTAGCAGGGAGCAGCATATTTAAAGGTATTATAATCACTCTGTATCCTCTGAGTAAGTCCAGAACAGGTGAGTTTCTGTTTCGTGGGTTCACTAAACGGCCGACTGAATTCCTAAGCGATACCGGGTCCTTAATAAACGAATAATTGAAAGTATGGGATATTCAAAATAATCAAATATCTTAATATATAATCGATATGTGATCCGTTTTTAATTAGAAATACAGCCTAAAGTTAATGATCACTTGAAACTGGATTCAGATTAAACACAGAGCTAAAATTGAAACTAAATCCTGATAAATGAAGTGAACTTTGCAGAAGCGTAAGTAAAAGACCTACACGCATTATACCTTCGCAATTATAATTGGATCCCGTCTTTGGGTAGGGCTGCTCGATTATGACAAAAATCATAATCACGATTATTTTGGTCAATATTGTAATCACGATTATTTAACACGATTATTAGCGGACCGTATAACCCAAAAAAAAGTATTCAGTTAACAGCCTACTATAGAAATTGAATAACCTAATGTAAAATAAAACAGCGTAGTCTTCACTGTAAGAATTAAACTTCCTTTGTTTCTTATTAAAGCTACAAAAGACCTTCTGTGAAGAGCAGTGAGTGATTTTGTCTTTGTCTTTTGTTGTTTGATTAATATTAAGCACACATCGGCAGCAGGAATATAGCGCGCTGTCACTTTAAGAGCCGCACAGATCCAATTTAATGTTACACGGTATTTTCATTCATCTGTTTACATTATTTATTACATAACGGATGCTAGGGTTTACGTGAATAATACTAAGCGCCGCATTTTGAACATTTTTGCATGTATTTGACCATTTAGGCGCTACGTTCAGCTAAAGGATGACTTTACATGTCTGTGCTCTGCTCCGTCTCTGAGCGACACAGATATCCTCCTGAGGAACAGCGCAAGTTCTCTTTCGCGCTTTTTAAAAACATTAATAAATCTAATCAACTTTAATAACTCAAGCACGTCCAATTTTGCAAAAGTCACGTTACATGATTTTACTGATTTACACGTGAAAATGGGCTTTTATGGAGGAGTGAAAGCGCACTGCTGGAAAGGGGCGGAAGGGGGCGCCATAATCGTTTTATCTCGATTATTGTATTTTCATAATCGTTGGAGGCCGAAATCGAAACTGAATTTCGATTAATTGCACAGCCCTATCTTTGGGCCAATCTGGATGGTTTCTTACATGGCCAAAGCAAAATTTCTCATTTTCCTTTAAGTTACTAAAGTGCATTACTAAAACAGAAAAAGTAATAAACACTAAAACGAAACATTAAAAAAAAAAAGAAAAATGAAAAACTAAATTTGCTACAAGAAAAAGCTAAAATAATAAAAACAAATAAAAAAAACTGATAAAAACTATAACAGTATATTAATACCACCAAAATAGCAGAGTTTTGGGGCACAGTAATTGCGATAGATAAGTAAGTATGGACAGGATGTGTGTGTATTTCCTCACCTCTGAAGGTCTTGGTAAATCTCTCTGAATTGCTGTGTGTCTCTGACGCAGCTCCTTCTCCCTCTCGGCATCTCTGGCGGCCTGTGGAAATATCACACAAGATAAATATCAGCAAAAACAAATATATAAACGCTAAACACAGCACCCTCTGGATCCTGAGCGTCATCCGTGTATTTACAGATCCCAGAAAGCTGCATTAGAAGCAGATGGGCCAAGGTGTTCGCCGGTTAACTGACCTGTTTACACAGCTCTATCTCAGCCGCATCCTCCATGAAACTCTCGTCCACCTCGGCTTCCTCCAGCTCTTTCTCAGCATTTTCAGGAAGAACAATCTCAAAGTCATTTCTGGGCACCGGAAGAGACATCAAGCCCAGCCGGAGCTGCTCGCGGGACTCCCTTTGCTGGAACAGACAGAAAACACACTCAAATAAATGCATCAAAACTGCATTAAATGCACTCAAGGACAAAATGGTTCAAATCTCAGACAAAGTCAGGCTCATTATTATGGGTGTTACACACCAAGTGTTTGGCAAATGACGGGTCGCTGTAGTCCACACCACCCTCCTCTGTGTTGATGTTGAGCTTGTCCCGCAGCGGGGTCCTGCCCGGGGTCACACCCACCGAGGGTTTAGGAGTCATCCCACCATGAGGGGTCATGCCCTCGGCTCCGTGACTGGGGGTTCTGGGAAACCATATGCATAAAGTCATTATTCACACAGCTCATTAACCTGAAATTTAGCACATACTTTAACATTATGAGATATTAATATTCAAAAGTTTGGGGTCAGGGTTGGTAATGTTTTTAAATAAGTCTCTTATGCTCTCCAAAGCTGCACTTATTTGATCAAAAGTACATTAAAAACTGTTTTATTACCATTTAAAATAAGTGTTTTCTTTAAGTGTATTCAATATAGTTTAAAATGCAAAGATGAATTTTCAGCATGATCCTTCAGAAATCATTCTAATATATTCTGATTTGCATTAACACTTCAGTTTATTTTAGCAATGTTGAAAACAGCTGCTTTATATTTTTACTGACACTTTGAAAAGTTCAAAAGAGCAGCATTTATTTGAAATAGAAATCCTTAGTAACATTATAAATGTCTTTACTGCCACTTTTGATCAATTTAATGTGATCTTTCTGACTAAAATTATTACCTTCTTATAATTAGGGATGCAACGATACCATTTTTTCAGAACCGATCCAGAAAATTCTGAGTATCGCCGATTCCGATCCGAGCACAGTTTTTTATATAAATCAATGTAGAGTTTCTATACTTCTGTGTCACTCTTTTGTGTGTTAAACACAAGCTAATAGACAATTTAATTTTAATGAAAAATAACATGAAAATATATATAGGGGCTGTTTACACCTGGTCAATTCATGCGTTTTGTAATATAAATCTGATCGCTCAAAACATTTCAGGAGGTGGTCTGGGCCACATTCCTGACGAAACTGAACAAGTGTAAATGCATCTGGTTGTTGAAACCACATATGTGAATTTTACTCCTCCCAAAATATTAAAATAATAAATGTGTGAGACCGTGTTATAGGCTATATGACATTTTAGTCAGATATGACTGCACTAATGCAACAAGCATCACTGCGGACGAGTATCTCTTCAGCAAGCAGATGCGCAAACTGCTGCGAGTGAAACTGAAAGAAAGACGCAGAAGGTCAACACACAATCATCTTCATTAAAAGTAGTAAGACAAACTTATATTTCCAGTGATGATGCCGCGCGCTCTCCTATTGCGGTCTTTGATCTTGAAATGAGCTGATAATTAATAAAATGCAGCGCTTTTGATTTCGTTGACGTGAACTTCATTAAATTTAAATATAGCGCGGGAATTGAAGCTCGGATTTATATCCATTTATGTGGCCAAGTGTAAATGGAAACGCTTAAACAAATCAGATAGATATCCGATCAGAGAAAACACATGAAGTGACCAGGTGTAAACAGACCCATTCATAATCTATGACAAAAATAATATTATAAACTAGGTTAGTGGATAATTTAGCAGCAAAAGTTATTCTAGAAAAATCATGAGTGCACAATTTTATAAAATCTAAACATTTAGTGAAATAACATTATTTAGTGGGGAACAAATAAAAGTGAATATGTGAAGGACTAAATCTGGTAAAATGTTACACATTGCTCTTTGTATTGTTCTAAAATACATTAATGAAAACAAGTAAATGTATTTATTTATAAATAAACTACAAAATTAAAATACATTTCTTTTAAATATATCACAGTAATGAAGGCAGCAACATATGATAGAGGAGTCCTGCCTCCATTACTGTGCTATACATTAGATTATTAATAGCCTTGATAGGACAGTACAAGAAACGCTATAAATAATATTTCATTGCGCAAAAGTATTATAATATGAACAGCTCCGCTTATGCGCTTCCCGTGCGCAGAATGATGCGCTTGAAGCAGCACGGAGTCACAGCACAGCTCCGGTCAGAGAAGTTCAAAACACAGAGGAAAGAGATATTGATGCGTAGCTTATTAAATCTGCGCGATAGTTTATTGAGCCTATTCTTTTAACGGTTTTAAATCTCAGTTATTGAGCGCTCTTGAAGAGAGTTTCATTGTTTTGACTGTAGTAACCGAACGCAACACGCAGTTTGAACGCTGAACGGAGGATAACGGACAGCCGCAGCAGAGAGAAGAGTTTACGTGAACTTGAATTTAATGACTTCATCTGTACCTCACATTAAACTATGGAACGGCTTAAGAACACTTGGACTTGGACTCTATGGTGCTTTATAATGCTTTTGTGCTTTCGTGGGGGTTAACAATAACACAGAATAATATATACAGAATATCGGATTTGGATCGGTCTCCTCTCTCCGATACCCGATCCACAGAAAATGACCGGATCGGAGCCGATACCGATCCTGAGTATCGGATCGATGCATCCCTACTTATAATAAATAAAATCTTACTGACCCAAAAGATGTAATGAAATTTGAATTCTATACTAACGTGCCATAAGCATAATCATAAGCCTGAAATTTAATGAACTGTATTACTGGGTGGAAAATAGTTTTTTTTTAATTAATATAAATATATTATTAAATATTACTTCTGGCTGAACAATATTTTGAATTAGCTTTTAATTTTGTATTTTAGGTAAAAGTTTTAGTAATTTTTTGTGCTTTTGTCATTTTTACTAGTTTTGGTAATTTTTTTATATTTCTATTTAAATTTAATTTATTTTTATTTCAGTTTTAGTCATTTGAGTTTGTTGTGGTTAACTGCTGAAGCAAAATCCCAATTTAAAAAAAATATATATAGTATTTATATATTATTTCAGTTAACGAAAGTGGGTCAATCACAACTAGCCTAAATGTAATGAACTGTATTACTGGATGGGAAATTGGTTTATTACTTTATATTAACCTTTTAGGCGCCAGGGTTTTTTTTTTTTAATGCTGGATTTTGACATCAAGATTTCAAAAGCTTGTGGCTTGAAAGGGCTTAAAGATAGAGATCTACTGTAAATTAGAAAAATGTTGGGCATGACCTAAAGTTTATGTGGGGTGTAAATATACTCATCTAATTTGCATATTATGACGTCAACAGGGGGGCGGCCCTCTTGAATTTCATAATATTCAGGAAATAGTAGATATTAAATTGATGTTTGAACTTATTTGCATGTCTGTTTGTTTTTTTTCTCTTTTTATCCTCATTCCAAATGATCAGAAAAGAGGAAATCAACAATAAAACAGGAGAAAGTACTAAATTATTACTATATTACTATCCTATATAGTAGTAAAACTCATATGAACAGTAGCCTACTTTTTGATCAGTTCATCAGTAATATTCAGGAAATAATAGATATTGAATGGATGTTTGAGCTTATTTGCATGTTTGTTTTGTTTTTTGTCTTTTTATCCTCATTCCAAATGATCAGGAAAAGAGGAAATCAACAGTAAAACGGGAGAAAGTAGTAAATTATACTATATTACTGTGCCATACTAAAATACATTGCCTATTTTGTGATCAGTTGACCAGCTATCTGCCCATTCAGGTATCTAAGTGACACAGTTTATAGTTCTTGAGAGTATGGTAGACCAACCCCACACTGACTGCACCTGTACTGGCGGCCCGTAGAGCGCGCGCGATCAGAAAAAAAGAGGCAATCTGGCCGATCATCAGCACCGCGGCGCGGAGCCAGCGGCGCTCCGTGAGCTCAGAGATCAGCAGCTTTCCTATGGACACTACGACCACGTCCACCCCTGCCACCCCCATCCCCGTTGGGCAAAGGGTCAACTGATCACTTGTTTGTGCTTCGTGAACTCTCTCGCCTTGCACGGCGGCACCATTGCGCTGCAAAGATGTACCGGGAGAAGCGCGATCATTAGACGGCCGATCGTCATTTCCAAAAGGCAAATATTCCCCTTCAGAGTCAGAATCGGCGAATAACATTTGCAACACATCCTCACGGTACAACTTTCTATTAGCCATTTGGCGATTTTCTCTCACAAATCTCACAATTCACTCGTGACGCTGTGAACTGAACTGCTTCCGCATCAATGACACGATCGCTCACTTTCTCTGCTATTTCCTCGAACACTTTGAATAGGAACATGATGTAATTTTGGTCTAGAATCGAAGTACTACATGTCTGCCATCTAGTGGTAGGGAATACAAATGAGATATTACACCATATAAGGAACTAAGGTCTATTTGATTAAGTATGACGTCTTGTCGCAATTTTGCAACTTTGGCGCTTAGAGGGTTAATAACTATTATTTAATGCAATCCATTACAGAGATTTCTACAACACCCCTGAACCTTGACAAAATCACTTGTAAACCACAGTCTTGAGTGGATTATTGCTTTAATATGGCATTTTATTTTTGAAGACATTTTACAGAACTCAGTGACTATGAGTGTGAACATTCTAAGCTACATTTTTCATGTGAAAGTGCATATTTTCATGCATGATGGGTACCTGAAGGGTGTAGACAGCACCGTGTTGGGCGTCTGGACCACCTGTCTCTGTGGTGTGACACCAGAGAAGTCACTCTCATGCAGGGGGGTGTTCAGCCCTCCTTTAAGAGGAGTGTCCACGTTGGTAAGTGCCATCAGGTTCTGGGCTTCCTGTGAGGGTGAAAGAACCGAGCAGTGAGACTCAGGATATAAAACAGCCAGTTTGGGAAGTACGTGAAACTGGACCAAACCTGCAGGATCTTGTCCTGTGCCGCTGGAGTTTTGGGTGTGCGCAGGGCCATGGAGTTATTGGTCACGTTGTATTCGGACAGAAGAGCGCTAGAGGCAGAGTTTGTGATTCCAGACTCCTCGGCGGTCTGACGGGCGATTTCGCTGGCCTGACCCAGTTTGACAACCTCCTCCAGCTCGGCGTCAGAGATCTGAAACGAAAAATCAGTAAAATGCAGTTTATTCTAAATAAACTAACCACAACTTCTATATTAAACTATTATTATAACTATCGTAAAACACATTTGAGTGGTTCAGAGTGATTAACATGTTGCGATCAGTGTTATGAAATAATATTATTCTAGTATTTATCAATATTTTAAATTAGCTTTTAATTTTCTATTTTCATTTTAATTTCAGTTAAAGTTTTAGTAATTTTGTGTGATCATTTTTATTAGTGTTATAGAGAGAAATAATACTTTGTTATTCTTGATATAATTGTTATTTTAGTATTTATCAATATTTTAAATTTTAGCTTTTAAAGTTTTTTTATGTGTGTGCTTTTGTCATTTTCTTTTGTTTTTATATTTCTATTTTTCATTTTAATTTCAGTGTTAATTTAGTACTAATTATATACCATTGTAGTATTCATCTATTTTAGTAATTTTGTTTGTGCTAATTTTGTGCTTTTTCTTATATAATTCTATTTCTATTTATTTTATTTGGTTTACATGTTGCGATCAGTGTTATTTTAGTATTATAGTATTTATTTAAACAAACCTGTGTGTTAGAATATTTACACCGCAAATCTATTTCTGGTGCCCTGATATGCAACACTGTATCATCGGGTATTTTTCTTCATGTGTTTTGGGAGTGTCCTGTTGTCATGGATCTATGGACGCATGTAAACCTGGTTTATCCTCCTCACTACTGACTGATTGCTTTGCTAATACAAGTGTGTCTCTTCTTGATGTTGATTCTGGTCTCTCTATAAGTTTAATACAAAGGAGAAGGATGTTTGCTGGTTTTGCGGCTGCAAGGAGGACAATGATGCAGAACTGGTGTGTGCTGCACGTGTGTGGAGAGTCATTTTGGATTGCATATTATTATTACTTTATTTCTATTTTTTTCTAACATACGTGATTATATAAAGGAAGGACCTGTTTTGTTGTTACTTTTTCCCTCCCTCTCTCCCCTTTGATTGGACCTTTAAAATATGGAGTATGTGTCTGTTGTTTTGTTTGTTTTGAGTGGATGTTATGTTGTGATAATAAATAATAAATAAAAAAATGTTGATAACAAAAAAAGTATTATAGTATTTATTAATATTTTGAATTAGCTTTTAGTTTTATATTTTAATTCTATTTTAAGGATTAGTAATTTTATGTGCTTTTGTCATTTTTATTAGTTTTTTATTTCTATTTAGATTGAATGTATTTTTATTTCACTTTTAGTCATTTTAATACTTTTTGCAATAATTTACATTTAATTTCTAAAGTTTTTCATCTACTATTTATATTTTATTTCACTTAATGAAAAAGCTTTTTAATAGTTTTAGTTAACACTAACAGCACTGGCTCCGATGCAGTTCATAGGATGTTCTATGGTTGCAAAGGTGTTTTTATTTAAGGCATTAGTCACAGTGATTTTTACCACGGTTAAAGCAGTACAGTTTGTGAGAACTCTGACCTGTGGTGCCGGAAGCACCAGTTTGCTTCTCTTCTTTGTGAACTCTGACACTCCACTGGTCTGCAGGATGGCCGAGGGCAGATCGGACTCCTTCTTCTTCTTGATCTTCTGTCTGTCCTTCTTTCGGTCATGATCCTCCTTCTCACTATATACAAAAAAGCACAGGGGCGATCAAAAACACACCCATCCAGGACACTGAACTACCTGCAGCTCCACAGGAGGAGGTTTGACACGACCCTGCTCACTTCCTGAGTTCTCCATCGAGATGCTGCTGGCGCAGTCGTTTGAAGTCCGGTTCCAAAGGATTGTACTGCTCCATGGACGTATCGTAGAAGCCCTGCGCGGGTTTCTTTTCAAACGGGATCTCAGCATTATAGTCGACACCTCTCTTCTTCTTGCGCTTCTTCTGGATGTCGATGCCTGCAGCTCGCAGCTCCCTGCGCTTCTGAAGCGCTGCCAGACGACTGCAGAAAACAGAGGAGAGAACACAGTGAGGACAGCTTCATGATCAACACCTCTGATAAACAACTCAATGTGATCAACACTGTGAGAATTAGTAAAATGCTCATTATGACACTGTCAATGACAAACTGCTAAATATATAATTACATAAATATATATGAATATATACACACTGCTGTTCAAAAGTTTGGGATCAGTAAAATTTGTTATGTTTTTAAAAAGTCTCTTCTGCTTTCCAAGGATGCATTAATTTGATCAAAAATACAGAAAAAAAAGTACATTTGTGAAATATTATTACAATTTAAAATAACTGTTCTATTTTAATATACAGTTTATTCCTGTGATGCAAAGCTGAATTTTCATCAGTCATTACTCCAGTCTTCAGTGTCAAATGATCCTTCAGAAATCATTCTGATTTATCATCAATATGTTGATTTATTAGCAATGTTGAAAAGAGATTTGCTGCTTAATATTTTTTTTGGAACATGTGATAGCTTTTTCAAGATTCTTTAATGAATAAGATGTTAAAAAGAACAGCATGTGTTCAAAATAGAAATCTTTTCTAACAATTTAAGACTATCACTTTTTATCAATTTCCCGCATCCTTGCTGGATAAAAACATTACTTTCTTTCAAAAAAAAGAAAGAAAACAATTTACTGACCCCAAACTTTTGAACAGTATTGTAGTATAGACTAACAAAAATTTACCCAGAGACCTAAAAGTGTTCTTATGACACCAGATCTTACCGCGCTTCCTCCAGCTGTTTCTCTCTGGCTTTCCTCTTTGCCTTCTTGCCTTGAGTGTTGGCCAGTCGAGCTCTGGCTTCAGACAGCATCTCCAGCTCATCTGCACATGCAAGTTTATGGATGTCATGCGTTGTCTTGTCAATCACAGTGCTAAAACGCTTTTCATCAGACACTCACCTTCATCCATGTCCACAGGGTCAGGTCTGGCTGGTTTGGTCTCAGGGTTTGGGTCGATTTCTCCTGGTTTAAGCTTGCGAGGGTCATCGCCCACATCAATTTGGAGTTTATCTTCACATTCAAATAGGGATCGATTATAGATTTTGTTGGTCTCTGAGGAATAATGGTTTCACGATTATTACGATTATTATGCTTTATCTCTGTCATCATAAAGAACAAATTAATAAAATTCTTTATCTATAGAAACGTGCATGTAAAACCAAAAAGACAACATGACTCCATTGAACTTGAATTATATGATCAACACATTTAGAATTAGACTGGATTGTGAAAAATTAACATTGATTTATAGTTTTTCCACTTTATTGTTCATAAAAGTATGGAAGCCTGTTACCGCCACAGGATAAAAATAAATAAAAAAGGACATTTTTTGCAACTTTTTATTTCACAATTCTGGTGACCGCTAGTTAACTTTGTTTTCGTTTTGTGCAACAGAAACATCGGTTGGCCTTTACGATTAATTACCGTGACGTTTTAAAGCGCGGTTAATTGTCGGTTAATCGCTGCATCCCTATTTGCAAATCTGAATTGCGAAAGAATTCTGCCTTTTTCCCCTCGCAATTCAGAATTGACTTTTTTTCTCAGAATTGCGTAATAACTCCAATTAACTTTTAACAATAACTCTAATTTACTTTTTTTTTTATTCAGTGGCGGAAACAGAAACAGTTCACCGGTGAAAGTAATTACACGTTGTTTGTATAGTGCATCAAACAGTACATACAGCAGATACTCGTAATGCTCCAGACACTGAGCAGCTGTTCGTCCGATGATGGGGGCGATTGTCCTCCACTGAGTGGGCATCAGCTTGGCCAGGTGAAGAAGTTTCTCCTCTTCCTCACGTGACCATTCTGTTTTCTTGATGCTGGGGTCCAGCCACTCATACCTGTGAGAAACAAATCATAAGTGACAAACACATCAGACCTGGAATATATGATCAAGAGATTGCATATTTGGGCATCACAGCACATTCAAATGCAGCTATAATGCTGAAAAATGCTGTCCAGGTAGGCCGATCACTAGGTTTTGAGATGATAACTTGAGTGATATAAACTCACCATCTGGCTTTACACTGTTTGGCTGATTTGCGGTGCAGCAGGGATGCGATTCGAGACCACTGATTTTTGCCATATTTCATTACAGCTGCTTTGAGAATCTCATCCTGTTAATAAATCACATCAAAGACACGAATAATTAAAGAGGTCTTACATAACACATCAGGGATGCAACAAGCAGCCGACTCGGATAACAGATCATTTTACTAATCTAACTTCAGCTTTGAAAAGCATTCAAATTCTAATGCAAAACACAAATAAGGATGAAACTGAGTAATTTCCACCCTAATAAACAAATATGAGCCTAATAATGTTCTCTCAAAAGTTAGTGTACTTGTCTATCATGAAGACAACAGTGTCAGTGAGAATCAAGGTAAATGTGAACAGAATATATTTACATGCATGTAATTTCCAGAAAAGCTGTAAACTAATAAAAAAAATACATATACTTAATACCAACGTATAATGAATAAAAATAAAAGATATGCTTTACGAGTTAATACACATTATTTGTTAAATCAAATATTAAATTGCATATTAATATTTGAAAAACATAATTATTAAAATATAACTATCGAAATATCATCAATCTTGACGTACAACGTCAGTATTTATACAGTCTAACTAATAATCTTGCTTAAAACAATCAATCTAAATTGTGTGGCATGCATGTAAATTGTAATTGCAAGCATGTTTTCGATATTTTATTCACTCAATAAAAAACATAATTCATAAAAATGTATACATATTCAGCCCGAGCTGAAGGCTGTCCACATCACAACATACAGCGCAACGTTAAGATGTAAATAAAAACACAGCAATGCAGATATTTGTACAATTCCAATAAATACGAAGTTTAAATGCCTTGATGAATAAAATGCTGGTGATTAATGGAGTTTTAATGCTGACATATTGTGTTTTTTCTAAACAAACCTCAGTGTTGCGCCACACGCCTCCTTTGATCATAATCCGCGGCATGTTGGCGATTTAAAGTCCTCACACGCGCCCGCGCAGTAAAATCTTCTTCTGGAGTCGCAAATACGTGAAATTAAAAAGAAATCAGAGAAATAAACGTTGAGTTTGAGCTGCAGCACGTTAAACTGCAGGTGAGGAAATCGAAATGGCTGCGGCCGCACAGAACTGTGGGAAACACGCTCTTCCTCTATTGATTCATACGGGCTCTTGAACTCAATATCGCCCCTCACGACCGAGAGGCGAATGACAGGCTGAACAATATCGTTTGTATTAATTAGGCTATATCTGTTTTTAATAACATTTATTTTTTCTCCCTTTTAGTTATTATTGTACCATACTTTGGTAAACAGTGTTGTTTTAATTGTGCTTTATAAATAAACTGAAACTGTTTTTGAAAAAGTTTGCTTTATACAATGATAAACACTTTCAAACAATAGTATGATACATAGTAGGATACATTGTTTGTTTTTTTTAAAGTAAAATTTGAAATTGTATATTATACATTTCACAAAATAATTATATTATTATATTATAATTAAATAAGTATATTGTTCTTGAAATAATAACCTATATAATAATAATAACCTAATAACCTAACTTAAAAAATAAACTTGAAATAAAATAACCAGCTAACATATATGACCAGAAAATATTGATATTTTAAAACTTAAATAATAAAACAACAACAACAACAAAAACAAAAACAACAACAACAACAAGAATAATAATAAGTCTGGCTTTTAAGTGGTGTCTTATAATTATTATTTTAGTATTAATGTTTTACAATTTTATTTTTTATTGTTATTTTGGGAATGTCCTAAGGTATACATTTTTTGAACAGAACTGAAAAAATATTTACAAATAGTGATGAACACTGTTAATTTTGTTAATAAAAACTGATATGTTTAGATAATTTTCATTGGATGCTGGTGATAAAATGTATGTATTTATTATGTATTTATTTATGTATTTATTAAATTTGATCAGTATTATATTCAAAAAGTCAAATGATTTGAAAAAAATGTTTGAACAACTCAAAACTGATATTAAAAAGTATTTGGAAACAATATCTAACTTGAGAGCAATATATTATACAATTGTAATGTCTCAATGATGTACAATGTTTTGTTTAGTTTAGTTTTTCTGGACATGCATACTCTTGTCTTGATTGTACAATATCCTGGGATTTCATTCTTTGATTGATGAGTTATAGAAAGTTCCACTTGTAACTTTGGAACAAGTTCCATGAGGAGTTGAGGAGCAGTTCTTTGAGGTGTGGAGCTGCATGTCCTGGAACACCTGGAGGACTTCAGAGACTGTGACATCTGACGCTCTGCTGAATGACTTCAGACACCTGGAATGATGTTTGATGTGTTATCGAACAGAAGAACCTGATGTTCAGCTTTCAGCTCCAGAACAAGCCAGAAGCCCATCACGTCTGAAACATCTCTTTCTATGGAATCTCATACTCTGAACTCCAAATCAAGCCCAAAGTATCAGGAATGAAAGCACCAAAAACAACTGGAGACCCGCATAAGCATCTAATTGTATGAGTAGAGAAGTTCATCAAATTATAACGAGGAATGAAATCATTGGCTTTACTTTAAGATTTTTTATATATTTATTTTTTTCCAGCTGATGACGATAAAAACATTGACAGCCAATCAGAATACACCCTACTTCGAAGAGCGTGAGATAACAGCAGCGCGTGCTTAAATAAACAAAACGTCATCGTGCTGGTATGGACGCTAATAGCCTATTGTTGTAATAATACTATCTTTTTTTAATATTGTTATCATTATAGTTATCTTTAAAGGATGATATGGACGCTAATTATCTTTAATGGATGATATGTTTTAATAAATGTTATCATAGACTACCTAAAAACAGTCTTGAAACTGTTCTTATTCTACCAGGATAAGGAAGTCTACACCACAGCTTTAACAATAACGATACAGAACAAAATTATTGATTTTTTCCAGCCAATAAACAATAGCCTTAAACTTTGACCGCCAAACAGAATCTGCTACACTTCAAAGCACAAGTTTTTAAAGTGGCAATCGACATGGCTTATAATAAACATTATTGTGTGTTTGTGTGGATGCTAATATAGTTACAATACCTTATAATTGCCTTTATAATCATTCTTGGTGTGAACGAGCTTTAAAGGGATAGTTCACTCAAAAATGAAAATTCTGTCATTAATTACTCACCCTCATGTCCTTTCAAACCCAGAAGACCGCCGTTCATCTTCGGAACACAATCTAAGATATTTTTGATGAAATCCGAGGGCTCTCTGACCCAGCAAGGGTCCTACCACGATCAAGACACCAAAACACAGTAAGGACATCGGTAAAACAGTCCATGTGACATCAGTGGTTCAACCGTCATTTTATGAAGCTACGAGAATAATTTTTGTGCACAAAGAAAACAAAAATAATGACTTCATTTAACAATTCTTCTCTTTCTTCTTCTCCTCTGTAAAAATGATGGTTGAACCACTGATGTCACATGGACCATTTTAACGATGTCCTTACTATGTTTCTGTGCCTTGCTGTGGTGGTACCCTTGCTGTCCATGCAGGGTCAGAAAGCTCTCGGATTTCATCTAAAATATCTTAATTTGTGTTCTGAAGACGAACAAAGGTCTTACGGGTTTGGAACGACATGAGGGAGAGTATGGCAGAATGACGGAATTACATTTTTTGGGTGAACTATCCCTTTAAGAGGGAACGTCCCCATGCTAAACAAGCAGTTACAGTCTAGTATCAATAGTTATTTATTACTTTTAGTAACAATGAATAGCGCTATACCATATGCACCTGATAAACCACATTATTTGCAGTTAATGTGTTTGTGCTTTGTGCCATGAACAATAGGCCTACATGTTAATGTTGTTTTTCAAATATTTTTTGAACTGTTGAGTTTGACAAGGTCAGCATTTGCGTAAACATTATGAAAGAATGATGAAGACTGTAATAGAAGCAACTCATCTCGTCTTCCAACAGAATTTTGTCCTTCATTCGACTTGAGACACGCAAACTAAACAGCACAGATGGCAAAAGTGTTTCAGACTTCTCTGAACAAATCACAACATTTCCAGAAAGATGACAGTCCAGTGATGGGCCCTATTGAGAGTAACTAAACAGCCCAGTGTCAACATTAAAAAGCAGTGCTCTTGTGCCAGGAGAGGCCATCAGGAGCGATAAATGACACACAAGAGTCCCGAGGCGAAATATGAAGCAAATCCTCCGAGCAGGTCATCTTTACTGACTGCTAATGTTGAAAATGAAGAAAGCTGCAGGAAGGTTTTCTTTCCGTGAGCCGGAGGGGAGCAGCACGACCATGTGAGGAGCAGAGATAGCAAGGACTGATCGGGCGCCACAGAATTTGAAGAGGCTTCTCTCCAGGTACAAAGTGGATCTGGACTGAATTCAAAACCTTGGGCAAAAATGCAAAGAGAGCACATTTTCCTATAAGAAACTTGCTAAGAAACCTGACGTCAACAGAACTGCAAGGTAAAGTTACAGTATAGGCTATGCATTAAGAGAAGTTCATTTCACACCAGTATCATTAACTAAAACTAACACATTTTATTAACAAAAAACTAAATAAACCTTATCTGTGATAGAATAAAATATAAAAACGTAAACTTCAGCTAGTTACCAAAGCAACATTTCTCATTTTTGGTTAGTTTAAGTTGAAATACTAAAATAACTGAAACTAACTAAATAAAAATCATTATATACATACATATAAATCAATCAATCAATAAATAAATAAATAAATAACACCTGAATATGACAAACACCCAACAAAATAACTCAAACACAGAAAATACACACAAAAAAATCTAATTTAAAATATAAACAAAAATGATAGTAGTAGTGAGATTTATAATACCGTTTCACAGCAAAACATTCAATAAAATACAGGATGATACTGTAGTACTACCAACAAATAGACGTCATTTGTTAAAAAGTTTTTCAATAAAAAAACATTAAATGTGAAATGTCAATAAGGGGATTCTGAATGTCAATTTATGTATTTTTGCTATAAACTTTAACATAACTTCATCATTTTTCTCTCTTCCAAAACTGTAAAATTACATGAAATGTCCCATTAGATTTATTACAGTTTTTCACCATATATAGCAAGGGGACCTTAACCAATTAACAGTCTTTTTCCATTAAAATTATGATTATATTTTACAGTGTAGGTCAGGATGTTGTGGGTGGTTGCTAGGGAATTGCTATGGTTAAGATGTTCTGAGTGGATTTCAGTGTGTTGTTATGCTGTTGCTAGGGTGTTCTGGGTGGTTACTAGGTGGCCACATAACCATCTTTACCATCATAACAAATTTATGTTCTAAGAACGTTTTCCAAACATTCAATTTTGGTTGTTGGAACAGTGATTTGAAATGTTCTAAAAATGCAGAAAGGTCCAGTTTTGTAAATGATAATGGAATGTTTACATCAAGATAAGCGTAACGTTCCTGCAACGTTCTTTAAACTCAATTTTTGTATAGACACTCTGCATTATTGGAACATTCACTGGTCCCAGTCAGAAGAGTTTGCCCTTCATCTCTCTGTGTTTCTGGTCTCTAGATATGTTCTCTGTTCTTCACCATGCAGCTGAGCTCCAGGAAGACATTTCCATGACAAGTAGGTCTCTCACACTTTTAATTCCTCTGTGCTTGTGTTTGCTGCGCTGTGTGGGAGGAAGAACTGTAGTGAATTGGGATTGGAGATTACAGCGAGATGATGCGATTTAGAGCTTTGAGATATAATCTGTTTATAGTCATATTGTGCCACTGTGCCGAGCTCATTAAAACCAATAAACTTTAAACCAATAAAGCCGACGAGCTCAAAGTGAAATTCAGCAACCCAGGAGGAGAAATTAATCTGCTTAACAAGACGGCATGAGCGTATTCACTCACAGAGAGAAACAGAAAGTAATTATATTTATTAACATTATTATTATCATAAAAATGATGAGATTACTTCTTTATTAAGAGCGCTACTGATCAGATACGCATATGCTGAGCTGCAATGAGGTAACAGATAGAATTGCTTATTGACTGCTAAATTGCTAATTATCACGTTTATTTTTATTTTTCACTTTCACGCACAATGTGGATCAGTTTTAAAAAAATATAATGAAACTTGAATCTTTAAAGTCAAGTCAAGTCACCTTTATTTATATAGCGCTTTTAACAATACAGATTGTGTCAAAGCACTTAACAGTATCACATTGGAGGATAGAGTGTCAGTAATGTATAATAATAAGATTAAACACTCAATTTTCAGTTAAGGGCATTTCATAATTGAATTCGGAGATGTCATTGTCTAGCTCAGTGTAGTTTAGTTAAAGACGTTGTTCTGTCTGCCATCTACAGTATATAGTGTAATCAAAGTTCTAATGTAACCTGAACCCAGTTGTTCAGGAAGTTTAATCTCATGTTTTGTTAACCAGGATCGGGTAATCCATTTTACCAGTTTTTCAACGCAACATTTGATTAACCTGATATATACATAATTTTTCAGATTATGATAATGAGGGGTTTGATCCATTCCAGATAAAACCATTGGAGTATGTGATCTAATTTGACCATTTTCAAGGTTTGATCAACAGCCAAAATCCAGAATACTTTTACTAACATCTTGGCCCAGAGGATTGTTGGTTCAATCCATGTAACATTACATAATAAACACTCTGCAAAAATAACAGTTGATCTGGCATTATTTCATGAGTTACAACTCATGAAGCCACTCATGAATTCAATGTTATTTTCACCAAGGCCCACCAAGTTGATCACAAGAAATTTGATCAAATTTCAGCAACCAGATTGGATTAAATCTTGAAAATGATTTGTTCAAAAAAAAAAAAAAAAAACGATTATGAGATCGGATTAGATAATTTAATCCAATATTAGATTTGATCTGGATATTGATAATCCTCAACCTTCAGTATATGTTATATTGTTCAAACCGTCTTTGTAGGATCGGGATTCCTTTAATCCAATAAATCAGGTTTATCCAGATCCCAGCAGAAGCGTGCATTCAGGAGCAAAATGTAATAAAGCCTGGTGAAATAATGTTTGTATCAGATTTGGTAATCCTGAAAATGTTGTATCTGGATCAAGGTTATCCAATCCAGTTTTGATTTGAAAAACCAGCGCAGAAGTAAAATGGATTACCAGCTCCTGGATTGCAAAACATGGGATTTTAAAATTCTGATCCAGATTAAATGTTTTGAAAAACTGGGCCCAGTTATTTATTTTCATGCATCTCCAAAACTACTGCCATCTATAGGTTGCAATGTTTAAATCAACTGATCACCACAACATTGTTGTTTGTACAAACAAACAAACAAACAAAAAACTGATCATTCTCACCATTTACTCAACCAGACTTTCTTTTTTGTGTTAAAATCAAATATTTATAATATTCATAATGCTCCTGTCCATACAATGAAAGCAGACAATGGTCAGGCTGCAAAAAGCTCCAAAGAATGATTTTGTTATCATTCCTACAGTAAAAAATTGCATTAAATAAAATGTAAACAAACAAGTACAAAAGAAGGGGAACCACAACTTTGTCTGCTCTTATATTTTTCACTGTTCCCGTTCCCCTTTGTTCAGATTGGCATTGTTGTGCATTCGATAGCCTTCATCTTTCTGTTGATTAAAAGCAGAATTGAAAAATCCCTCAACAACAAGAGGAATCTAATCAGCATGTGTTTACAGTCTTGGAGCGTGATCAATAACTCTTCTGCTGTTTACGCAGGCGCTCCGCCTGGAGGAGGTCAGCTGGCTGGAGACGACTCATTGATCAGACAGGAAACAAACCTGAGAGACGCTGCCAGCGGCCCATCATTCACAACACACACACACACACACACACACACACACACACACACACACACACACACAGGTGCGCAGTCATTAGCATACGGCAGACTACAACAACCAGCGACAGACCCACATCTCACACTGAACAAATCTTCTCAACGACACCACAGCTCTGAAGCTTTTCAATGCACGGTCAGTAAAGTCAAGATATATATGCAACATGTTAATAAATCAGGCAGCTGTGTTTGCTAGAACCTTACTGTAAGAACTTTACTGTGATGTATGGTTGCAACACTTTTTTGCAACAAACTTGAGCTTACATTAAAAATCATATAAAAGTGTAATGATATAATGTAGGCCTACCGACCTGCTGAAGTTGTAACATTTGTTTTGTACCTTTACTGACAACTACAGAGGAAGTTACATGATGAAAGTTATTTTCTTTAAGTTGAGGTAAATACTATAATATAGAAGCAGCACACAGTGTCAAACACAAAATACCATCACACAACACTAAAATAATGCAATAAACTTTCATTTAACAACATGAGATGTAGCATTAAACCATATGTACCTAAACAAAAAGGAAAAAAAAATATTTATTTCAATGAAAAACCATCAAAGGTGAAGTGTCAAAAAAGGGGTTCAGTTTTTTCACTGTAAATTATAAGATTCCTTTTTTTATTTTTACTTCCAAGAAGTTTTTCACTGTAAAATTATGTGAAATTATGTGAAAATTACAGTTTTTTGCCTTATACTGTAAGGTGATATATCAGTTTTTTACTGTAGCATTTTTACAATCTTTTACGGTTAAAATTATGATCATTTTTTATAGTCTACAGTGTAAAAATGCACTTGGCATTTAATGCATTCATGCATATACTCTTTACTAGTAAATGTCACATAATTTGCTTTATGAGGGAAACACTGTAAAAATGTAAATAAAACAAAGATTATTGAAGAAAATACTATTTCAGTCTTTCTACTTTAAAATGTAATGTTTAATTCAATGCTACTTATTTCTTTATAATTATTTGTAAAATTCACGAGCAATAAATTGTTTCAAAGTATATTTTTCATTGTAGTCTTAGCAGAAATCGATGTTATAGCAAGGGTATGTTTGATTTTGAAGACATAACAGGACAACACACATTATGTTTGATTTTGACATTGGTGGGGACATAACACGCCCTTGTGTTACAGACAATAAAACTACTTAACATTTGATCTGTCTGTTCAGACTAACATTTATTCCAAGAAATCAGGGTTTAAAAACTAATTTGGATCAGGCTTGGAAATATTATATATTAAATAAAAATGTGTTGAGAAGGAATACAATCGCATGGGTTAGGGTAACTTTCAGTTCCAATGCACGAGGTGCGCATAGGGTAGTACGGACTGAACTTAACTTTGCTTGGTTGAAGATATATGTGTCCAATTGTTAATGACAACATTAAGTTCATTTATGATTGTCCTTTACTGATGGTGTCTTATGTCATAATTAATAAGATGGCGTAGTGTTCCGGAACATAAGTGACAACGCTAAACCCACATCTTGCCTAAGCCGTTTATTCACCATATATTTATTATACTTGGATTCAGTGTTCAAATTAGCATAACTGATTGATTTCCATTGTGTATAGATGTAGATTTGATGTTGTAATTTCCGTTCTGTAGTTATTCTTGATTATAGTTCTTAACATTGTGTTGACGCAGCAAATAATCATTTATGAGCGTCATGCGACATTCGGTAAAAAGTGGTATTACTGCAGATAATTAATATTTAATGGGCAGTTAGTTAATAGTATAAATGCCAGTTATTCTGAAGTTGTTGATGTTTCTAATTGTTGTTTAAATTGTTTCAGACCACACACATGCCTACCGTTACCTCACATATCAATACTTTAAATTAACAAGTAATGCCCTGTGGTCTGGCTGTGCTGTTTTGTACTGATCATTCGCTGAACTTTAATTAAAGACTGTTGATTCTTATTCATGCCTCCTGTGTTCTGACCGATGCACCAGTGCGAATGCAACTACCCTAAACCAGTGCAATACAGTCCCAACTAACTCAGTTACAATATGATTATTAAATAACATTTTATTAAAAAATATGATTCAATAAAATATTGTTTATTTATTTTGATTATTTATTTAAAGTACTTGTGAAAAGTTTGGAAACATAATTTTTAATGTTTTAATGAAGTGTCTTTTGCTCACTAAGGCTGTGCGAATTTTCAGCACATTTCTTCAGTGATTTCTGAAGGATCATGTGACACTGAAGACTGGTGTAATGGTGCTGAAAATTCACCTTTGATTACAGAAATAAATTACGTTTAAAAATATTACTGTAGAAACCAGCTATTTCAAATTGTAATAATATTTCACAATATTCATGTTTTTACTGTATTTTGATCAAATAAATGCAGCCTCGATGAGCAGAAGAGACATTTAAAAATGAAAAACATTTCAAAATCATAATGTTTCCAAACTTTTCACAAGTACTTATTTATTTGACAGACATTTAAATCACAAAAAAAAAAAATGTGGATGTTAACAACAACAAAAATACATAAGGCGATTGGTGTTTTTTTTGCATATAACAAGTGAAAAAACACCCATGATACAAGATACAGTAGCAAAACCAGCCAGTTTCAGTCAAGTGTCAGGGAGAGAATGGTAAAAGATCATATAGAAATAATTTATGACTTGACATTTTAAGCGGACATCTGGGGAAAAATACTTTGGCAAATAAATCTATTGATCATGTGAGGGCAGCTTCTGCTTTGATCTGATGTGAAATGCCTCATCTTTTTTGCCAAGTGTTTGACCATAAATATCCTGAGAAAGCCAGCAGTAATTACATTGTATTGTGCTGAGAGACTGTCAAGGTGAAACTTTAGACTTAATATTCAGAGCTCATTCTCAGCTCCATTATTCAGCTCAAGCACCTGTTCTCCCTCATTATCATCCGAGTGGAAATACTTGCTTTGACTCCTTCACTTTAGCAAAAAAAGAAATAGTGAGCGAGAGAGAGAGGCAGAAAAAAAGGTAGTGAAGTGTCACAGTCATCTGTCATCATGGAATCACCTGCCTGACCCAAACCTGCAACTAGACTGATTGATTCATTAAGATCTGAGACACTGTCTCGACTCCTTCGTCGGCACAATTCAACATGAGAGTCGTGCACACTAGGATGTGGACAAAAACACCTCATTAAAGTGTTTGCAAGGCTGCTCTGTATTGATATTCCTCAAACATTCTGGTTAAGGTTGGTTCAAAACCAAACTATTAAACTGATGCAGTTAATTCAGTCTGAATTGCATAACATACAGACTCCAGGTGAACTCAAAAATTCTGTCTTAAAGGGATAGTTCACCCAAAAATGAGAATTCTGTCATTAATTACTCACCCTCATGTCGTTCCAAACCCGTGAGACCTCTGTTCATCTTCGGAACACAAATTAAGATATTTTTGATGGAATCTGAGAGCTCTCTGACCCTCCATAGACAGCAAGGGTCCTTACACGATCAAGGTCCAGAAACGTAGCAAGGAGATCGGTAAAATAATCCATGTGACATCAGGGGTTCAACCGTCATTTTACGAAGCTACGAGAATACTTAAAAAAAACAAAAAAAAACGACTTTATTCAAATTCGTCTCCTCCGCGTCACCCTAGCGCCATTTTGGAGAATATCCACTGAACGCAAACAGCGTATGCTTTTCTGTGTCAGCTGCGCCATACAGATAAGTTTTCTACGTTGTACGTACACTTTGATTTGAGCGAAAACAGCGCATCCGGTATGCGGCTAACACAGAAGAGCATACGTTGTTTGCGTTCAGTGGATATTCTCCAAAATGGCGCTAGGGTGACGCGGAGGAGACGAATTTGAATAAAGTAGTTTTTTTTTTCTTTTGTGCACAAAAAGTATTCTCGTAGTTTCGTAAAATTACGGTTGAACTCCTGATGTCACATGGATTATTTTACCGATCTCCTTGCTACGTTTCTGGACCTTGATCGTGTAAGGACCCTTGCTGTCTATGGAGGGTCAGAGAGCTCTCAGATTCCATCAAAAATATCTTAATTTGTGTTCCGAAGATGAACGGAGGTCTCACACTGTTAAAATCTTCAGCATTCAAAATGTAACCAGCTGTAATGATGACATCTTCATGAGATTCGCATACTGAATTTCAACTGGTTGTTTTTCCTACACTGATTTGCATACTGAATTGTGATTGGTCTGGTCTTCTTTGCTTATAGTTTACCATTTATAGAGTATTTCCACTCCATTTCCATAAAGTGTACAGAGTATAGACTCTCTCTTTCTTGCTCTCTCTCTCTCTCTCTCTCTCTCTATATATATATGTGTGTGTGTGTGTGTGTATATATTTTACACTTTATATTTTATTTATATATTTGTATATAAATTGTGCGTGTGTGTGTATATATATATGTAGTATAAGTATCTAAATAAATATAAATCATATTAAATATAGTGTGTGTGTGTGTGTATACATTATATGATACATTATATATTAACTTTTTATTTTTATATAAAAAATATATGTAAATATACAGTATGTGTGTGTGTGTATACTACGTATATATATATATATATATACTAAACTGTTATTTATAGCTAAATATACATTTATATTTATTTATTTTTTTAAATATTCATAATATTACAATTTACATAATATGTATAATTGTATATACTCATAACAACAACAACAAAAATAATTTAACAATTATAATGAAAATGTCTATTCTAATTTTTTTAGCCAATAAAGTTACATCCAAACATTTAAGATACATCCAAAATCATACTCATTGTCATTAAACAGTTGTGTATCAATAAATACATATTTCTATAAATTATATATTTTTTTATAATATTATAACAAATGCGTAGATTTATATTAATATAATAAAAATAATAATAATCATTATTAAAAATTTAAATTAAAATAAATTTAAACATATTTATAAAAATATATTTACATACATTAACATATTGTACATATTTATATGTTAAATTAG
Source organism: Schizothorax lantsangensis (assembly GCA_027422415.1). Taxonomy (NCBI): domain Eukaryota; kingdom Metazoa; phylum Chordata; class Actinopteri; order Cypriniformes; family Cyprinidae; genus Schizothorax; species Schizothorax lantsangensis. Next base: position 28,975,503 of record CM049858.1, read on the forward strand.
TGTGATTAATATTGTTGTTTTTTTTCTCTTTTTTTCCATCATACACTACATGGCATCACATATCTACAGATATTCCCTGCTCAGTGTGTATTTAGCAGTGAACACTACATAGGGACCCTGTGAACGTGACTGTGTTGATTCTGGTGTGCCGCTGTCAGAAAATGAGACGCATGCTGAGATTTATGACACTGGCACAGCGGCGCTCATTTACACAGAACTAAAACCCAAAACTTCAACTAATCTAAAACCTCAATACGGTTATTTCCTTCAGGAAATGCAAATCTAATTTCAATAAAACGCTCTTTTGTCATTGTGCAATTCTTAGCACTCTCTTTTTCTCTCAGCGTGATTCACGCAGCGCTTCTGCGGGTAATTCAATCAGACTGAGCTGGAAAACAGCAAATGTATGCAGAAATGCCAAAACTAATCACAACTAGTAAGCCGGCCTGTTTTATTCATATGCCAGGGAATTAAAAATTAAAACTTTAGGATGCTTGGGAATGATTGCGCTCCTGATACGCAGGGACAGCGTAACCGGCCCGCTAAATGAAAGCACACTGATGCTAATTATTATCCTCCATGAAACAACAGAATCTGTGTTTACAGCCAGCAAAAGCCCAATTTGTCTGCCGTTAGAGGCGGATGCATTATTAAAGCATAATACAATGTGCATGAAACACTCTCTTTGGGCCTATTAAAGGCAAGTAATTATTCAGAAAGTTTGGAAAGTTCTCCAGGCGTCTGTTTTGCTGTTATTTTTGCGCTGGCCGGTAACAGAGCTGTGGAGTGACTGGTCATCCAGTTTCTTCAGACTTCATGAAGATGTGCTACACTTCACAGACAACCGACAAGCCCTCCACGGAGAGCGAGCCTCTGGCAAACAGCCATCAGACACACCTGACAGCTGCCAGTCACCCTGAATCATTTACCACCATCACAGGCAGAACCGAGAGGAATTCTGGGTAGCATGTTAAACACGGACTGTGAGAGGATGTTTATTCTTTCTCAAGCTTCAGGCAAAGTGTTGTCCGCCTGAGATGGATACCACTTCAGGGACTGACTGAAAACTGCTGTCTTTCATACAAAAAACTGAGGCTTTTCACAAAAATACACAATAACTGTCAAAACTTGTATATTTTGTGACATGCACTGGTTTTGAGATGTTGTACATGCCTGTCTGGACTTCCTGGAGACACAGAACTGACACTTTCCACCACTGATGTGGATATATCCTCAAACTAAACAAGCAAACAGTTGCAATTCAGTGGTCATGGGATAAAATAACAACGACAGGTCAGCAAAATGAAATAAAATACCATAGTAACAGCATCTTTACCTTGAGGTACCACACACTTTAAGTTTTTGCCTATAGCAAGTGAAACATTTACCCAAAACAATTCTTAATATAAAAATAAAAATATACAATTAGCTTACCAAATAAATGTATTTTGTTTTAACAAAGGTTACGTATTTTTACTGGAAAAATAAACACAGATTTAAAATCATTTAAAAATGATTTATTTCTTTATCTGAAGCATTTGCATTGTACAGTAAAATAACTTAAAAAAGGACTTATGAAGCTGTTGTTTATACAGTATAGAATATTGAAAATAAAACAATAAAAAACATTTTTTTACATCTTTGCTGATTCAACCCTTTGGACATTAAAATAATTTTTGAGCCTATATTTCCAATATTTCCTTTCTTGAAAAACTAATTCACTTTTTTAAAAGCAAACTATTTCATGAAATCTGTCTAATAATTTTTTTTGTTGTTGTTTTTGCTTAAAATGAGAGGAAAAAAATCCAATATCCACTTTTTGCAAACAATTCCTAATGTCACAATAATTCAGTATACAATTTGCATTACAGGTAAATATATTTTGTGGTTAGGAGGGTTACATATTTTTACTGGAAAACACATTTAATGTATTTTCCAGTAAAAATATGTAACCATCCTCACCACAAAATATATTTATATATTACATTTATATATTACAGACTGCATTTAATATATATATATATATATATAATTTATTTATGTTACTCAATTCTGTATTCATTTACCTTGAGATGGCACAATGCAATTTTTATACAAGGATAACTTTATTATTTATTAAGTTATACTTTGTATATTAGTCATATATGTTTGACTTATAAATACACTATCTATAAGTCATATATATATATATATATATACATACATATATAAATAATTTACCTTGAGATGGTACAATTTGTTTGCCTGACAGAATTGTCAAACTGGAAAAGGCCACTGCATCACAGAATGACCTCAAACGGACTAATTACTCCACGTTAGCATGCTAACAGTGTTTGGTCAGATGCTGATGAACCAGTAACCGTCACTAACAGACTCACACTTTCACTGCAGTGTTCTCAACTTCAGGGCAGAGATGTGATTTAAAACAACCTGACAAAAGCGTGTCCCGCAGCAGCGAGTTGTTTACAAGTTTGGTAAAAGGTTGTGCGAGAAGCGTGGTGAGGGCAAACGTGGCACGGGCCCCGACAGGGCCGTCAGGTGCCGGTGACGCTGTCAATCATGCAAACGGACAGGCAGTCTACACCGCCGCCGGCTGAAATCAATCAACTGAAACATCACAAGCCCATCCGTGAAGACCAGAGACACAGACCCATTCATTTCCAGCTGCTGTGTGGGATTGTGGGATACATGTGGCCCTTTTCCCTCAAGTTATTACTCTAATAACTCTGGAACATGCCGTGTGTTTTATACTATCTGGCGATTTTGAGTGAGGCAAGTGAGATAAGCTTTAATGATAAAGAATATTGCACAATTGTGAAGTCATAAACGAGTCTTGCGGGTGGCATTTAGCGCCGTCTTTTCATATGAGAGCATTTGATGTCTTATTCAGTCTGGATGTAATTGCTTTTTACTCCCAAGAGTTTTGATGCTTCATCGCAACACACAATTTATAAAAGCTTTAAATACTACATTCAGAAGAAACCCACTTGACCCTGTAAAAAAAGACACATTTCATTTTCCAGATGTATGTTTCTTTGCAAATTTATAATTTCAGAACATCTTAAAAGCAATAAGTGGAGGTTCCTTGAGGACTGACTGCACAAGATTTCTCTACCATCGCTATTTTTCACCGTTTACTCGTCCTGACTGACACATCTGGGTCTAATAAAGAACAAATGAAATCACAAAAATGTTTATTCATTTGCTTAGTTGAAATACAACATGTATAAGAAAGTTTTTATTTATTCATCATTGAGATTTAAATATATTTACATGCATTTACATAAATGTTTAAGAAAAAGTGTATTTCTGTTGGGTCCTGTACTATATATCTTGGCACAATCCCATTTTTCACCATCACCTTTTTGTATTCGCTAGTCTCATTTTAATGGTCCTGCAGTGCAACACATGCAGTTTTAGAAGTACAAATATTCCATATATTCTCTAAATTAATAGGAGCTCATAAAAATGCCACATATAATATTTATAATATTGTGAAAAACATGTTTTTAAATGGATTACAGCATGTTGCATGGCAGGATACCGATGAAACAGAATTTCATGCCAACTATCCATTTATTATTACTATTATTATTAAATTCTTTTGGAAATTGCGTAATGTTAAACATTTAAAATCCCCCTGAAGTCACTCATTTGAGGAAGATATTCAACATTTAATGCCATGACTTTATGAATTTCTGCTCTGATTTTCAGCTTTTTAGGCCTTAATTTGTGGAAGGACAAATTATTTTTTAAGACCTGCGGAAATATGTCTTTTTGATTATCAAACATGAGTTTTAAATCAAGATACATTTACTTGAGATGCAAAATGAACATGTCTTGTCTTCTGAGAAACTGAACAAAATGAGTTTGTTTAAAACAAGAACAAATATCTCAATTGGGGAATGAAAACTTGTTTTCCCTTTGAACATGAATTTGAATTTTGAATTTGATTTGATTGAGCCCACTGATAGATATTTGTTCAAGTTTTAATCATAAATTCACTTATTTTTTATCAATTTCTCGTGAAAGAAGTCTTCTTATTTTGTCACTTTTCTTCTTGTAATTGTATCTTGATTTAATAATCTTGTACTAATCATTTGCACTGGAAAGCAAGACAAAAATACTGAACATCACTGATGAATTTGCACGTTTGTCTTTAAGCATATTAAAAACCCCAGACAGACATCATTAAAAACTTGATTTTCATCACAAGGGGTCTTTAAAAAATCATATTTTCCAAGCATAGGCCCAAAGTACCCCATCCAATGTGACATCTAGGTTGCAAACCACTGATTTATACAGTACCATAGTACTGAAAGATTACCATATTCATATTTGCATGGTACCCCAGGGAGATTCAAAGAATACTATGATATGTACACACACAGAACATGGTATTATGATGGTAAACATCCTAAAACACCATGAATCTTTAATGCTAGCGCACACATTGCTGATGAAGCGCTGTGTGATTTTCTGTCCTGTATGCTCAGTATTACGTCTTCTATCATGTACTTGATTCATTGGGACTCTGATCTGTCAGCTTTCATAACACTTGTCCTCTCATTTACTGGTTTGCTGGTTTGCTAGCAGCTGTCAGCGACACTACAGCATAACCAATCCCCTCGTAGATGTGCTTTGTGTCCTGAATGACAGCAGCGGGATATGGAAGGGAGATTTGTCAGTTTTAGGGCAGTGGAGAACAGACCAGCTTAGCAGTTTTTCTCCACATGATCCAGAGTGCAAGTGTCCCGAGGGTTTGGATGCCATCTGACTCCTAATTATGGCCTGAACCCTGCAAAGAGAACCAAAAATGTTAGAAGGGATTTTAAAAACTACATATAGGACATCAAAATAAGAAATATAATAAACTTTTTGTGATAATGACATCAAAGAATCCTGAAAAAAGTTTCACAGGTCCCAAAAAAATATTAAGCAGCACAATTGTTTTCAACACTGATAATAAATCATCATATTAGAATGATTTCTGAAGGATCATGTGACACTGAAGACTGGAGTAATGATGCTTTGATCACAGAAATAAATTATATATAATATTACAATAGAAACCCTTATTTTAAATTGTTTTTCTGTATTTTTGATCAAATAAATGCAACCTTGATAAGCATAAAAGACTTCTTAAAAAAAACCACATTAAAATTCGAACTTCTGAAGGGCAGTATATAATGTGGTGAAATATGACATGTTCTGGATGAGATTCTCATTTGACTCAGAATCATATTTATGACGCTCTCTTTTGCAAGACTTATTGTTGCTCTCTGAATCTCAGAGCATCACACTGTTCTCATGTGAAGCGTGTGGAGATCTCGGCGAGCTCACAGTCTGATGACTTACTCTCAGCATCTTCTGCAGAGATCAGCTCGGCCTAATGTGTCTATAATGTATTCAGTCTATTATTACCGGCTCTCTGCCAGAGAAGCGGACTGATAAAGTGTCACATCCACGAGCGTATTAAAGTCCTTTTCATATAAATACCGTTATGCAGCACTGGTTTTGATTGCCATTAACTGGCTGATAGTTGGTAATTATAGCCGAATAATGATAATGCATTACAAATGTATGACTGCTGGACGTCCATCAGCGTGGACAGATGATGTTCTCAGAGCGAGAGGAAGTCTACTGTATTATCAGTGAGAGCTTCTGTCTTTCACACATCCATCTGTCTGTTTAGTCCTCATTTGAACAGTCTGTATGGCAGATCATATTAGGTGCTATTAGTATATGATTATTACATGATCATCCTGCATTAGTTTTAGTTCTTCTGGATCCTGAGAGCTGCAGAGTTTTGTTAGTTTCAGTCCAGCATCAGTTAGAGGAGGATCATACTGAGATGTTCAGTCAAGCATCTACATTCAGGTGAAGTCCTGGAGTATACATACAAAACTGACATATGTTTTTTTTATTTTTACTTTGTATATATTAAATACATTTTCATATACTTTATTCTTTTTATCTCATTCTCTACTAAGATATTCTTTTCTATTATTGTATCTAACTATTTTAATTTCATTGAAAAAAAACATTTTATTTTTATTTTTATACTTTAAATATTTTTTAATCTCCTTTCCTAATATATTTGTTTTTTTCTTCAATTATTGTATCTTACTGATTCTATTCTTATTTTATTAAAACATTTTTTATTTTTATACTTTAAGTATAATTTTATATATTTTATTCTATTGATATCCTTTTCTGATATGATATTTTTTTCTTTTTTCTTCTATTCTTGTATCTTTCTATTTTTATTTTATTTTACTTAAAAACATAGGTTTTTATAAATCTTTTTATATTTTATTATATATTTCTACATATTTTATTCTTATTTTCCCATTTTCTAATATGATATTTATTTGGTTTTTATTCTATTATTGTATTTTACTGTGTTCTATTTTTATTTTATTTAAAAAATATATATATTTTAAACAATACAATTTTATATATATATATATATATATATATATTATTATTTTTATCTTTTCTAATATGATATTTATTTTTTCATCTATTATTGTATTTTACTACTGTATTGCAATTTTATTTTATTTAAAATAATAATTAATTAAATAATTTAATTTTTATCTTTTATCTTTTTATCTCCTTTTCTAATATAATGTTTTTTATTTTGAAACTGCACAGCACTTTGGTACAGCCTGTGGTTTTTAAAAGTGCTTTATAAATTTTGATTTGACTGGATTTGATTGTGTTCAAGCTGATTTACATTTATTAGAGTGCAAAATTTGAGTTCCAGAAGTTAAATCCCATTCATTTTCTGTAGAAGGATATCAGAATACTGTATATAAAAATATTTTTGAATGAAAATATATTGCTTTTAAACTTATAATCAATGACTATGAGTTAATAATTTAATATTTTAGCATTGTTTTTTATTTGCTTACATCACCTGCAATGCATCAAAATTGTTAAGTTTATTGCATCTTCAAAAAAAAAAAAAAAAAAAAAAAAAAAATGAATGAAGTGCATACAGTCTTCAAATTGCAATTCATATTGCAACTCATTTTCTGAATGTTTTTACATGGAGAATGCAAATGTGATTAATACTTCAACTTAAAAAGTGGTCATTCTCTGCTCAGCTCTATTGAGCTTAATGATTTGCACAAGCAGTTAAAAAGCCACAAGTAATCATTAAAAAATCATTATATTCCAGCTATATAATGATTTTTTGTCTGTGGTGTGTTTGCACTTGTCTTGTTTGGTGAATATGTGTGTTTGTATTATCTGAAGTTGTCAGGCTCAAGCGCAAGCAGCAAAACCTCAACAACAAATCCATGTCCTGCTGCTCGACAGCTTCAAGGACAGATGCACATGCTAGTCCAGGAGAAAATCACTCTCAACGGGCCAATCTCACGAAACCTGTCAAAAACATCCAGGTCAGATTTATCCCCAAAATCAAAAGAAAGAAATAAGACATTCAGTTCATTCAGCTAAAACAAAGCCTAAAAATGCATTTTCCTCACAATTAACACATTCCCTGTCCAGTTTTCATAAGTGTAATGTGGAAAAACAGTAATGAAACATTTTAGAAACTCATAGTATCAGAAAAAAAGGGATAGCTCACCCAAAAATTCACCCTCATGTTGATCCAAACCTGTGAGTTTCTTTCTTCTGTTGAACACAAAGGAAGATATTATGAAGAATGTTGGTAACCAAATAGTTGCCGGTAGCCATTGACTTCTATAGTATTTTTTCCATACCATGGAAGTCAGTGGGTACCAGCAAGTGTTTGGTTACTAACATTCTTCAAAGTATCTTCTTTTGTGGATGAAGTATCCCTTTACAGCAAACTGCATAATGCAATAACTGCAGTGATTTATGATGAGGTTTTGTGCAAAAACGCATCCATACGACACACACACACACACACACACACACACACACACACACACACACACACGCAAGCATGCTGTCATTACTGTCCACTCTCTCAGCTTATTTCCCCTGGAAACAGAGCAGCTACAGTATAATGACAGGCTGAGCTCATTCTTCAGAGCTTCACCACTGAGACCTGCTGCTCCTCGCTGAAACTTCACCGTGCCATTTATGGCACTTCTTCATTTCATATCGGGCTGAGTGTTTAGGGAGGGTCATTCAATAATGAAGCTGGCAGCACTGCATCTTAAGCAAGCCCAAGGTGTTCCCATAGCAGTCGATCAAACATCGTACAGATGAACAGTGCTGGACAATTCCAGCTGTAGAAAACAGAAGAAAAACAGAACTTTGGCTAATGTTCTTGAGAACAAACATTCTTCCAGTATCATCAATAGAATGGTTATTCAAAGTTATCTCATCTTTAATAAAGTTCTCAATACGTTATTATTACATAGTTAATAGAATGTTTTTCTGAAATGTTTTGGTTGGACATTCATCTAACATTATTTAAACATAATTGCTTACTACTAGTTTCAGAATATTCAAAAGTAACATTCCCACAATGTTCGCACAATGATAAAATAGAATGTTCCCTTAAAAACATAAACAACTAATTTTTTTTGAATATTCAGAGAACATTCAGAAATAATGTAATGTAATATAACATTCGGAAATAAAATTAATAGAATGGCGTTCAAAGTTATCTGGTCTTTAATAATGTTCTCAAAACATCATTCATAGAAGGTTTTTTCTGAAACATTTTAGTTGAATGTTAAATTGACATTTTTTCAACGTAATTGCTTTCTACTCATTTCAGAACATTCAAAAGTATGTTCCCATGTTTGCACTATGATAACATGGAATGTTCCCTTAAAGTTTTTTGTAACGTTCACATAACCAAGAATTTTTTTTTTTAAACATTTTAAACACTGACCATTTTGAACGTTTGGAAACCTTTTCACACATTATTGGGACATTAGTGAAAGATCCTAGAACATATTTTGTTAGCTAGGAGCCAGACTAACATTTCAAGTCAAGTCAAGTCACTATTATTTGTATAGCACTTTTAACAATGCAAATTGTGTCAAAGCAGCTTTACATCAGCTTTACAGTATTTAGACGGGGAAATAGTGTGTCCAAATAGTGTCATTCTCCTCTGGCCAGACAAAACCAGCAGTTTAAATCTAGGCTGCAGCAGAGTCAGATTGTGCAAAGGACTCATCTGGTTCCTGTGGTCTTGTCCTGATGACCGTCTAGGAGACAGGGTCTTCACTGGGGATCTCGTCTTGTTGTCCTGGTCTCCGCTGACGTTCAGGGCTGTAGAGGTCATCTCTAGGTGCTGATCCACCATCTGATCTGGATACGGACTGGATCTGGGTGGCTACGGTGACCTCGGAATAAGAAAGAAACAGACTAATATTAGCATAGATGCCATTCTTTTAATGATGTAACAAGTACATCGTGTGTTATGGGAAGTGTTCCCGGTTTCGGTTGACCTAATTAATGCAGCCTAACAATCCTTTAACAGATTTGAATTATAGAAATGTGATAGTGTATTATGTGTAAGCCAGGTTAAAGAGATGGGTCTTTAATCTAGATTTAAACTGGCAGAGTGTGTCTGCCTCCCGAACAGTGTTTGGTAGATTGTTCCAGAGTTTAGGTGTTAAATAGGAAAAAGATCTCCCGCCTGCAGTTGATTTTGATAGGTATTATCAAATGGCCAGAGTTTTGAGATCGCAGCGGACGTGAAGGACTATAGTGTGATAAGAGCTCACTCAAATACCGAGGAGCTAAACCATTCAGGGTCTTATAGGTAATTAGCAAGATCTTAAAATGTATACGATGTTTAATAGGGAGCCAGTGCAGTGTTGACAGAACCGGGCTAATGTGCTCATACTTCCTGGAACTCTAGCTGCTGCATTTTGAACCATCTGGAGTTTGTTTATTAAACGTGCAGAGCAACCACCCTATAAAGCATTACAATAATCTAACCCTGAGGTCATGAACGCATGAATTAATGTTTCTGCATTTTAAAGTGAAAGTGAATTTGTAAAAGTCTAGCGTTTTACAAAAGCTAGAAACATGTTTTTCGAAGGAAAGATTGCTATCAAAAAGTACACCTAGGTTCCTAACTGATGACGAAGAATTTACAGAGCAGCCATCAAGTGTTAGACAGTGATCTAGGTTATTACATGCAAAAGTTTTTGCTCCAATCATTAACACCTCTGTTTTTTTCAGAATTTAGCAGTAAGAAATTGCTAGTCATCCAGTTTTTGAACATTTAATCACAGTTCTCAAATTATTGGCACAAACATTTTTAGTTAGACATTTGTCTAATGTTTTTTTAAATGTAACTGCGTACTGCTTGTTTCAGAACATTCAGAGAACATTCTAAAGTAACGTTCTCATAATGTTTGCACAATTATCAAAATGGAACATTCCCTTAATGTTTTCTCTAACGTTTGCATAACCAAGAAAAAAACATTTTTAAAATTTGACATTTTGAGGAAACATAACGTTTTCATAATTTATTGGGAACGTTACAAAACCTTCCTAGAGAATATTTTAGTAAGCTGGGAGCCAGAGTAACATTAATAAGCTTGTCTGGTCTTTAATAATCTCGGAACGTTTGCAAAAAAAAAAAAAAAAAAAAAAAGTTTGCTTATACATTAAGGAATGTTTTTCTGGACATTGGTCCCGTGTTTTAAACATAATTTCTCAGAACATTCAGAGAACGTTCAAAAGTAACATTCCCTTATTGTTTCCCCAACGTTTGCATGACCAGGAAAAAGTGTTTTTAAAACATTTTAAAACTAGACATTCCGAGAAAACTCATTAATGTTTTCATAACCTAATAGGAACATTAGCAAACGATCTTAGAACATTTTTGTTAACTGGAATCCAGAATAGGCTACCTTAGCAACAACAACTTATCAATGCCCTAGAAACCAGCCAGGAAGCAACAACTCAGAATAGTTTAGCAACACTTAAGTTCCCTTCAGACTGAACAACTATGAGTAACTGAGTAACCAACATTCATCAACACAAACTTGCCCGTTCATTTCCATAGACAGTGTTCCGTCAGAACGCAGTACACTAAACCTCCGCAGGGAGGCGCTTCTCCTTCACGCCGCATCCGCTCTACTGCTGACTGTGCTGCGTGTTCGCGTGCGTGCTGAGCGGTAAATGAATAGTCTTGATGAGAGATTCTTTGGGCCGTGCTGACAGGTTTACGCCGAGGCTGTTGGGAATACAGATTAAAGTCATCATTTGGGCTCTTGAAGCAGAAAGCCAGGTGTACTTAAGCTGTTTAAATCAAACAGGATCGCACTTTGATTCTGGAGAAACGCACCTTGTGGGGATCATCCGGGTTCCTTTAAAGCTGCTCGGCTTTGGAGGCAGAAAACATTTGCAGGTTTTCATTTGATCTGGAGGTGATTCATGATTGAACGATAAAAGATCAGGCCTGGTTTAATTAAGCTTCAAAAACAGGGGATTCGTGTTTTGTTTCTGTTGACGTTTAATAGTGTAGGTTATTTTTGATGAGGCATAGTTTGCTACTATTTGTAAAAGTTTAATATCCGGTAAATTTATGATCAGTTCAGTGCGTTAATTTTCGAGTCACAAGCCATAAAACTTCTAATGCTGCAGGTTAATTTTATTGGTTGCCAAAATATTTAAATCGAAACATCATAAAAAAATAGGCTATATTTTGTCTAAATTCCACTCACTTGGAAAATATTTCTCCTCGTAGACCTACAGACTGTGTTATTCAAGCTAATTTGGACTCCAAGTCAAAGTTTTTTTGTGTGTGTGTGAGTTTGGTCCAAGTGTCAGTCTTACGTTCTTCTCTGTTCATCTCTGGTTGATCTCCAAGTCTGTGTCGTGAAGCTACTGCCATGGCTGCCAAAAGAAAATGAGCAGTTTTGGAAGAATAGTTCACCCAAAAATGAAATTTTGCTGAAAATGTGCATACCCTCGGGCCATCCAAGATGTAGATGAGTTTGTTTCTTTATCAGAACAGATTTGGACAAATTTAGCATTCCATCACTTGCTCAACAATGGATCCTCTGCAGTGAATGGGTGCCGTCAGAATGAGAGTCCAAACAGCTGATAAAAACATCACAATAATCCAGTCCATCAATTAATAAACAACACTCCAGTCCATCAATTAATGTAATATAAAGCCTAAAGATGCTTGTTTGTATAAGAAACAAATCCATCATTATATGTTTTTTTATTTCAAACTGTCGCCATAATTCATAATAACGCTTCCTCCAGTAGAAAAAGTCCATGTCCTGTTGTCTCTCACATCAAAATCCAGCCACATATTTGTTTAAATCTGTTTTCACTCATAAACAGTGCTCAATCTGTGCAGATTTCTCTCCTGATTCAGACAAGATGACTTTTGACTGGAGTAAGCATTATTACTGGGGAAGTCGTGGCCTAATGGTTAGAGAGTCGGACTCGTAATCCAAAGGTTGCGAGTTCGAGTCTCGGGCTGGCAGGAATTGTGGGGGTGAATGTACAGCACTCTCTCCTCCTTCAATACCACGACTGAGGTGAGACCCTTGAGCAAGGCACCGAACCCCCAACTGCTCCCCGGGCGCCGCAGCACTGGCTGACTACTGCTCCGGGTGTGTGTTCACGGTGTGTGTGTTCACTGCTGTGTGTGTGCACTTTGGATGGGTAAATGCAGAGCACAAATTCCGAGTATGGGTCACCATACTTGGCTGTATGTCACATCACTGTCATTATGGATTATAGGCTCTAATTTGTCCAGAAGTGAAGGTTTGAAGTTAAAATGCATAAATGATGGATTTGTTTCTTACAAACACACAGCTTTTTGCTTCACAAGACATTAACTGATGGACTGGAGTGGTGTGGATTACTTGTGGATTATTGTGATGCTTTTATCAGCTCTCATTCTGACGGCACCCATTCACTGCAATCCAATGGTGAGCAAATGATGCAATGCTACATTTCTCCAAATCTGATGAAGAAACAAACTCATCTACATATTGGATGTGCTGGGGGTGAGTAAAGATTTAGCTAATGCTCATTTTTGGGTGAACTATTCTTTTATATCAGTATGGCGCAGTCATTTAAACAAGTATAAAAGCCACTGATTGTGATAAAATATCAAATTGACATGTATTGAAAAATAACTCAAGAATACTTCAAACGAACACTTAGGAAATGTGACTTTGGTTCAGAGAAAAGCTCTTGCAGCATTTGAGACACACAGATACAGACACTTGATCTCATGAATAACATTCACACATTTATAAGTGTCTGCGAAATGACATTTCTGTATATATCATTTTTAAAAGGTTCATCACAATACACATGCTCTGTATAAAGAAAAGGCCCTCAGATGTGACTGTGGAGGGCAGTCGTGTTTGAGCGGCTGCAGACAGATTTGATGTAATGGCTGTTGTGGTCTGCAGTTCGGCTCAAGTTCTCTCAGCCGGACATAAACCCCATTGCTCTCGTCGGCTTGTTCTTTTTTCTCCGTCACTTAATAAAATCCCCTCTAAGTCCGACTGGGAAACAATCATTCCAGCCTTCAGCCAATCGGCTCGCAGGGTGTCTCGGCCACATTATTTGCCCTTTGGAGTGGAAGACATGAGAACAACAATAGAAACCGGCTGGAGGGTCACCGTGGCCTGAATGAAGGTTATTTCACCTTTGAAATCATGTTGAATGATTGCATTATAATCAAGGGCTGCATCCCCACTGAGCTGTGCATTGTAATTATGATTTATTAATGACATTAAAGGGTCAAAACACATGATTACAGCTATTCTTAGAGCTTTGAGAATGCTGAAGCTGATCAAATCGCTCCCGGCAAATAATGTCCCATATGGTGCTGCAGTAGATGCTGTTTATCTACAAAACCTGAAGATGAAAAAAAAAAAAAAAACGATAAACTATGTATCATTTGGATACTTTTAAAGCTGAATATTTTTTTAATAAATATGAATTTACATATATATTAAGTAATATTTAATATTAAAATATATTAAGTAATATTTAAAAAATAAATAATCTGAAAAATATTACAAATATATTATTTAAATTTGATATATATTCATTTAAAAAAAATCTGAAAGAACCTCACTCATACACATAGCCTATATTCATATATATGAATTCATATATAAGTAAAATAAAATCTAATATTAATAAAACACTACATTTCAATGAACTAATGTTATTTAAATGTTATATATATATATATATATATATATATATATAAAATCATAATATATGTAGGCCTACAATATAAATTCTAAATTCATATTCATAAAATATTCATAATTTTATCAAAATTATCAAATTATTCATAAAAAATCATATATACAACTACCATTATTTAAATGTGATATTTGCATTTATTGTTTAAATTATTCATATTCATTATTTAAAATATTTTAATTAATATTAAATATGTATATAATAAACATATTATATTAACAAAACTTAGGATGCTATTACTTTGTATTTGTGGACATTTACCATGGTGATACCATGTTTTTTTATGTACATACAATGTTTTGAGTAATGAAGGAATCTGTTGCATCTATTATATGCAAACAAATCAAGAGTTATGAATCAATTCATTAAACAGACAGTGTGCTCTGATTCACAGAAATGAAATGACTCAAACTGACCAACTCTAATGTCATTTTTTGCTACTTTAAAATGCATTTCTGTGCCTCTAGTGACATAAAACGGAACTGCAAAAACATTGCTTATATGTGCCAGTCCCAAACTCTCACCATTAGTTGAAGTCTTTAGGAAATATAATGGAAACAGTGCATTAAAATAATTTGTGATCATTAGTGAATATTGCTTAATGTTATATCACAAGCAAAATCATTGCAAGTACTTCATTAGAAATCTGTGCAGCCTCTCCCAGACGTTTCTAACTCAGTTCAGACGGTGCAGCGCACTACTTACGGTTAATGGTGTATCGCTGCCGTACAGCAAGCATGCAACACGCATTAAAAACATGTCACACACTGCGACCGTGTCTCATCATCTGGACATTCAGACTTCCAAATGTTCCAGCCTCAAGCGCTCGTTCATGCCAGGAGCCAATTTAACATTGATAATTGGAAACTTGAGCCTGGAATGAACAGCGGCCGGTGACAAGCTGCGCAGAGTCAAGTTTACTACGCTGATAAAAATAGACTATACGACACTCGCAATGAGCCAACAGAACGGCTGTGTTTGACCAGCGCCGCTGATGATCCTCACCATCTGCTCATCCTTGGGTTTGATCATCAGATGAGCTGGAGAACCACAGAAAGTCTGGGGAATATCTCAGACGTTTCGTCTAGACAGCGATGAGTTTGAAAAGAGACTGTGCTAAAAGGTATCGCTCACCCAAAAATAAATACACGGTCATTATTTACTCACCCTCATGTCGTTCCAAACCGGTATGATTTACTTGGAAAACAAAAGCAGATGTTCAGCAAAATGTTAGAAGAATATCAAGCTCTAAAAGACACAAAATGAACAATCACAATGTAATATGTGAATAAGAAGTGCAACTGTCTCTACAAGTACATTGTTTCTACAAATAAATAAATAAATATACACATTTTCGCATGTAATACATATTTCTTTTCAGTTTCAATGTAAAATTTTCTAGCAATTTCTGAGTGAAAATTGTTTGAACTAAAAAAAATGAAGTGTGTATATATACATATATATATATATATATATATATATATATATATATATATTTCAAAATGTAACGTTTAATATTTTACTTTACTTTTTTTGTAAAATTGACTAGCAATTTTAATGTAATGTAAAATAAAAAAATATATATAAAAAAAAAAATATATATATATATATACACATACACACAAATATATTGACGGAGTGAGAACTGATTAAAACTGAAAAAGTAAATATTACACCAACCTTTTTTGTGTGTATTTGTCCTCAAAAGTTTACAAGAAACAAATAAAGACAAAGTTGAAACTAAATTATGGTGCATTTGAGTCATGTAAGTGCAAACTCTGAACAATAACATTTTCTTCTTGGTTTCTATGATTGCTGCAACATTGATTTTTTTTTAATGGACCAGAATGAACGATTTGAGGTACAAACTCCAGACACGAGGCTGATCAGTCAGTTTAAATCATTCATCCACAAGGTCTTCAGTCAATGTGTCTGCATATCATTTCAAGTGGATCCAACATGCTCAGATAACTAACTGCATGACCGAATGACTTTCTTTTCTTTGTGGAACACAAAAACTGAATACACCATACACTGGCCACTCTTTCATAGCTATTGAAAGTGAATGAGGACTGGAGCTGTAAGCAGCAAAATGACAAAAAAAAGCAGCATAAAAGTAGTCTGTATGTCTGATGCACTATTTTCAAAGTCTTCTGAAGTCACAGGAAAACCCTCAGCTTCTCTTTTTGGTGAGTTAGCAAACTTTTCACACAAAGCTACTGTACAGCTTCAGAAGACTTATATAAAAGAATAAATAATATTCTAGATTTTCTATACAGTATATTCTCACTTGGATCCTTCACAAAAAGAGTGAAAAGTCCAGTTAAAAAGTCCATGCAAGATGCAAGAAGTTTGGGGTCGGTACGACAGAAGTCTCTTCTGCTCACCAAGACTTCATTTAATTGATCAAAAATACAGTAAAAAAAAATGTAATATTGTGAAATATTATTACAATTTCAAACAACTGTTTTCTATTGTAATATATTTTAAAATTACATTTTTCCCTGTGATGCGCAGCTGAATTTTCAGCATCATTACTCCAGTCTTCAGTGTCACATGATCTTCAGAAATCATTCTAATTTGCTGATTTGATGCTCAAGAATGATTATTATCAGTGTTGAAAAAAAGTTGTGCTGCTTCATAATTTTGTGGAAACTGTGATACATTCTTTGATTCTGTGATTCTTTGTGGAATAAAAAGTTTTAGTATTCATTAATTTACAAAAAAATCTTACTGGTTCAAAACCTTTGAATTGTAGTGTAAAAAAAAGTATTTAAATAATAATTATATGTATTTACAATTAATTTTGATAATAAATTAAAATATTATAAAATATAAATAATGCTAAAAATATTCTAAATTATTTACACACACACACACACACACACACACATATATATATTTGTATGCAAGTCTCTTGTGTGCACTATTTGTAAGCCACACAGAGTTGCTGCCTATATAGATATCCAAATCACTCACTTGAGGTTCCATTTCTGTTAGGATGCTGTAAGGTAGCTGTCTAGGCTCACTATGTTAGATTCAGCACTGATTGTTCCCCGTGTAATTAGCAGTCTGAGAGGAGAAGGCGAACCCTCGTGAGAGTCCTGTGAGCGCGCTCTCTTTAATCAGACAGACATGCTTCATCTCAACTCAAATCCAACACAAACAATCCTATCTGTTCTGTCCAAATGTGCACCACACATCTACGTGTCTTGTCCTGCCATTATTGTCTGCCGTTCAAACGTTTTGTAGCCGTAATGAGAAAAACCAACATGTGCACGTTATGCAAATGGTCAGGTAATGTTCTGTTTGTCTTTCAGCCTTTGCTGGCGCCATCTCTGCGCTTTACAACTGTTGACACAAAAGCGTGGTCTTCAAATCGTGATCAAGGTTCAGTAGAGCGAGCTAGACAGCAGAGCAGAGGGATTTGTAGAATGACAGACATATCTGTCCAATTTATTGAGCCGAATTTGACACTGTGCAAAATCAATTGTGTGTCTCCAGCATGTCATTTTGTGCTCCCTTCTGAGACGTTTTCAAGGAAGAATTGCTATCCATGCACGCTAGGGTGGCAATTATCATCTAATATACATATACAGTAGGAAATATGCTGTTGACTGGCCTTTTCAGACTGACAAACACAACATCGCTACTCTGTGCTGTCCATCCTTCTGCATTAAAATACTTTTTCCATATGCAGAGTAAACTATAATAAGTCAAATACCATGTAAATACTAAGAGGGAGCGATATTTTATTGGACAAAACATTTGCGTACGCTTCTAAATGCAGGATGAGTCAGGGGTATTTTTGTTTTTCCTGGTAAAAGAAAATCTGCATGTGCATTTTAAAAGTTCGGAATAATTATAATTATTTAATGCTTTTAAAATAAGTATTTTATGGTCACCAATGCTGTATTTATTTGATCAGTAAAACAGTAAAAATTGTCAAATATTATTACAATTTCAAATAGCTGTTTTCTATTTGAATATATTTTATAATGTAGTTCCTTCAGAAATCATTCTAATATGCAGATAAAAAAAAGTATGGAATTCAAGCTGATTAGTTAAACCACAGGGCCACCTAGTGGTCAGAAGATAAGAAAAATTGCTATTTTTGATTATAACTTCTGAATGGTTTGGCTAAAAATCACAAGACTCTTTAGATTCTTTAGATAAGTTGAACAATACCCAATTTTCCCATGCCGTCCATTTTGAGCATCGGCCATTTTGAATTTTGTCGTGAAATTTTATGAACGCATTGGCGCCTCGTTACGAAACTCATTATGTGTCATCAGCTCCGTGCCCTGAAGGTACTCAAAAACTTGCAGGGCACCTTGTGGTCAAAAATTATAATCAAATTTAAAAAAATTCTAATGCTTTTGATTAGTTTTTCCTTTTGTCATGAAACTGGTCTTGATAGATTCCTTGTATTGCTGAGAACATCGATACCAATTATGCCATATTCGGCCAAACTATCAGCCTGCCATTTTGAATTTCTTTGAAAACCTACATTTTGATCTCCTCCTAGAGATAGTTGGTCCGATTTCACCAAAAAAATCAGACCATCTGGTAAAAAGTTGTAATTTTCTGTGCAAAGTGGTTTAATGGATCAACGAAACTTTGATTAGCCAAACTACATCTTTTTGCAAAGCTTTAACTTTTGTCATGAAACTGGTCTTGTCCACATACACATAGATTCCGGAATGTTATTGTATTCCAGAGGCTGAGAACATCGATGAAAACGCAACCAATCGTGTCTTATGCCATACCCTGCCCCCTCTCTTCACAAGAAAGACGGAGAACAACGGCCTTATTTAAAACTGTTTTTTTTCTACTTGATTGTGTTTATGGGTATCAGCCTGCCATTTTGAATTTCTTTGAAAACCAGTGTGTTGTACACCGCCTCTTTTGATCTCCTCCTAGTAAACAGTGGCGTTGATAGCTTATCAATTTGGTGAGACCCAGAGGATATTAGAGAAGAGGATGCAGAACCTTTCTTAATGGTATGTTTGGTTGTTGTTGTCTCCTTTTAAAACGCTGCTATTTGACTGCTTCTGTCTTTTAATATAGATCATCTTACAGCACAGCAACCGCAGTCCATTTATAACCATGCTGGTAAAAAGTTGTGAATTTTCTGTGATATACTGTGTGAAAATGTGATAAAATTGGAAACTGTTGACTTGATGCCAAACTACATCTGAGGCTGCATCTCTGCAAAGCTTTAACATATTGGCTGCGTTTACACTTGGCATTAACATGCGACCTGTATCCGGATGTTGTCCACATACACATTGAAAAGACAAGTGTAAATGTGCTTCTAAACGGAATGTTATCTGATTAGCGTGTCCTGGTCCAGAGGCAGTCGAGGACGCATTGTGATCGGATCTCCGTGTAATGAAAACGTCCCTTACCTCCAGCGTTTTTGTAGGCATCGTGTCTAATCCGCAGAATTTTCGACAATATCTCCGTTTGCATGAACTTTCACCCTGCCCCCTCTCTCCTGAACGGTCACAAGAAAGACGGAGAACAACAGAAGCACCTTTCTGACAGATATTGTTTATGCGGGAAAGACGGATCCGATCGCAACATTACACACTAACTAATGTTAAAAAAGTGAAATCGCAATAAGTCTTTAAATATTTTGCGGGAAAGACGGATCCGATCGTTATCCAGATATATAAGTCAGTTGATGTTGCCAAGTGTAAACGCGCCGTGTTCTGATTGACTAATGATCCGATCTGCTTGATCAGATCACGGTGATCGCATGTTAATGCCAAGTGTAAACACAGCCATTGACACCAAATATTGTGTCATTGTCACCTCACACTGACCACACCACATCAATTTGGTAACAGTGCACCTGTTGGTCAAACGTAATAAACCATTAACTTATATTACTAGTGAATGTATTTATTGTTTTTTCAGCCCATTTTTGATTAAAATCACCTTAAAATGTCATTAGTTACTTATTTTTTTGGAGTTGATTTCACTGCCTGCTTGCTTCTGTTGTGCTTGACCCCAATAATTGCTGCTTGCATTTATATTTTTATACACTTTTATCATATAGCAGGGACGTAACCACCATGGACATTGAGGGGGACATGCCCCCCCCCCCAATTCCTTTGAAATTCTTGCACTGATCTGTTGCACTTCACTACGCAGCGCTATGTTTTTTAGGATGACAAAAAAGTTTAAAAGTTACATTTTCAGCCTGGATGGCTCAGCGGGCTAACAGCGCTCGTCAATCTCTAAATAATTGAGAGGCCAATCAGATCAAAATAGGCGAGTTTACGGTTCACAGGAGCAGAGCACGAATTTCAGCACGAATCGTCAATTTAACATTGTAAGAGACCGAGGTAAGATGGAAGTTGCAAATCATTTAATATTGGTCAACTGTTTTACGATAGAAATATTAAATGACCGACAGCTATATTCAGTGATGCAAACTACTCAACTTTTTTCCTCAAATATGGCTATTTTGAGAGTGAGCGAGAGAGAGAGATTAAAGTTGCATGTGTGAATTAAGTTACCTAAGTCTGTGCGTCTCTCTCTACAAACAACAAAGCTGTGAGTTTTACTTCAAAATCAGTGATTTTACCCGCTCGTTGCTGAGAAATATAGTGTAGCGATTCAGGATTCAGTATCGCTATTTAATTAATAAACGTCCACATTGACAGCAAGTTTCTGAATGTTTCTCTCTCTCTCTCTCTATATATAAAGTTGTTTTCAATTTTCAAGACATGGTTACAGCCTTGTCATATAGTGCTAACAGACATGGGCTAAAAGCCACAAAACTCTGCTCATGTATAATTCCTAATAAAGTTATGAACTAGCTAATGAGTAACTTAGTTTTATTTATTCACCAAAGCCAATTTGCACTCTCCTTTAGAGTTTGGCAAGAGTTAATTTTGGACCCTGATGGCCAGCACTACTCATGTCTGCATAAGAAGAGAAGTAAGAGATATGAAATTGTTTTGTTGCCCATGGCAATGCTTATAGCAGAGAAACGGAGAAACTAGAGAGAGAGAGAGAGAGAGTAAATGGCAGGATAATGATTCTGCTGAGAATATCTGCTATTTACAGAAATACACAGAATGAAGATGAACATGTAAGCAGCATTTCAGGGTTCCATTTTCCAAACCATTAGCCTTGAACACTACATCAGGATATCCAGTGTCCGCCTCAGTCGCACCGCTTGCAGACTCTCTGATGCATATTACACAAAAATCAGAGTCTTTCTTCAAACAGCAAGCTCTAATGTGATTGGCCTTGTGCAATTTCCAGAAATCAGGCTGCACAGCTTTATATCAGTTCATTTGGAGTGTCGGGAAAGTTCCCAGCTGATACAATTAACATTTCCGATCGGCCAAATATGCTATATGCAGCAGAATATATAGTGAAATATAGTCATATAAGTGAAATATGCAGAACTTGTCATCTTTTAGATGTGCTTAAGCTAGTGATTTAAAATTAATACATTTTTAATTAAATGTAAATGTTTAAATTTAAATCTTACATCTTTAACAATATTACAAATTTCTGAATTATTTACATATCATGGACAATAAATGCTAAATATGACAAATTCTATATTATTTAAAAATAAAAAATATACTTAAAAATAAAACACTAAAAATCAGTCAGTTTGAATGCCTTAAAGGGATAGTTCACTTTGAAATTAAAATTTGGTATCTATCAGCTTACCCCAAGGGCATCCAAGATGTAGGACTTTTTAGTTTGTCTAAAGCTATATATATTTAAGTGAGTGTTAGATGATGGCAAATATCTAAATGTAAAAATAGTACACAGAATCTTTTTTTGTGTATAATCAATTTTCACTTGGAAATTGCTAGTAAATTACACTATTAATTGGAAATGGCAAATAAATGGCAAGTAACGCATTAAATTAACTGTGAAATTTTGAAGTAGAAAGATTAAAATGGTATTATTTTGTAAAACCTACTTACGTAATCTTTGTTTTATTTACAACTCTGATAAATCATTTTTTACAGTGTATAAATGATCGTGCACAATTAAATATCCAGTGTTGACTGAAACGGATTAATAAAAAGTACTGTAAATAAAACTAAATAAATACAAATTACATACACATGATATTTTGTGTTCTCTCATGCTGTTTTATAGTATTATTTTTTGTGATATTGTCAATTGTGTAATATGTAAATAATTCTTAAAAGACTTCAAGGAAAAGAGTTTTAAAAATCCTCATTCTTATTTTGTAAAAAAGTTAAGTTTTTTATTGATATTTTAGATTTAATTAATTTTAACTTCTTTTTTTTTGTAATTTTGACATGTGCTTTTGTCATTTTTATTATTGTTTTTCTTCTTTTTTTTACATATTACTATTTAGGTTTAATTTTGGTAATTCAGTTTTTATTTCTTTAAATTATATTCCATTTATTTTCCATTTGTATTATTATTTATTATTATTATTATTTTAATGCTTCAACAAACTTATTTGTTGCCAAGGCAACATTTTTAATGTCTTCTATATGTATAATACTTCTATATGTATAAATCTATTGGACCTTTTTTGCAAACCATGCAGCAGAATGTTTTTTAAGATTCAGGGCTTTGTTATTTACTATCATTTCTGAAATATGTATTACATCAACACAAACTGAGGTTGGCCAGGTGGACACTTCCTGTAAAAGTGGGCATTTTTCTGCAATGTGGACAAGATTTTACGCCTATACAACAAAGTCTGCAGAGACTATGATAGCAGCCCACAGCCAAGTCTCTCTCTCTCTGTGTCTTTTGTCAAGTCGTGGAGAGTAAACTCACCATGCAGAGGGCATTTACACGCTGAGAGAAGAAGAGCCACCGGCGTACAAACCTTCCCCTCAGAGAGAGCAATCATCCCGGTGGCGGGGTGCTGCACTGCCCCTTGTACTTTGTCCACGACCTCTCCACTTCCTCGTGTCCGACTGCAGTCGAAGTGACCGCTGGAGTGTAGAGAGGATTTTTCTGGCCATCGGCTTCCGCTGCCAAACTCTGTGGGCTCCAAACTGCAGTCTTCCGTCTGCCTGGGTTGATTAGCACCTTGGCGCTGCTCACACGGCGCTTGCTCACACGGGAAGCTTGGCTGCGTCTGTCTCTGTGGGTTTCTTTCCAAGTAAACACCTTCCTCTCTGAATTTAGGAATGCACACACTATCACACACACCTCAACATGCCGGCAAACATTCATTCCCAGTAGTGGAGTTTAGTAGGTTAAAAACCATAACCACGATGTGGACAATATTGAGATCAGCTAGATTATTAAACACGATTACGTGATTGCTTTGGAAACATCATGCATTTGTTAAACTTGTCCTCTCAACAGTCATATCTGAAAAAGATATGGGCTATACCTGTATACTGCTGCTCAAAAGTTTGGGAAGATTTTCAATGTTTTTTAAATTAATTTGTACTGTAATTTATTAGGGACGCTAGGGACATGTCCCTACAAATATCCAGCGAATCATTTCGGAAATTGAAGGATTCACAATCCACGCTCTGATGCCCCGATCTGAAATGATGGTTAGCGAATCATTTTTCAGATTGGGAGTGTGGATCGTGAATCAATTAACTAAGGTTGGAATTTTGGAGCAGGTTCGCAAATCATTTTATTTAGAGCGGGACTTCGGTGCGGGTTTGTGACCCCACCAATGCCAAAATCAAACCTACACCCTTGTAAAAAACAAAAAAACAAACACAAAAAGGACATGATTTTGTGAGTCTTTTGGGTGAATGATACTCAGACTCAAGTATTAAACTCAAAGACACTATGCAATGTTAATAGCACTAACTACTGATATATACAAACTCAAACATCAAAATGAACGAGTGAATCAATGTGAATGAATCTGTTTGTGAGCAGAACCAAAAGATTGAAATCACTGAATTACAAATCAGTATTAATGTCCATGCCTGCAAAGACTGAAGGGATGATAGCCGTGTTTTTGTACAGTATCGTACACACCAGTGCTCATGTGGACTGAACGACGTCTGTGCAGTTAGAGATGATGCTCTGTCACAATGTTGAGCGATATGATGCTTTTATTGATCTGTGGGATTCATTAAGTGTCAGCGATATGATGCTCTGAGCATGTGGGCCACGCTTTGCCCATTTTCTCCCCTTAATAGAAAGCATGTGTCAAGCTCTCAGCGCGTAATGACCAGAGGTGCATCTCACAAATAACAACCTGCCTTTTGAGGGTTAGTCGGCCCAACATCATTTCCCTCTCTATATTCTCATCCCTGCTAAACTCGCTGCATGCTATTAGATCTGTTTGGAGTGAAATAAGACAGATTTCTAAAAGGGGCACTTTAAATGCACCTCATCTAGTGCTGTAAAAATAGAGAGCAGGTAAAGTGCACTTGTCATGGAGGATTCAGTCCAAGGCAATAATAAACCAACATGCTCAGCCGAGACGACACAATTTGCAATATAGAAAAGTGGTTTCAATGTACTGTGTGCAAGTATATTTTCACTTATACTTCAAATATGATATCAAAGACATGGAGAATTAATTCTGAAGGCAAATACGAAATAATAATAGAAAATAACTAGGACAGAGTCAATGCCATGCTCAGAAAACATGGTTCTTCTCTTCTAGGAAAAACAGTAGGCCTGAATCTTGAAGATATGATGAGTTCTATGTAGGTGGATCTAGCAAAAATTGTCAAAAGAAAAACATGTCCAGGTCATATTTCAAAATAAAAATATAAGGGAAAAAAAAGAAATGTTATGATTAAATATTTATGACTTGTAAAAAATAAATAAATGTGTGGACTACACGTACACACTGCACTAATACAACAATCTATCTGCTACCACTGGATACCATCCAATGCACATCTATGACATTTGTGTATCCAGCTTATATATAAATCTGCTGCACCTTTGCATATTATTGTGTGTGTATATGTGTACATAATGTAGAATGTGTACATACGGTGTATAATGTGTATTGATAACTGTAAGTATGTCTAACAGTACACTGTGTGTACTGAGTATATGTATGTGTATATTGCACATTGTCATCTGTATAAGTCTGTAAGTATGTAATGGTACTGTCTATATGTTAATTGTTTCTGCACTGTCTGGAGCACGCTCTCAAGAATTTCACTCATCAAGGCACATGTGCTGTGATCATGTGACAATAAAAGTGATTTGATTTGATTTGAAATATATATAAAACAATTAATTGTTTTGAAAAATAAAAATTTAAACATGAAAAGAATATTATTACACAAAAATCTTAATGGACCTGAAAATAGGTTTTTTTTTTTATGCATAATAAAATGTAATAAAATAAAATAAAAAATAATAATAAAAAAATAAAAAGGTATATTTATTTTTTATTTTACATCCGTTAGTCAAACTATACACTAAAATGAGAATGAGGCAATTAAAGAAAACAATGCTCAAATTTCTAAGCACATTTACTTAAATGTAGTTTAAAAAATAATAAGTGTTTTTTGTTTAAAATTAATAAAAGTAATTAATTGTTTTTGTCAACTGAAAATAAAAACATGAAAATAATGCCGCGACACAAAAATCTTAATGAACCTAATAATAAGCTTCACTTTCTTTATGCATAATAACATTTTTATATTCATAATAATTTAAGAATAACTATAAAAAAATCTCAAAACTAAATAAAAAATTAAGTCAATAATTAAAAGGTCAATTTAATTTAAAATAAAGTTTATTTTAATTTAATTATCCAAACTATACAGTAACATGAAAGGCAATTACAGAAGAAAACAATAAAACAAAATTATTAAGCATATTTATTTAAATGTAAATAAAATTTAAAAAAATGCTTGAGAAATCATAAGTAAATATGTTTATTGTAAAATCAAAAGTATTGCCATTAAAATAAGCTTTCTCTATATTTAAGGCTTATATTATATAGCAGTCTTAAAGGAATAATAGCAAAAACAGTTTAGTTGTACATTTCAAAGAGAAGGTGAAAAATGTTCATGCAAAACTAAAATGCAAGAATCGTTAAAATGTGGCTCGTTTAAGGTCATTTCCATCAGTCAGCACTATTGAGTGAACTAAACTGGAATGTTAAAATTGATGAACAGCAGAGGCCGTGGCAATTCACACCATGAAGAGCTTCCACTCATGTGAAATTACAGCTGCTATATCTGAACCGCAAACGCTATTTAGAGTGTGCTGAATATCATATCCATCAAACACCACAGACAACTGGCCATTTTTGTCAAGCCGACAATGACATGAACTTATCAACGAGATCAGTCAATGAAACCCTTCACAGCTTCAGCACAGAGGAGTTCAGTGCTGAACGCTCACATGAAGAGCAGAGGAGAATCAATAGAGCATTAATGCATCACACACACATACACGCATCACACACACACACACACACACACACACACACACACACACACACACACAAACTCCCTCCTGTCCATTCCAATGCATCCGCACCTTCTCATGAGACACTGGAGTTTAAAATATGGCTGTTCATCCACAGGAGTGCTGCTGGTTTAAGATAAAGCGGCTGAGTAATGCATTGCCAAGAGATTGACTTGTCAGTGCATTCACAGAAAGGTGTCCCAGAATGAGGATGGAGTGGAAGTCACAATAAATTATTCGGCCCGCCGCAGCTAGCCGCCGGACCACAGCTTATCAAACTAATGCCAGCGGCTGCGAGGGTCGTCCGTCTTATGTTGTCAGAGGCATTTCTGCTCCAGACGCTCCTTGAAGAAACCCTCGTGCCTAAAGCACCTTGATGCTCCTGGAGTCTGTCTGAAGGAGGGTCGAGCGCCACTCACAACTCTGCTGAGGATGTCCATCATGCCTGAGTTTAAATGGATGCGTCTAAATAGTTGAGGAAAATTAATGTAAATCGGTTTAAATTTGACCAAAACTAGGCAAAATTAAATTAATTTATGTATATCTATATCTATATATGTGTGTGTGTAAAATATTTTTATATTTTAAAATATATTTTAAAGCTGACATAAAAATGAATAAAAACTATATATTTAAAAAACAAAATTACTAAAACTTTCACTAAAATTAAAATTAAAAAACTAATTAAAATTAAAAAACCTATAAAATAACTGATAATATAAATATATATTTCAATTGCTACATACATGTGTATATATAAAACAAACATACAAACAAACAAAACACACTACAAAATTACTAAAACTTTTACGAACATTAAAATGAAAACAGGACATTTTTTGTGTGTATATACAATTGAAGTCAAAAGTTTACAATCACCTTGCAGAATCTGCAAAATTTTTATTATTTTACCAAAATAAGAGTGATCATACACAATGCATGTTATAATATTTCAACTTTAGTTATTTTAGTACATTAAGTTAAACTAAATGAAAATTGAAAATGTTAATGTTAATCAGTATATATATATATATATATATAGAGAGAGAGAGAGAGAGAGAGAGAGAGAGAGAGATCTTTTTACTGGATTCAAACAGCATGAAATCATTCATTCCACACACATATGGTCTTAAACATAAAACTAGCTCTGAATAAAGAACCAGCTCTCAGTCTCTAACTCTACATGGTTGACCCGGCTGCCACTGTCTGGCCCTGGGAGGGTTTTATCTGAATGAAAGGCCTGTTTATGGTCACCTCGGTGCAGAATTGGGATGTGACACAACTCTTGTGGCCGACTTTAATTCTTCCTTTATTCCTCCATCTCCCACAAGATTCTGGTGCATTATGGGAGATCAATGCAGAGTAGCCGGTCATTTAGGAAGACTTGGCGCGCGGGCCTCTTTCTCTGTAAAGCCGCTCCTAATGGAGCACTTAAGCGACACATGCAGTAAGAGCCGAGAGTCATTTACTCAGGCGTGCCGGTGTGGGAGTAATCGTTTAAAACCCAGCTGAACGGATCAATGGAGTTGTAATTGTCAGAACAAACGGTCGGTTTCAAGGCTTCGCCGCCCTCTGTTTGTTATCGGCCAGATCTTGTAATAGAAATGGATTCGGTGTTCTTTTATCCTATCAGTTTTCATTTGACGTTCTTTAATAACATGTTGTAACAACATCCCCTGCTGCATTTTATCAATATGCATTAGCCCACTGTAATATCACTAATGTATATGACGGAAGGGTTAAATTAATTTTCTCCCGCTTAAAGCCGTAGATTAGCACCGCGCTCTCTGCGCTACTATAAATTGAGTGAATTATTAATGTGGGGGAAATGACACGGCCTTCTCGTCGCCCCCTGGCTCATCTGAGACCTGATTACATTTAATCCGCAGAGAAATACTTAATGCACTTACACTGAATTGACCATATGGTGACCATGAACTGTCTCACCTTTCTCACCGGCATTTGCGGTTGAGCAGCGCAGACAATTATCAGTGGACTTAGCAAACGCAAGTGTTACATGAATGATACCGTCATATAATCAAGCTTGTCAAGGGGAGCTTATTTATCTTAACTGTTCAGACTTGCTATTTTCAATAAAACATCTGCAAAAATGAACTAAAAACTATTCAAAAGTCTTACCAATGTCCTATCAACCACCCTAGCAACTGCCTATCAACATCCTAGCAACCATCCACCACACTATTGCAACAATTTAGCAACACACTAAAAAAACTATTTTAGAACACCTTAGTAATGTCCCGGCAACTACCTAAAACCCCCTAGCAACCAGCAAAGAAACACTAGCATTTGCTTAGGAACATCCTAGCAACTGCCTAACAACATTCTAGCAATCAACAAAGGCATCCTAGTAACTATCCATGACTCTATTGCAACAATGTAGTACTGCACAATAAATCTCCAAGAAGACATTAGCAGTGTCCTAGCAACCACCTAAACACCCTAGCAACTGCTTATCAACATCCTAGCAACCAGAAATAAAACCCTAGCATTTGCTTAGCAACACCCTAGCAACTGCAACTAACAACATTCTAGCAACCAACAAAGGCATCCTAGTAACTATCCACCACCACACTATTGCAACAATGTAGTAATGGACTAAAAATCTCTAAGAACACCTTAATATTGTCCTAGCAACCACCTAATCACCCTAGCAACTGCTTATCAACATCCTAGCAACCAGAAAGGAAATCCTAGCATTTTCTTAGCTACACCCTAGCAGTATCCTATCAACATCCAAGCAACCAGTGAAGACATCCTAATAACTACCCACTATACTATTGCAACTATGTAGCAGTACACTAAAATGTCTCAGAAATCCTAGCAACCATTCATAACACCCTAGAAACATCCTAGCAACCTGCAAAGACACCCTAGCATTTGCTTACTACACCCTTGGAACTACCCATCAACATCCTAGCAACCAGTAAAGACAACTTAGCACCTGTTTCACAACAACCTAGTAACCATTAAACAACACTTACTGTTCGACAACACCCTAGCAACAGCCTACCAACACCCTTGCAACTGTTCACAACACACTTGCAACCATGTAGAAAACCCAACCAACTACCTATCAACATTGTAGCAACCAGCAAAGACAACCTAGTAACCATACATTGCACTATTGCAACAATGTAGCAACAAACTCAAAATCTCCCACCCTAGCAACCAACCACACCCTAGCTACACCATAGCAACCACCAAACAACATCTAGGGTTCCACAAGAACCTGGCAACAATCCAGAAACACAATAAGAACCACTATTGCCCACAACACCCTTAAAACCACATAGCAACCACTCAGAACACCCCAGCAACTACCTATCAACATCCTAGCAACTAACAGACACTCTAGCATTTGCTAAGCGACACCCTAGCAACCACCCAGAACACCCTAGCAATCACTGATACACAAAAAGCGTTCCACAACACCCTTACAACAGTTTTAAAACATCATAGCAACACCCGGAACACGCATCAACAGCCTACCAACACCCTAGCAACTGCCTATCAACATTCTAGCAACCAACAAAGACACTCTAACATTTGCTTAGCAGTGCCGTAGCAACAACTGATTAACACCAAAGGTTCCACAACACCCTTGAAACAGTTTGAAAACATCTTGGCAACCATTCTGAATACCATAGTAACAGCCTACCAACACCCTAGCAACTGCGTACAACGCATTTGAAACCACCTAACAACCACCAAGATTACCCTAGCAACTGTCTTTTAACATTTGCATTTGCTTAGCAACAAGGATTTCACAACACCCTTGTAACAGTTTGGAAACACCCTAGAAACCACTTTAAGCACCCTAGCAACAGCCTACCAATGCACTTGCAACTGTCCACAACACCATAGCAACTGCCTCTCGACATCCTAGCAACCAGCAAAGACACCTTAACATTTGCTTAACAACACCCTAGCAACCACCAAACAGCACCTAGGCCTCCACAACACTATGAGAACAGTTCAGATTCACCATAGCAACCACCCTGAACACCCTAGCAACTACACAACACACTAAAAAAATCATAACAGCAACTTCTGAATTTTAGATTCCCATTTTTTTAGTTAATATGAAATTTGAGTTCATGCTTCAGAGCTTGCTGTATCTGATGAATTTATATTCTCCACAAGCGCCTGTGTGTATCACTTCACTGCTTGATGACTTTGTTTGTAACAAGCGTACTAGCATATGTGCAACGCTTCCTCAAGCAAGACGACATTGAAATTCCCTGTGCGCGACACAGAACCCATTTGCCTTTTGTTTTTCATCAATTCTAACAATAGCCGCTTGTCCTTTTCACATTGTGTATATAAACAGTCCAAAAGAAGCAATTAATTGCTGTGATGCAGACGATTCTGGTGCAGGAAAACACTCAGCGCCACCCGGTGTGTAACATCATCTACATCTAAAGCAATAGAAAGGTTAGAGGAACAATTGGAACACCACTTGCAAAGAACAGACATGAATAATTACTAGATTCTTCAAGGTGACATTTAAAAATGAATCTCAATAGGAAAGGGCACATGCGGGAAGTCAATGAAAAGAGGCTGGGACAGAAACAGGAAGGAAGGTAAAAAAAATCTTTATAGCATGCCTCTGACAAATTATATTTATACAATTTAGTGGCTGGAAAATGTGTCTTAGCTGCTGTACTGGA
The DNA here is from genome assembly GCA_027422415.1 of Schizothorax lantsangensis. NCBI lineage: Eukaryota > Metazoa > Chordata > Actinopteri > Cypriniformes > Cyprinidae > Schizothorax > Schizothorax lantsangensis. The sequence continues at coordinate 29,006,762 of CM049858.1, forward strand.
GCATCAATCAGATTTTGTGCAAAACTTACTGATATAATGCTAAGGTTTTGTGGGTAGTTGCTAGTGCATTTTAAGTTTTTTTTATTGTGATGTTTTAATCAGCTGTTTGGACTCTCATTCTGACAGCACCCATTCACTGCAAGATGATATATTGGTGAGGAAGTGATGCATATCTTTGTGATATTCTTCAAACTTCATATCTGTGATATGGTCATCTGGTCTCTGAACTGGAATTTTGTGGATTATTTGTAGATTATTATGATGTTTTTATCAGCTGTTTAGACTTTCATTCGGACAGCACCCATCCACTGCAGAGGATCCATTGGTGAGCAAGTGATGTAATGCTACATTTCTCCAAATCTGATGAAGAAACAAACTCATCTGCATCTTGGACTGGAGTGGTGTCGTTTTCTTGTGCATTATTGTGATGTTTTTATCAGCTGTTTGGACTCTCATTCTGACGGCACCCATTCACTGCAGAGGATCCATTGGTGAGCAAGTGATGCAATGACACATATCCAAATCAGATGAAGAAACAAACTCGTGTACATCTTGGATGGTCTGAGGGTGAGTAAAGTCTGGTCTCTAGATATGATTTAAGGTCCCTCCTTCAATGCAAGACTGGGGATTTTGGTTCTGAATGAATTTTAGTACTGTACTTAATGCTGAAGTTTGTTCAAATCCCCCCAACCGTGAGCATGAGTAATACTTATATGCCTTAGCAAATAGCACTAAATATAGCCGTCTGAAATAATCAGAAGCTGTCAGCGAGGAGGAGAGAGCACTTACATTAAGATAATCCTGCTAAGACTTACATTAATATTTTACATTTACATTTAAATGAGTCTTGGAAGCGTCTTGCAAATGTAGAGATGGGTAATTTAAGGCCATTTAAATAGCAATAACAGATAAAAATGCTTGATGCAGGTATTCTGGGATTTTGCGGGTGAAATTAATACATATGAAACCAGTCTCCAAACAAAATCTAAAAATGAAACCAAAGCAAAACTAAAATAAATTGCAGTCAAGTCCCAGTGCAATCATTCTTGCTAAGGTAAGCATCACTATTACTTATTGCTCATACTATTAATTTTTGACAGAAAACTTATCCTGCACCATCTGTGCAATATCTTTTCTCCCATAGCAGATGTTAAAATGGGTGAAGCCACATGCATTAATGCACTTGAAAACACTGAGAACATCCTAGCAACCACTTAGCAACCACTCAAAATTACCTAGCAATGACACAGCAATGCTGTAAATATACTCAGAACATCTTACCATCACTATGTATGTTTCATAACACTATTCACAATGCAACACAAGTGTGTCACATAGTCATGATGGGGGAACAGTTTAAAGAGTAGCTTGCTAAGATGAGTTTGTTTCTATATCGGAACAGATTTGTTGAAATGTAGCCTTACATCACTTGCTCACCATTGGATCCTCTGCAGTGAATGGGTGCCATCAGAATGAGAGCCCAAACAGCTGATAAAAACATCACAATAATTTACAAGTAATCCACACCACTCCAGTCCATCAACTGATGTCATGTGAAGCCAAAAGCTGCATGTTTGTAAGAAACAAATCCATTAAGATGTTTAAACTTTAAACATTTGTTTCCGGCTAAAATATCCATAGTCAGTCATCCACAATAATGCTTTCTCCAGTGAAAAACTCACCTGGTCTGAATCAGGAGAGAAATCTGCACAGATCAAGCACTGTTTACAAACAAATTCTAAACAAACTATGTGTGGAATTTGATGTGAGAGACAACAGGAGATGGACTTTTTCACTGGAGGATATTATGGATATTAATTATATATTATGGATTATGGACTCGTATTTTGACCAATTATTTTGCATTAAAACATCTTAATGACGGATTTGTTTTTTACAAACACTTTTGGCTTATCAAGATGTTAATTGATGGACCGGAGTGGTGTGGATTACTTGTGGATTATTGTGATGTTTTTATCAGCTGTTTGGACTCTCATTCTGGCGGTACCCATTCACTGCAGAGGATTCACTGGTGAGCAAGTGATGTAACGCTACATTTCTCCAAATCTGATGAAGAAACAAACTCATCTACAATTTCAATGGCCTTGAAGGCCAGTAAATTGTCAGCAAATTTTCATTTTTGGGCAAACTATTCCTTTAAGCATGAACAAATGGATTGCACAGTTGCATTATGTTTGCACCTGCTCACATTCCTGACAGCTCAGAAGTGTTGGTGGGGCATCAGATTCCCCGGTCAGACTCAAAACAGGTCAACAAAGGGGCATAAAAATATCCTAGCGTCCGATTTTGCGAAAAGACTTGCCAAAAATGTCTCTGTTTGAGGACTGAACATTTGAAATGTTCAGCTTTATTGTTTACCTCTTTGCAATTCATGCATCCCCTCGTGGAAGCAGCATGCATCTTCTGCTGAAACGCTTCAGTTCTCCATACTTCATGAAGGCACTCCATCTCAAAGGCACAGCTTCCCATCTCAGCTGGCTGTCTGCCTTTTGATTATATGTGGAGGGCACTCTGTGCAATGCAATCAATTTCTAGGGTGGTTGAAGAAAGAACACAAAGTGAGAGGTGTTTTGTTTGGCGGACCCTTTAGAGCAGCAGTTCAATTGCTCACCTGAAGACTGGAGGGTCAATAGACTGTTGACGATGGCCATGAACCCACGGGACATCAGCGCACCATCGATCTGAATGTGAAATATGCTTGCTTTTTGTAGCACAAACAGTAGCGGAAATGTTTTGGGGTGTAGGTTAATGATGAGTATTAGTGCTAGTGATGTATGCACCACTAACAAGCCATCTGTGCATCAGAAATACAGTACATTTCTCATTCCAGGACTAGACTACCGCAGGACAAGCACACGTTCAGTCTGTTGATAGCCATAAATGAATTTGGCCATGTTTCAGCCCCGTTTGAGATCCAGAGTGTTTTGGAGTGGCTGAGAAACGCAATTAGACAGTTTAATGTGACAGAGGGAATATTTACACAGGATTCTCTAGATGGCTGACTGTGACAGCGCTGAAGCAAGACACATTAATTTATTTCTCTCCTCCGCAGAGACAGGCGCCTTTTCTCCTAACGGTGTACAGAGAGACTACAGCCACTGGTATGTGACATTTCTGAATACTTAACCCTATAAAGCCTACTGTATCATACTTGATCTTCTAAATCTAAATCATCAACATGATCAAAACTGCTACAAAACCAGTTGCACACAATCTACTGCATGCCTTCTGTCATCTGATTGAGAGTTTATACTTGAGTAACATTATAAACGTCTACCTTTAGCTCACGGTTTACATGTCTTTTTGTTAAAAGACATGTAAACCGTGAGCTAAAGGAGCAAAACCGTGAGCAAAATTGGATCACTTCAGTAGATCCAATTTTGATGTTTTAGGTCAAACCGTTCTAGTCTGTCATTCATATAATGGCAGGTATAGGTCACTGTCTCTATAAGAGGGAAAAAGAACATGCACAGAGAAATCCAAATTGAAACAATTCCCCATCGTAACTACACATTGATGGCCTAAGACACGAAACGAGCGGTTTGTGTGAGAAAACGAACAGTATTTATAACCACCCTTCATACACGCCCTCCGTCAAGCGTTGACGCCGATGCCCCGTGTGAATGCAGCGTGAGCCAGAGCGCGCGCACACACACGTCACACACCGGATGCGTGCGCACACTCAGATCACTTGGACATTCTTTTCTCACACAAACCACTCGTTTCGTGTCTTAGGCCATCAATGTGTAGTTACGATGGGGAATTGTTTCATTTGGATTTCTATGTGCATGTTCTTTTTCCCTCTTATAGAGACAGTGACCTATACCTGCCATTATATGACTGACAGACTAGAACGGTTTGACCTAAAAACATCAAAATTGGATCTACTGAAGAAAAAAAGACACCTACATCTTGGATGCCCTTGGGGTAAGCTGATAGATACCAAATTTTAATTTCAAAGTGAACTATCCCTTTAAAAGTAAGAATCACTTTTTTATTAGCATTTTTTTTTAAAGATGAACGCTTACTGGACTGAAGCAACTTAGATTTACTTCATTATCCATATTTTTTTCAGAGGAATCATGTTAAAATGTATCAAATATGATCATCAGGCTTTTGATGAATGTGTATTTGTTCAACTCTTTTTAGAGAGACTTTTATTATTGCATTGCTTTATATGTTTTGAAATACATTTTATTAGGAAATACAGCGTGACAACTAATATTTATATGCATTTTCATGTAAGTATCTGCTATACTGTTATAAATATCTCACTGATTTACATTACAGTTATCAGAATTTCATCACTTTTTGCCCATATAAATATTAAATTTATATATTAATTTATAAGCAATTAATATATATTGCATATTTTAGCTCATTTTGGGCCTCTGATTTTTCCCCCTCCATATTCTCATTATACTATATGAGCCATAAAAGCCTGATGTATAAAATATGGTATACATATATATTTTTTTAGATTTTATTTTGGCTAAAGTTTCGATAAACTGTTCAGTTTAAAGAAAAATATATAAATAAAAAAACAAAATAAACAAATAAAGATTTTGCAGACTATTATTTCTTAATGTCAGGGTTTCAAAGGGGTCATATCACCAAAAAAAAACATGCTTTTTAAAGTATCTGTAATGCAATATTCAAAGTTCAGTCCACTGCATTTATAGCGCAAAGACATCAAATTAACATATGACCATCCACATTTACATTGAGACTTTAGAAACTCTATGCTGTAATGAGAAAGTTAGAAAGTATTTCATGCTCAGATTCCTTTAATTAACTCATGTTGTTGACTTTAAGTTCACTTCATGGACCAAAACATGAAAAACTACAAAAATGCATTAAAAACTACAAACATTTCTTGGCAGAACAGTATCTTTCTGCTTTATACATTTTTACTCTGTATTTAATTATTTTAAATGTCAGTGCCCTTTCTGAAAACTGAAGAAATATTCATAAGTCAATTATGAATCGTATGCTGGACTGTTTATCTCTGAAGCGTGTGGCACCTCTTCACGTCGCCTCTGCTCAAACATTCACGGCTCTGAATCCAGCGGTTATATGTAATGTTTAAATGATGAATCTCTGCGGCACTATTGAGACTAAAGAGTGAGAGCTGAACATGGAGATGTTTTGTGTCTGTTTTCAGATTTCAAGCACGTGCTCGAGCTCTTCCCCCTCGTTTCTTTCTACTGCTTCGTTTGCCAGATCTTTTCCTCTTTCCCAGCATGCCCCACTATGAAACCAGCCCATTAATTGAGCAGCGAGAGCCGTACCATCTGAGACGAGCCCGTCGGCATCACTCCAGCTTGATTTATGACTGCACAGACCAAATCATAAAGAGTCCAGCTGAACACAGACAGCGACTGGCTGCCCATTTCCAGCTTCCAGCTCACACAGGCGCGGGCAAATCAGAGTCATGAATTACATTACGTAACGGCCGCCACGGCACAGGTCTGTGTGTTTTAACCCGGCGTGCTGAGGGATTTCCACCTGTGATGGATGCGCGCTGCTGCATGGGCTGATAACCGTTGATTGTGGTGTCAAACAGACTAGTGCTGGGTAATTCATAAAAACAGGCCACAAGTGTCCGTTTTACAACTCTGAGACTCTGAAGTGTTTGGGAAATGCTTAGCCTTGATTGAGTTTCTCCAAAAAGAAAAGAAGCTTGTAACTTTACAGACTTTCATGCATGAAGCCCCTAAAGTTGTGTTCAGCATCCATTGCATGCTTTTGTTCACTGATTTTTTTTTTTAATTAGTCTTTGTTGGCTTGTTTTCCATTAAAAAAATCCTTGAAATAAGATCAGTTTATTTAAGAAGCAACATTGCATGAATCTTGAATCATATTGCCAGTGCAGTAAGACATATACAGGTGCATCTCAATAAATTAGAATGTCGTGAAAAAGTTCATTTTTTCTTGTAACTTATTTCAAAAAGTGAAACTTTCATATATTTTAGATTCATTACATGTAAAGTAAAACATTTCAAACGTTTTTTTTGTTTTAATTTTGATGATTAGAGCTTACAGCTCATGAAAGTCAAAAATCAGTATCTCAAAATATTAGAAAATTTACATTTGAGTTTCAATAAATGACCATCCATACAGTATAAATTCAGGGTATCTCTTGTTCTTTGAAACCACAATAATGGAGAAGACTGCTGACTTGGCAATGACGAACATTGACACCCTCCACAAAGAGGGTAAGTCACAGAAGATCATTACTGAAAGGTGTGGCTGTTTACAGAGTGCTGTATCAAAGTTGCAAAGTGCAAAGTTGCAACTAAATGCAAAGTTGACTGGAAGGAAGAATTTGGGTAGGAAAAGGTGCACAAGCAACAGGGATGACTGCAAGCTTGAGAATACAGTCAAGCAAAGCTGATTCAAACACTTGGGAGAGCTTCACAAGGAGTGGACTGAAGCTGGAGTCAGTGCATCAAGAGTCACCACGCTCAGACGTCTTCAGGAAAAGGGCTACCAAGCTACTTCTGAACCAGAGACAACGTCAGAAGCGTCTTACCTGGGCTGTGGAGAAAAAGAACTGGACTGTTGCTCAGTGGTCCAAAGTCCTCTTTTCAGATGAAAGTAAATTTTGCATTTCATTTGGAAATCAAGGTCCCAGAGTCTGGAGGAAGAGTGGAGAGGCACAGAATCCATGTTGCTTGAAGTCCAGTGTGAAGTTTCCACAGTCAGTGATGATTTGGGCTGCCATGTCATCTGCTGGTGTTGGTCCACTGTGTTTTCTGAAGTCCACAGTCAACGCAGCCATCTACCAGGAAATTTTAGAGCACTTCATGCTTCCTTCTGCTGACAAGCTTTATGGAGATGCTGATTTCATTTTCCAGCAGGACTTGGCACCTGCCCACACTGCCAAAGGTACCAAATGCTGGTTCAATGACCATGGTGTTACTGTGCTTGATTGGCCAGCAAACTCGCCTGACCTGAACCCCATAGAGAATATATGGGGTATTGTCAAGAGGAAGATGAGAGACACCAGACCCAACAATGCAGATGACCTGAAGGCCACTGTCAAAGAAACCTGGGCTTCCATACCACCTCAGCAGTGCCACAAACTGATCACCTCCATGCCACGCCTGAATTGAGGCAGTAATTAAAGCAAAAGGAGCCCCTACCAAGTATTGAGTACATATACAGTAAATGAACAAACTTTCCAGAAGGCCAACAATTCACTAAAAATGCTTTTTTTATAGGTCTTATGAAGTATTCTAATTTGTTGAGATCGTGAATTGGTGGGTTTTTGTTAAATGTGAGCCTAAATCATCACAATTAAAAGAACCAAAGACTAAACTACTTCATGCATTGAATTTATTTAATACACGAGTTTCACAAAGTTGAATTACTGAACTAAATGAACTTTTCCACACATTATAATTTATTGAGATGCACCTGTACATGCACTTATACTAGATTCAACTTAAATTTTATTCAATTATTAAATACTAATTAATTTGAAAATATTAATTGAAAATAAAATTATCAAATTCCAATATATATACAATTACTAAATACTATAGTGATTAAAGAAATAAAATAAAAATAAAATAAAAACATTCAAAATAAAATGATAAAATCTTACTTCCAATCAGTAGCCTAAATCTATTTAATAGTAAACTTATCTTCTTTCAAGAATATTTCATATTTTAACAAGAGAATTAGAGAAAATACTTGTTTAGAATAATTCCTTTATTTAAATTTAAATGTTATTTAAATTAATAAATACTAATTAATTCAATAAAATTTAATTATTTAAAAGAAAATATTACTTAAAATTTAAGTAATTAAATCCCAATAGGTATTCAATTACTAAATACTAGTATTTAAATAAATAAAATAAACAAATAATTAAAATAATAAAAATAAATAACAAATAATATTTAAAATAAATGTTAACTTAAAAAAAAAGGTAAAATCCAACTACTAATCAGTATGTTTTTTTAAAAATAAATGTATCTTCTGTCAATGATTTTTGATATTTCAACATATTAGATAAAATATTAATTTAAAATAGTATTTATTTTTTCATGGTGAATTTATTTTTTAATTAAGATATATGGTTTTCTGCTTTTTTTTTTTTATCAAGTAGGTTTTTGCTTATAACGAAACAAATCTGTCAATGTAGTAAGAAAAATAAACTTGTTTTCCCTATTTTAGAAAACAAGACTTAATTTGTCATCTAATTTTGCTTCTCAAGTTAATGTATCTTGATATTTGTACTGGCAAACAAGGCAAATACTGAGTACGATGATCATTTTTTGCAGTGCAAAAGCATCACTGGCATTAGATTTCATGCAGTGCCTGCCGTTTCACATGATTGTTTGAGCAGTGTCATGCTAATAAGACTTCCCATCCATTCTGCTCTCTCTGGAGGAAGAGGAACATGTATTATTGATTAATCAGGTGTGAGACACAGTCATACAAGGTTAGAACAAATAACCCACCTTGCTCAATAAAATATATAAAAATCCACATAAATCAAATCAAACAGGACTAAGTATACACTTCATGAACTGCAGTATTAATGCTAACAGCTGGCAGGCAATAAAACCTTGAGAAATCTGAAAACAATGACTGATTTAACACCTTGTTTGTAATTTATAGTTTATAGACTCTTACAATCCACCCATGGGCTTTAAAGTACAGGGTATGGAAGCTCCCGCTGTTTGTCTGAATTACGGTGAGCAGCAGGGATGATGTGTGAATCCCGCTGAGAGATGTTCAGATGTGAGGACTGGAGGACTGAACGCTTTGACGCGCTCCACGCGCCTCTGCATGCAGGAAAACAACTCAAGCTTCATGCAACGTTAAACAGTGAACGTGTAGATGATATGTTTGTTGCGAAATATGCAAAAAGCTCATTAGCACAGTCTATATAATCGTTGCTTATAAAGCATGGTCTAAGCCTCAGACAGCCCACCGCACGCCTACAGGCCTTCACTGTACAATCTGATGCATACTGCACACAAAACACAAGATCTTCCTCAAAACTACAGAATCCAATCTGACACAAAGTCACATGCCAGAACTAGATGCTAAATTTGCCAACATCTGCAAGTTGAACAGCACTGAAACTTTTATTTCATAACCTGTCCGCAAACAAACATGGCTTTGTTTAGGAGTCTTACTGCTAGTTTTGAGAACATATTTTATAGTATTTAATTTTTTTTTGCATCACAGTCTAGCAAAATGTTTTTATTTTATCTGTCTAAAATAAAACTATTTATTATATATGAAATATCATGTGTATATATATATATATATATATATATAAACAACCCTAAACATTTTTTTGAAAAATAAATATATTTAAAGATTTAAAAATATTTTTAACCTTACATAAATAACATTTAAAATAAGTAATAAAATAATTAATTCAATAAAAATAAAATAAAATCGAATAAATGACAAAAACTAATAAAAAAATGACAAAAGCATACAACACAACTCGTAAAACTTTAAAATTAAAAGAACAAAATATAAAAATAAAATCAAATTGAAATATTAAGAAAAATTATAATAGTATATAACTATATTAAAATAACTGGTCAGAGTCTTAATTTAAATAAATTAATGACAATTTAAATGAACAAAAAACAGTAATGAAATAAATATATTTGTAAGTAAATTATTTCTTTTATTTTAGATTCATTGAGAAATCTACTATATTAGAGACAGGGTGTCTGTCAACTTCAATCAGATATTAATTGACTTTGTATGTTAATATATGTTCTCAAAAGCTGGGATGATGTGTTCATGAACAGTTCTTTAAATCAACAAGGTTGCTGCATCACATGCTTCTAGCTTCAATTATTAGAATAGAAGTGATCTAGTTTAGTTTTTTTGAGGTGCAGTTGTTCTGAAACTGTACCTTCATCATCCCAGTCTCTGACGATAGTGGTTCAGGGTTCGAGATGATTGTTCCAGCCCACAACCATCTTTTCTTTGGTGGAAATGTGCAGAATGGGGGTCAGATTGGCACTGCAAAGTTGCCTTACATGTGAACTTTATGCCAAATAAATCTGGCTACAGGAGATTATAAATGATTTTTTCAATTTTAAATAAATAAAACAGTTTTACACCTTCAGCCAGTGAAAGGCTTGTGAGTAGGATTTTTCAAATAAGTTTTGATTTAGCACTAAAGTGATTCCAGTGCTCACAGAGAACAGAACAGCTCATTTGACCTGCAGGGTCCCGATGCATCACAGAGATGTTAACAGTTCAGGAGAAAGCATCTGAGGAGAGCCTGATGGCACCAGCGGTCACGCTCCGACTACGTCACTCAATCTGTCTTATCATTACTTTGTTGTTTGAGAATTGGAGATTGAAGCGAGCGGCAGTCAAGCTTGAAATGTGCTTTTCTGGATTTTGATGGACACATCGAAAGTGGTTTGAACATCATGAATCCAAACAGTGTAACTTCAGCTATAAAATCTGAGGCGATCGTCATTGTTTGAATAGTTTGAGTTCTGTAAGTGAAGCTGTTTGACTGTTTTCACGTCGACTGCTGAACTAAGTTCAAGGGCAAAACTGGTGCTAGAATTTTGCAATCTCGCAAAAATAATTGTTAATTCAATAAATCTCCACTTATTTGTGAAAACGTTGTCTTATTGTCACAGTTACAACACATAAAAACTAAACTCGAGTACAAAAAACTTCATGATGTAGGATTTACTTTAAACAATTTTCACTCCAAAATTTCTAGTAAATTTCACCAATAATTTAAAAGAAACAACAAACACATATTGAATTAAATGTGAAAATTTTGATGTAGAAAAACTGAAACAGTATTTTCTTGTAAAATGTACTTGAATAATATTTCATTTGCAGTTTGTCCACAAACAATTTACATTTCAACATGTAAGTAATTTAATAATTTTTTTGTTGTCCCACACATCTCATCTATGAAATTGTATTCAAGTCTAAAATAACATTATTTTATTTACACATATCATATTTGAATTGATTGACATGATTTTCTCATTATATATTTCAATTATAAATGGAATAAAGATACTAAATTATATTACTTTGAATGTGTAAATATATTATAAAAATTGCAGTAACAAAATGTAATTTAAATCAAACCCAGGGATATTATTGTTAACTAAAACCTTAAAAAATTAATTAAGCTAATTGAAATAAAATAATAGTACATTAATTGAACAATGTACAATTAATAGTAATGATACATTAACATGTGTGTGTGTGTGTATATATATATATATTTTTTTTTTTAAATACACTTTATTGTCCCCAAGTTGAGATTCATCATTATTAAATTATAACATTTTATTTTAGCCAGCTGCCAAAGCAACATTTCTCATTTCCATTTAGTTTAACTGGATGTCCTAAAATAACAAACTAAAACTGAAATAAAAATGAAGTAATATATTTAAAAATATTTTAATAATTAAAGCTTCAAAATAAAAACAATTAATAAAATAAAATAAATACAAAATGAAAACTAATAAAAATGACAATAAAATTAAGATGAATTTGAAATGAAAATTCTTTCTTTTTTTTCTCTCTCAGTGTATTCAGGTCCAATACTACTTAAGTTAAATACAAATTCCTATGAATAATACTCAAATATATATTGAAAGTTAACTAACACAAGTTACAAACTCAATTTCAAGAAACATCAGAACTACTTGAATGTAATTTGGTCATAAAGCCTTAAAACTTGGATTTAAAATACTGTGTGTTTGGTTTAAGATGACAAACTTGCTTATCCAGTCAGGTTTGATGGTTATAAATACAAATATGAAGTTAGAAATGAGCATATTTAATGAAGCAATTTATGTCTAAAGCATATATTAGTGTTATTGAAGTGATATTTTGTCATATCCACATCATTTTAAATTGTATGTAATTAGTTACCTGCAATGACGCAGCAAGAACTAAATTATAGACATGCCTTGATGGACATTTCCATTAATGCAAAAATGATTTAGCGATTTTCACAAAATTCAACAGCCATGCAGGTAAAAAAAAAGATATTGAAATACTATGAATGCATGCAATCATGTACTGAAAGAAAAGAATGAAGACATTAAGACAGTCGTGATGTGAACGTCGCACATTTTTCTTACAAGTTTGGGAAGGAACTGAGTAGTTGTCTGAAACTCTCATCTGTTTTGATTGGCACATTGCATTAATTTATTTCATGGCTGTCAGGTTCCTCCGCATGTCTGTTTCACGACCGGAGAGACCAGGAAAAATGGTCAGCATTTCTCTTTCTCTCCCCCTCATGCGTATTTTTATACCAACAAAAAAGACCTGCAGCAAAATAAGTGGGAGTCGTTGGAATATTTTTCTACAGACTGTTTCTCAAATAGACAGAAATCTGTGAGAGAGAAATGACTGACCTTAGCCAGTTAAAGCAGAGAGATGAGAAAACTCCAGCCGTCAGCATTTACCTCTCTGACTCGCTCCGCTCTTTCACTTTCATGCTGTGTCGTACTGAAAGTTTCCAGCGTTGAGTTTCCCCTGCAGCAAACACAGCAGAGCACAGATTGAGGACTATTCAGACAGGACGGGCTTTAAATAAAAACCCAGCAGACTAAACAAGACCGCTGTGAATGCATGCACTGATTTGTTTCCATGGGGCGAGTTTATAGACGTTTATGTGCTCTTCGTGTTTGTGCATGACAAAGAACACTGAAATATGACATACATGTGATAAATCATGTAATCATGGCATTATACATATAATTAAAGCAGTGGTTCTCAACTAGGGATCCTCAGAAAACTTTCAAGATAACCACAAGATGACTTAAAGCAAGACTAAAGAGGCTTTAAAATTCATTTTTTTGTAATTTAGTTTATTGTAATTCACTCCCTCAACAGCTGTACTTTTTTTCATTTTTTTTCACAGCATTTCAAAACCTTGATATATGAGAAAGTCTCATTTTAAAAGTTATATGAATTATGAAAATCTCAACAAACAAAAAAAAAATCCACGGGTATTTTCCAGTCTTATTTTCCAGTACAAATATCTAAACAGATGCAAAGATATGAAGTCTTGTCTTCAAATAAATGATCAAAATTAAGCAAATTCAAGCTTAAAACAAGTAGAAACAGAGGGGTCAGAAAAAATGAAATAACAAGAGAAAACAAGATTATTTTTCTGATCCAATGGAAGATTTTTTTCCTTGTTTTTTTTCCTGAAAATATGTAATTTTACTTCTCAAGTTACCATATATTGATTTAAAAATGTTCATATTTGTACTGAAAACAAGACCCAAATAATAAGAAAATCATTTTTTTGCAGTGTTCTAAAAGGTATAAAAACACTGATTGGTCACTGTAGGCTAAACGAACGGTTCCTGTCTAAACTAAGGTATTATTGTCAATAATTATATAGCACAAGATACATATTGCAAGATGCTAGTTAATTAAGTTCAGTTGAGGTGAGACAATAATTCCTCACAGAAGCACTGTGTAAACCTGACTGAATGAAGGTTTATGAGCAGGACAGTGATTCACACTCCTGAGATACGATACACAAGACTCTTTCAGCACTATTGAACCATGACATCACGCCAGACACCGAACATCGATTCTGTCACCTACAAACCTCATCCATATTAGAAACCTTAATGTATGAACCTGCTTCAAGAGGAAAATCGATCGGCCGGATTGAACCGTATTGATTTGATGTGCAATGTCTCGAGAGATGCGTCTGAGACCGAACACTGAACACGAGCGATTTCATTTAATCTGGTTTAGAGTTTAAAATGCAATGTTTGGATGACTCCGCACCACTTCATGCAATATATTATTTCAGATTTTGGAGTTGGATATGACCTGGACATGTTCTAGGTTTGTTCGCCCTAAAGAGTAATTCATCTGACATTCAGATCCATCGAGACGGGAGGATCGGTTCGTCATATTCTCTGATGTTTACGTGTTTCTGCTGGAGAGGACGCTCTGTTCTGATGCCTGTAATTACGGGCTGAAGGACATTCATTTGTCTGTCCTTCTGTTGAGCAGCACACAGATGAATGCTAACACAAACAGAGTTTGCAGTGAGTTCTGCCAGAATCCTCTCAATAGGCCATTGTCTTCATTTGTTTTAATGCAAAAGAGATGATTAGGCAGATGCACAGGATTCCTGCCTTCAAAGTCGCAAAGCAGCAGCTCAGGATCTGAAGATGAGAGTCTAGATGGACATGTTCTGTTTGTCGTGTTCAGAATTGAACACCAGTGTACTGCTTATTGCATACTGTTCACTGTATACTGTACATTGCCTACTTGTTTCACATTCGTATGTACAACAGTATGCAGTACGCACGCTGCAAAAATTGAGTATTTTTGTCTTGTTTTCCAGTACAAATATCTAAACTTCTTAAGTTACATTTACTTGAGAAACAAATTACTTAAGATATTAAGTCTTGTCTTGCTGTAAGCCTAAAACAAGATATATCTGTCAGTGGGGTGAGAAAAATAAACTTAATTCAAATGGAAAACAAGATTATTTTTCTAACCACGCTGGCAGATATTTTTTCTTGTTGTAAGCAAAAACCTTCTTAATTTTGATACGTTTTTTAGAAAAACAAGTTATATTATCTTATGTAATTTTGCTTCTCAAGTAAATTAATCTTCATTTAAGAATGTTTAGATATTTTTACTGGAAAAAAAGTTAAAAAAAGAAAAAAAAATGGTTACAGCATTTCCACTGTGGGCATTAGCAAACCTTTTTATGAAATTCACAGCATGTGTAAATAAATACAAAAAAATAATACTATTCTAATTTTCTTGTTAAAATGTCAAAAAAAATCTTGAAACATACACATTTACTAATTAATAAAACTTACTGATTAGTAGTTCAATTTTATGATTTTGTTTTATTTAAAATTTTAATTATTAGTATTTAGTAATCAAATAAATATTTTTATTTTATTTTATTATTTTATTTAAAATTTTAAGAACTTTTAATTATTTTACTATTTTAAATTATTACATTTTATTCAATTATTATTATTTAGTAATTGATTTTTTTTACTTACGTAATTGCACAACATTTAATGTCATCAACACTTGTTCTTATAGACTATCTTCTAGAGTAAAAGTATTTTTGGTTTTACTGCACTGGCAATATAAATACACTTACACTTACACTTACAAGATACATTTGAATGCAGTGTTGCTTCTCAATTAAATAGAACTTGATTTAAGACTATTTAGATATTTGTACTGAAAAACAAGCAGTTTTTTTGCAGTGTGACAATAAAAGTAAAAAAAAAAACTGCAATAAATTATAAATAACATTCTACATTGTCAGATGACCTCATCATGTTGCATGCAAGTGACATTCTGTTAAAAAAGTGATTTTGCAAATGTAATCCAAAGATTTAGGAACAAAGCCTACATTTTTTCATTCTGTGCACATTCTGCATACTCCTTTCTTTCAAAAACAGTAGACAGTGTCTAGACTACAGGACTCTTTGTGACTCTTTGAGAGCTTTGTATTATAAACCTATTTGAAAGCAATTGAACTTTATCTAAAGCTGGTCTCAGCATCAGACGGCACGTCTTCAGTCCATTCACTGTCCGTCTGATGCATACGGCACAGAAAAATGACACAAACTAGCAGACGCTGGCAGTTTGAATCTGATTTTCTGGCTTCAGTCAGTCCGTCTGGACATGAAGTCATGATTAAAGAGTGACGGACAGATGCAATGATCGTTTCTGAGAAATAACTAATCACTAAACACAATTTCTTTGCTGCTTTCTGTAAAGCTCATGGATATGGGCCAAAAAACGCAGTGAATTCCTGTCCATGCTGGTTTACTATTGAAGTACTGACAAAGAATTGGAATTAGAATTAGAAACCGTTTTCGTGATGGTTACTAATTGATACATTTATTGATTTTACCATTTTATTTTAAATATTATTTTAATTTAAATTATTTTATTTTATTTATTACTAGTATTTAGTAATTGAATAAATTCTTTGAAAATTATTTTATTTTAAGTTATTTAATATTATTATCTTATTATTTATTTACCATTTCTTGTGGTATTGCTTCTTAAGTAAATTTAACTTGTTTTAAGAATGCAAGGGCTAAAAACACAATAATGAACATAATAAATACATAGTTGATTTTCCATTTGTAGACATGACATGATTAGATTCAGATGTTTAATATTATTTATTAGGCTGGGTGTCTACCTTAGAAATAGTCACCATATTTATAATGAAATCATCATTAAGCACATCATATAATAAAATGTTATATTTATTATTACTACTGTAAAGCTATATTAAATTATTATAGGATCTCCTTCAATGCTGTCAGATTCTTTACTTTTTTCTGCATTTTTAAAATGAACATGTTTTATTGTTAGAATATCTACTGAACAAAACAAATCTTTTATTTATTCAAATAAACAGAAAATAGTACAAACTTTGCTAAAGTGGTTGTTTTGAACAAGTATTATCAAAACATATTATATATTTAGTATTTGTATAAATAACTGTGCCCTTTGCCACTTTGAACCCTAAACGCAACTCTAAAATTTTGAAGTAGAAAGATTAAAATAGCATTTTCTTGTAAAATATACTCCAATAATCATTGTAAAAAAGTTGTAAATACTGTATCAACAATTTCATATAAACTCAAACTGTGACGGTCACTTTAGTGGTCAGTTTACGGTCAGAATAAGCTGCGGTGAGCAGATATTTTGGCGAGTTGAGAGTTTTTCTCTTGTCACCAGCGTCTGTCTTCACGGCAGCTGTGTTTGTTTACTGTCCGTGGAACCCAATATCTCTAATTACATGAGCTTCAGATTTTGCCACCTTCATTTTTCCGTCAGTTTCCATTAATCCACCCACCTGCTCTCTCTTCTTTTCCTCCATAACTGTATTATCCGTCCACACACTAAGCCTTCAGATAGATAATGCTTTACTCTCCGTTTTATTCACTTTTCTCTGTCCAGAAACTCCCTCTCTCTGCTTTTTTCTGCTTTCCTCGTTCCCAGTAACACCAGTCTTGGATATCTCACAGATCTCTTGCCAATCTTGAATTATTTCTTCCTTTAATCTTTTGCTTTCCGCCCACTCTCTCTGTTTCACAGCTTCTGGAAGTGTGAAAGTTTCTCCTAAAATTCTGCGGCCTAAATATTTCCTGAGCTGCTGATTCCCTGGAGCGTCAAACATTAGGAAAATAAAAGAGGATTGTTACATTATCGGAGGAGCGACTTCATAAATATTTCCCTCAGGATGCTTTCTGTAATCGTATTATTTTAATTACTACTAGTTTAAAGGTCTCAGCAGTGGCTTTCAAGCAAAATAAATTCTGAAGCTAATCATTTGATTGAATGAGTCGAAATAAAAAAAATCAGAGTCACAGGAGTGTTGTGATAATAATTACATTATAAGCGACAAAATGTACAAAAGACCTGAAATATACTCTACTCTGCCTCTCAAGTTCAGTGATCATTGCGTTCTGTCACAATATTGTGTAAGGCTGCATTCTCAGTGTGGCCACAAGAGATGCTATAACTGACACGATCGTCCTCTTCTGTGGACAGTTTCCTCTCTTAGGTCGACTACCGTCATGGTGGAGAAACAGTTAAAAACAGTTACAATATTCATTTATGGCCAGCTACCTGAATAATAACAGATCTGGTTTAATGGCACAGACAAACTCTATCGGACCCTTGAGTACTAGGATCCTACCACACTGCAAAATATATAAATAGATAAAAATAAAATGGATAACACTTTATTTTAAGGTCTAATTCTCACCATTAACTAGTTGCTTATTAGCATGCATATTACTAGCATGTTGGCTGTTTATTAGTACTTATAAAGCACATATTAATGCTTTATTTTGCATGAACATATTTTAGATCCCTTATTCTGACCCCATACTTGAACTTAAGAACTACCTTACTAACTCTTAATAAGCAGCATATTAGGAGTCTACTGAGGCCAAAGTCATAGTTAATAGTTAGTTAATAGCAAGAATTTGTCCCTAAACTGAAGTGAGACCCAAAAATGACTGCTTAATATTTGTATTTAGTCTTTTTTGACTTGTTTTTCAGGATCGAAAACATTTTGACTTGTTTGAAACAAGATATATTTACTTGTCTTGAGAGATGTTTATTAGTGTATTTTGTCTTGCTGTGCCAACAGATTTTTCAATTGTTTTTAACTTGTTAATATAACATTTTGGTACTGCTTTCTTTTTAGGTGTCCTTGTTACACGTTACATGTACTTACTATTATAATAACAATAAATGATGCATAATTACATGCAAATAACCCTAAACCAAACCCTACCCATATACAGTGGTAAGTACTGTAATGTAATGTAGTTAAATGATATTACTCAGTACTTAAATGTATAATTACACTGTAACAAGGACAATTTACCTCAATTTACCAGTAACACTTTAATTACAATATAATTTGTTTCATTAGTCACCATATACTAATAATGAACAATACTTCTTCATTTATTCACCTTAGTTTTAATCTTACAAATACATTTTTAAAGATGAGAATCAGAATCAGAAAGAGCTTTATTGCCAAGTATGTTTGCACACACAAGGAATTTGTCGGTGTTAGGAGCACCAAGACAAATTCAAAGAGCAAACGTTAACATTGATTAAGGCACTGTGAACATGAACAAAATGTTTATTAACTAACATTAACAAATGTTAATAAATGCTGTAAATAACATATTCCTCATTGTTAGTTCATGTTAGTCTTCTCAAGGATTATTTCAAGAAATTTACTTAGAAAAGAATTCATTTTAATTTTAGTTAACGTTTTAGTTTTTTTTGCATGTTGTGGTCTTTTTAATTAGTTTTTGTTAATGTCTGTCTATATAGATTTTATTTATTAATCTTAAAAATTTAGCTATATAGTTATTTTATGAAAATTACAAATGTTGCCTTTGCACCTAGCTGAAATAAAATGAGATTAAAAAAAGAAAAAAATTGTCTCAGTTAAAGTTTATTTTATTTCATATTGATTTTTTTAAAAAATTCATTATTATTATTTTTTTTATGAAAATGTTACAAAATGTTTAAGTTTGAACTATAATAACCCTGACTTTGATGAACCCAGATAGGAGCATTTTAACAGAATAAGAACTGAACGACTGCTCTTCAAATAAAGCATCATGTGACTTCAAAAGATCTGGGATTTAGTTCACATGTAATACTGACTACTTCTAGAATGGTTTCATGGTGTTTTTTAGTCTTTATTGGAGCTAACCGGTATGAACCGTCTTTGTATGACAACCTTTCGGGCATTAGTCTCATTTTTTCAGTATTAGGCCACAAGACCTGGAGTCTCTGCTGATCTCACCTGAACAACCGCTGACTTTGATCAATGTCTCTCTGATGCCGTGACGGGAGAGAGACTCAGAGAGAGTTTCCGAGAGGTTCTGCTTTTTTGATCGTCCGTTTTCTTCCTACGATACATTTCATTCATCATCAAGATCAGACAGGAACGCACCTTCAAAGCGGCCGGTTTCACCCAAACCTAATTCAGGCCCGACGTGACATTCTCACAGTCTGTCTGCGGCTCTTCTTTAGTCATCGTTTTGCCAGTCGACTCACGCAGAATCAAACCCGATTTCCCCTTTAATACGTCTGCCATTTGCAAAACAAATTTCCTGTTTTGAGACCCAACAAGATCTGACAAAATGAGAAAGCCGCGAACACTGATGCCTCAGGAAGATAGCGGGTGAGAGAGACAGAGGAGGGTTGGTCTCGGCGGGAAAACCAACAACAAAAGCAGACAGAACGAGAGGGTGTAGAGGGGCTTGTTAGCGGCGGAGGAAACAGACAGCTGCTGCTGTTACCGTGTGACATCCTGGCCCTCGCTGTGCATCTACACGGTCGAGGGGATGCCGCTTCTCTGGGTTCAGCTTGCGTGGGGTCTTCATGGCTCAGCGCTGATGCGGCGGGGAACAGGGCAATCAACACGCGTGTGGTCCAGAACAGATGAGGCTGCAAAACACCACAAAACATCCCTGTAATCACAAATCAGAACGCATCTAAATATGAATATCTGTAGCCTAAGATAGAAATGATCTGTTTTGATCAGTGGATGCATTCTCTGAGGATTCAAACGCATGACCTTGACGACGCCTTACCAACAAGACCATCCATGTTATGGTGCTTTGAAGAAACCAGAAGCTCAAATGCTGTTCTGAGGAACATTAAGAACTTTTTCATCTCAATATAGGATGAATTATCATAACATTATACAACAACAACACATCAGGATTACAGATCCCAGTAAATCTCAAACAGTTTAGGGATTGAGATTGAACAGCACTGCAGTTCTATTATGCTTTATATCAACATTCTATATCACAGTTATGTGTTAATATGATTTTTTTTAAATAAAGATATAATTAAACATTTTATAATTTTGTATTTAAAAAAATATTATTTTGTCAATATATAGTAATGTTAAAATATTTTATAAAAATATAATATAAAAATACTATATTTTATCAAAATATGTAATATTTGAAATGTTAAAATATTTTATAAAATATATATTGTTATTGTAATAACAACAATACCTAATTATATAAAATTGATATAAAATATAATATTTTATTCAAATGTATAATATTAAAACACAATTTTATACAAATATTTTTTTATAAAACCATACTTTTATATTTTTGAACTCTATCACTCTAAAAAGTTGTGCTATATAGCACTAAAAGTGGTTCTTTGGCTCGTAATCATAGGGGAACCACTTTTGGTGCTGTATAGCACCAAATCTTGGTGCTTCAGTGGTTCTTTGGCATGACTGAGGGGCTATATAGCACCGCTACCATATACAGAACCTGTTAAGCTCCTGTATGGTTCTTCAGTGGTTCTTCAGTGGTTCTTTGGGGTGATTAAGGTGCTATATAGCACCACTGCCGTACAAAGAACCTGTTAAGCCCTTTTAAAGGTTCTTTACGAGCCAAAGAACCACTGTTGGTGCTGTTTAGCACCATTTTTGTTGAAGAAATACAATGCAATATGACAATTCTACATAGCAATATGGCAATTTTACATGGTACCATTTGACAAAGGTGCTGTATAACACCTTTAAAGATATGGTGCTATATAGCACCAAAAGTGGTTCCATATGATTACGAGCTAAGAACCACTTTTAGTGCTATATAGCACCATTTTTTTAGAGTGACAATGCTAGTTGTTTATTCAGTATTTTTTTTTTCACATGCAACACTTAAAATATATTTAAATATATTTTCTCTATACATTATAAACTTAAACTATATCTTATATTTTAACATTTTTATTAAAAAATATTTTATATTTTTAAACTCTACTACAATACAACTGCAATACAATACAAATTTAGCATATTTATTCATATTTTATTGTACTTCAATTTACTTTTTATTTTGTTTTAAGCAAAACAAGCAAGCAGATATGAACAGATTTAATAAAAGCTGGTTTTGATCGTACAAGTTATTTTATTTTTTTACTATTTTATCTGCAAATGATTTTCAGAAAATAAGAAAATCATCTCAGAAATAGCCATGCCGAGTCCCATAGATCCACAGTTTTATGTTTGCCTCTATATTTGTCACTGCGGTACTTTACAAGTTAAAATGAGCTGCTTGCGACTTAAATTGTGACTCGTGTGATGCCTCAGAGAAATATAAAGCAGCACAGCAGGGTCTCGTACAGCAGAACAGATAATGACTGATCCTGAGTTTGTCCTGATCCAGATCCACTGATAATGAAGCAAAATCACAGAAACCCAAATCTCTTTTGAATGGTTTGAGCCATTCACACAACACTTTCTGCTCATTTAGTGCTAATCTAAACAGTTTAGAAGTGAAGCATTGCTGCCATGTTTGTTTGAAAACAGTAATTAGTTAAACTTCTAAATAACAGTATATCAATATATCAGCAATAGGCTATTAATCAATGCTTTTCCTCAGTAACACCTCGAAGCTCTGTCTGTTTTCCCACTCTCTGGAAACTTGGCCTTTTTCCAAAGTCTAAAGGGAGACATATAGTGATGGCATTTTAACATTTCTGGAATACGTAATGTGACACGGATCCTTCAGATTGACCCAAACGACCCGTCGCTCGTGACTGGTGGCACTTTATGAATAATTCTGAAGCTAATAAACAGATCTGTTGACAAGAGTGAGTTACTTACCGCGCTTAAAATTCAAGGGGCCGACGCGGACAAACAAAACGGCACTTGGAGAGGGAGCAGCGGTCGGAATACATCAATACAAATGATCCTCGGAGGAGCTGAAGGGAAAGCTGTCACCATCTGCAGCTATGGAGAACGCTGGAGATGAGATGACACGAGTCCAGGGACAAACGCTGGAAACACACGCTGAATCAGAGCTGAGAGACAAGCGCTTAAGAGGCAATTAAAGGCCATAATGTAGTGCTTCAATGCAGTTGAATCATTTTGAGCCACGTCACATATTCATAATGTACACTAGCAGTCAAGCATTTAGACATACTGGAGTGAATTTATGTTTCTCATGCTCTTTAAAACATGATGGACTTCTGATTAAATGCTGAACATTAGTTTTTTAGACAAATATAAATTAAAATACAAATGTAAAATGTCTTTGGACATTGGAAACTATAATTATATTATATTATATTATTTATACAATTATTGTATGTGTGTGTGTGTATATATATATATATATATATATATATATATATATATATATATATATTATAAAAATATATTTCATAACAACACTATATTTTTTAACTTTACAATAGTAAATTGTGAAAATATATATAGACAGACAGATAGATGGATCATTATTTCTATTAATAAATTGGAGTACTCTAACAAAAAAATCATTGTAAAGTTGTATAAATGAATGATTGAATGACATTGTACCTCATCTATATTTGGTTGTTCAGGTGCGGCTGGTGAAGCTCAGGTGGCGTCTCACGCATGACAGATCCACAGCCAACAGATGACAGGGTGACGCTCGGGTGTGAGGACGAGTCTGTCCCTCCAGTCCCACAGTGAGGTCAGAGGTCAACGGGTCAAAGGTCACTCAGAAATAAAAACACATAATCTCAGAAGCAGGGGACTCACCTCGGGCAGACACACACAGAGTTAAAGTGCCCTCGGGCAGACACACACACACACACACACACACACACACACACACACGCACAGAGACACACACGTACACACACACACACAGAGAGAGTTAAAGTGCCCTCGGGCACACACACACACACACACACACACACACGCACAGAGACACACACATACACACACACACACATACACACACATGCACAAAGAGAGAGACACGCGCACAGAGACACACGCACAGAGACACACACACACGCACACACATACCCATACACACAGAGATACACACACACAGACACACAGACAGACACAGACACAGACACAGACACAGACAAACACACACACAGGCACACACACACAATTCTGCTCCACTGGGAGAATCCACTAATTAGATTTAAATGTTGAGAGCTTTTACAAGGAGAACAAAGTGATCTGTTTTCAGCTTAAATGAAGGCGAGCGTGTAAAAATACCACCAAAAAACAATACTAAATCTGTATATAAGGCCACATCAAATTACTGTCATCAGTTTCCTGAAGTGTGGCATGATATCCTCAAATTAAAGCTATTTTGAACCTATTTCTTCTGATTATTTATCTTATAAATACCGTACATACAGTTGTTATGACCATTTAATTTTTTTAAACATTGGGGTCCACATTAAATTCTAATCTGTTTTAGATTTTTTTTTTTTAAGAAATTGAAACAAAGAACCATTATTATGACACAAAAAAAGAAAATTTGTTTTCATTGCTAGGTGACTAATCAACTACATTTGTAACAGTCATCATGTGATCATGTAGAGACAATACGGTTTTCTTGCTTCCATTGAGCTTGTCTCTCAAAACAAGCTATTCGGAATATAATTTCAAATGATAATTTGTTTTTCAATAGAAAAAGGAAAAACAGAAGCATTTTCACTCAGAGTTTTTGGAGTCCATAGCTTTACATAGTTGCCACATGACTATTTAATTGAACAGCAAAATTAAAATGTGATTAAAAATAGATCAATTAAATGTATTTACTTTAAATTAACAAATGAAACTCCATTCTTCAAGCCATCATTACTGGACTCTCTACCTTCCACTCCCAAGACTAACTGTTATCACCAAAAAGGCCTAAAATCTACAAAGTCTCACTTTAAAATATTATAAGTCCCAAGTTGTGTGTGTTTGGATCATATAACTTAAATTGTACTGAAATTACACAAATATACAATAAAACATAGTAATAATTTAACACATTCTCCTTATGGGGCATTCTGCAAATTTCATGTGAGCGAGGTATGGTAACTAAGAGGGTTCAAGGGTCTATTGAGAAGAACCATGATTGATCATCAACAGAAATCCAGGAGAGAGACCATTAATATTGCAGAGGTTTAATATCAGAGGTATTTTGTTGGGAAGTTAACAGGTCCTGAGTGGGTTCCTCCAGACTAAAGATCTCCCAACGGAATAAACCACGGCGTTAATGAATTCTCAACGGTGTTCGGCAACATCATGCAACAACGATGCACTGATTTATGATTCCTTGGACGCAATACTGTGGAAGAAGTGTTGCATCAGGTGCTCAAAGGTGACGGTGTTCCACAAACAGATGCAGGAGTATGAACGAGAGAATTAACGTGGATGAATGTACTACAGCAACGAGCCGGTACAGCCGCATTACTCTTACACACTTCCCTTGTGATAAACACTATCTACTGCCAAAACAACACCATCATAAACAAACTACAAAGACTGGGTTTACTCCCTCATGGAAGCTTGTTGAACAGCTCATAGTACTAAAACAGTGGCTTGGAATATCTTTTTTGCACAAATGATTCATGAACCTGCTCCGATGTCCCAATCTGAATCAAATAAATTGTGATGCATGAAGTTTCAAACTAATTCAAACGTTTTGCGAACCCGCACAGAAGTCCTGATCTGAATAAAATGATTTGCAAACTCGCTCCGAAGTTCCGATTTAAGTCAAATGATTTGTGATCTGCACTCCCGATTTGAATAATGATTCACAAACCATTATTTCAGATCGGCACCTTGGAGCGCAGATCACAAATTATTTGATTCACATCGGGACTTGGGTGAGGGTTCGCGATTCATTTGATTCAGATCGTGACTTCGTCAACCAGCTACGAAGTTCCAATCTGAATCAAAAGGTTCGAACCCACTCCGAAGTTCCGATCTAAATTTGCGCTCCGATAGTCCCGATCTAATGATTCGCGATACAAGTTCCGATCTAAACCAAATGATTTGCGAACCCGCTCCGAAGTCCCAATCTAAATCAAATGATTCATGATATGCGCTTTGAAGTGTCAATCAAAGGATTCGCAATACGCAATCTGATTGGAGTGCTTCGAAACAGTGAATCATTTTGTGATGCAGGGGTTAACTGATTCAGAGTTTCAAAAAGCACTGTTTCACCCATCACTGTACGTGTTTTTTTTAAATCATTAACCGATGTCGAAATTCGAAAATGAAATGCTCTTTTGATCTGGTTTTTGGTAGTGAATCGCTTGAACTGAATGATCGAAGTTACGAGTTTGAATCAATCGGAGCGGTTACAGCGTAAATGACTCACTCAGTTGAATCGGTTTGTCTGTTCCTCCACTTTTGTCGTCTTCAGCCATGTT
This sequence comes from Schizothorax lantsangensis, assembly GCA_027422415.1. Classification (NCBI taxonomy): domain Eukaryota; kingdom Metazoa; phylum Chordata; class Actinopteri; order Cypriniformes; family Cyprinidae; genus Schizothorax; species Schizothorax lantsangensis. Next base: position 29,032,544 of record CM049858.1, read on the forward strand.
TACACGACACTGTCAGTACTACTACTGGCTTAGCTCACTAGTTTTATGACATTGACTGAAATAAGCAGAGAAAGTAGGATGTTTACAAATGAAATACCCATATTTCCATTCCAAAGGCATCCAACACCTATTCAGGTGAGTATTCAGGTGAGGTAACCGGTTCATTGCTAACTAGTGAAACACTTCATTAAAATGACGAGTTGCACCTCAAAATACATGTTAGATGGAAACATTGTGCATTATGATCGGGTTCGTAGCTTAATTCACTATATTATAAATAGTTTGACCACTGCAATTCAGTTGGTAACAGTTCAATATAGGAACGATAGGAATACCATTTGAGTGAATGTTAATTTTATCAGTATATATTATAAATATTTGAGAAATTATTGTTGTATTTGATTGTATTAGTCTATAAAGAGTGATAGTCAATGTAAAAAGAGCAAATGGGACCCAGCAGGCACACAACGTCATAAGACATTGATATTTGGTTAAATTTTGGTTGCAACGTCAGGTGACCAAAATTCAATGTAAATTCAACGTCTAATGTCAATGTTAAATTGATGTCCCATACTGACGTCAGCTGACGTTGAGATTTTGTTGTTTTTAGGTTGTGTAACCAAAATCCAACGTTAAGTCAACGTCAAATTGACGTCAAATATTGACGTCAACCAGATTTTAATTTTCAACCAAAATGCAACGCCTGTCCGACGTCATGTCCAACGTCAACCTGATGTTACATAGACGTCTGGTGCCTGCTGGTGAGAAGCAGATGAAAAAACAGCATAGCAACAAAGTTAAAATCATCTAATAAATAAAAAGCCTTAAAGTGGTGTAAATGTACTAAAGCAATGCCCTTGGAAGACCAAATTTGCTCTTTATTGATAATAAACACTGTTTACAGACAGATGGATGAACCTTGAATCTAAATGCAAGTCGCAAGGGTAGTGTTTCAAGCTGTTTTCTCTTATAATGGAGAATCCATATAGGCAGGAAAAGTTTGAAATCAAGTGCACACTAGAGTTTACATAACTAAACAGTCTAATGCCAAATTTACACCGGGAAGGTGGCACAGAAGCACTTCTGAAGTAGCATTTAGGTGTCTTTACACAGACATTTTAATGCTGCTGAGAGGTGGCGTAAATGCATTTAAGGCATCTTTACATAGCCAAGTTAAGGCTGCTCTGTGCCTGCTCAAATTTCAATGTATGATTAAATCAATGTAGGCTTAAATGATTAAATTAAGCCTGCTCTCACCCACCTCAGCCCGAGTATTAAAGCATACAGTTTTGTATCTGTGTAAGTGCATTAATGCCATCTTTGAGCAGCATTACATAGTCTGTGTAAAGACACTTAAGACACAACTGTATACTTGAGACTAGGCCTGAGATGGGTTTGAGCAGGCATAATTTAGTCTGGCTTTTATGCGGCATTGCACCTTTGCACTTAATTTTGAGCAGGCACAGAGCAGCCTTAGTTATGTATAGATGTCTTAAGCGTGTAAATTACAAGATACAATTACAAAGTTCACTTCTTACTAGCCACATAATGTCAACAAACAACATGGATAACAGCACAAATGAAGAAAGAGCCAAAAATATAGCCAATTGCTCTCTCGCTACAGTGCACACACCTGACAACTGAATGATTAGATTTCAAACCAGCTGAAATCCTGTTAATCATATTTGTAATTAGTCACAGCGTGTCTAAAACGTCACTGGAAGAGTGTTAGCCATGGACAGGAGCTTCAGTCTTTTATGTGATTATTTGGCTTAAAGGGACAGTTCATCCAAAAATGAAAAATTTGTCATAATTTACTTACCACGTTGTTGTTCTAAACACAAAAGAAGATATTTTGAAGAATGTTGGTAACCAAAGTTGGTGGTAGCCATATAAAGGTTTCCCTACTATGTAAATCAATGGCTACCAACAACTGTTTGTTTACCAACATTCTTCAAAGTATCTTCTTTTGTATTCAACAAAAGAAATGAATTCATACAAGTTTGGAACAACTTGAAGGTGGGTAAACAATGACAGAATTTTCATTTTTGGGTGACGTATTCTTTTATTGTACAGTCTTTCTTCAGAAATATGGCTTTTATTCTTTTGGCAGTAGGTTGTTTAATTGAAAGTCCTTCTAGTGATTGTTTGAGTGCATTAATCCAGATTAAATGACCATAAACAGATAAACACACACAGAGTGTAGCAGGAACATCAGAGACTGCCTCAACTGATCATCTGTCATCACATTTCCATTAAACTCCGGCAATCGTGATACTCAGCTGAAGGTCATCGAACCCGTTTCTCAAGAGCGTCGGTGTTTAGCCAAGAAAGAGCCGGTGACACACAAAACACAAGTGTACTTATTCCCCTTGATAACCGTCCTCCTTTACTGCTAATGGAAAGCTAGTGAAAGGATGTGTCTGTGATGGAAATGTACACAGTAAAATGTCATTTTAAAGGCTGAAATTGTTGACGGCAAATAGCCATCTACTCGAGATCCATTGACGACGAGAGCCAGCGACGTGTAATTTACTCGCAGGGCTCTTTGTGGAGTGGCTGACCGGACCTCCTCCGCTTTAATCAGAGCCGCTAAATGAGGAAGGCTAATTTCCTTCATCTCTTCAGAGGTGGCGTGTTGTTCAGAAGCGCTTCGGAGCTGTTTACTCAGCAAATGAAATCGTAGCTTTAGCTGGCTGAGGTCAATAGTTTAGCAAAACACATTTAGTTCATCAAAGATGTGCAGTTCTCTGGAGTGTTTACTCGCTTTTATCTTCAATGGACATCATAGCTTTATCTCCGAGTACATTTTGCATGTGGTAAATACAAAGTAAAAAAAAAAAGAAGGCAGCATTGTTCACACAGAAATTATAATTATTTTCATTTACTCATCCTCATGTCAAAAAGAGATGTATGTCTAATGCTTTCAAGCTCCAAAATTAATAAAATAAAAAAATATAGATAGATAACAGTATTAGGCTACACTACCGTCTCTTTTAATCACCAAGGCTGCATTTATTTGATCAAGATACAGTACAGAAAATAAAAAAAATACTGTTTTCTATTTGAATATATTTTAAAATATAATTTATTTCTGTGATCAAAGCTGAATTTTTCAGCATTATTACTCCAGTCTTCAGTGTCACATGATCATTCAGAAATCATTCCAACATGCTGATTTGCTGCTCAAGACACATTTCTGATTATTATCAATGTTGAAAACAGTTGTGCTGTTTCATATTTCTGTGGAAACCGTGATCAATTTTCTTTCAGGATTCTATGATGAATAGAAAGTTCAAAAGAACAGCATTTATTTGAAATAGAAAACTTATGTAACCTTTTAAATTTCTTTACTGTCAGTTTTGTGCTTGGGGTTAGCAGTAAAACGTATAAAAGTATTAATGACCGCAAACATTTAAACCGCACTGTGTGTGTATGTGTAAATAATAGTTAACGATAAAATTAAACAGTTATGAAGAAAGTTTATGAAAATTTAAAAAATACTAAGCTAAAATTGTAAGTTATGAGAACCCCAGGACAAAAACAGTCTCATAACACGGTATGTTCATTTTCTCTGTGGTAAACGTGGTAAGAAGAATATTGTTAATAATTGTGTGTGGGCAGAATTCTGCCTCCAGGACCAGAGCTCACGTTGAGACGAGAGGAAGTCTGTGGATCATCAACGCTGGGGATCGACAAACACTGACAAAACACTCTTAAATAAATAATGAACAGGAGGCAATGATCCCATTAACATCTCAAACCCAAACCTGCTATGACTGAAACAAAATAATAGACATCTTTACATTCTAATAAAACATTACTTAGAAAACAAGAGACATAAACTACACACACACACACACACTTAATTTGAAGTTTTTTTTGTGTAATTTTAAGTGTAAAAATACAATAAAAATAAAATAATAAAATAAAATGGTTAATTCAAAACTTTAATTAAAAAAATACCTTACAAATTTAATAAAAATTACCATCAGATGTTTCACTAGGAAGCCTAAGTTTTTTTTTTTTTTTTTTAAAGGTGCCATAGAATGCATGATACAATATTTTAAATTGTTCTCTGACATCTACATAGAAGGTATGTCGCTTAGGCAAGGGCAAAAAATCTCCAGAAACGGTTTTACATGTGCATTTAAAATCCTAGGATTTCTCCCTAGAATGAAATGGTTTGTTATTGGCTTATTTGGAAGGGTCATGAATAATAATGTTGAGCTCTGCTCTGATTGGCTGTTTCACAGTGCGGCTCATTTCAGTAGCTCACAGGAAGGAAACACAGGGAAAATATATATTTCAATACTTTCTCTCGCAGTTATATCGTCAGGTAATTATACTGTATATAAAATGCGGGCATCAGGGAGCCGCTATTAATATGCGGGACACTGAAACCGCTTTCAAAAGCACGATCACTTTTACTTTCACTTTCGAGATTCGCGATCGCACAAACTCTGTTTATACAATGGAGCGGCAGAACTTACCACACATTTTACAAGATCAGATGCTTGTCAGTGCTCAGGATGTGTAAATCATTCACCATCATCCTCAGTCATCTCTCCTTACTCTGTTTATGTGGTAAGTGAAATCGTATGTACTGTAATGTAACAGGCTACCGCTAGCAAGGAGCTAACCATGTCCCTTTAGTGGCTCGTGTTATTTTATTAGAACGCGTTATTTGCTTTCCGTGCCTTTCTGAATACAGACACCAATCCATCCCTGCACTTCACATCCCCTGCACAGCCTGGAACATAACATTTATTTCCATGATCTGCCATTTTCGCTGTTGTCTTGTTTCTTCACAATACCTGCAGAACTTCTGATGGTTCGGCTGGCGGCTGGCATAGAACGTGGGCGGGTTTATGCATTTGTTGGGGGTGTAACTATTAGTGATCCCGACTGTTACGTCACAGTCGGTGTTATGTTCTGATTCGTCTATTTTTCAGTGGCCTTTTTTATTCACGAGATTTACATAAGGAGGAGGAAATAATGGTGTTTGAGGCTCACGGTATGTCATTTCCATGTACAGAACTCTTATTATTCAACTATGCCAAGGTAAATACAGTTTTCCATTCTATGGCACCTTTAATCAGACTCCTTAAAATGAATCACCTTGTTGTATTCCTTATTTGTCACTTTGGGTAAAAACTATTTCTTTCTTTTTTTAATTAATTAATAATAAACATCATAAAAACATTAAAAAAAAATCTTTTACTTTAATGGAAAACATCAGAAGCCAAAGTATCCCCCATTTGAAAGTCAGTTTGGGTAATAAGGTTTGCTGAATTAAATGAGAATTAAATGACTCTGTCCACACAATATTAAGCCATCAGAACAAAAACAATCATGCTTTTGTAGAGGTGGCATTGCACCAAGAGAAAATGACCCTACGAGGGAGGTAAAATATCAAAACTTTTTCAGTTTGTACCTGTTTTTAACACTGTCATGATCTGTTCTAGAAGTTTAATGTGAATCCGTCAATCCACATCAGAACACAACAACACGCCTCCCAAACAAAGAGGCATAAAGAGCGAGTTTATAGCGTGGCGAACATACCCACAGGATATGAGAACCAGGAACGGTGGCCTAGTTTATTTAAATGCCAGAAGGGGTTGGGTAACTGATTTTGATGGATGGGATGGCGATATATTATCTGAAGGAGGGGCCCGGTGGCTTGTGGCAAGAGACGGAGGTAGACAGGTGCAGAGGCTGGAAGATGCTGTGTGCGTTTACAGATCCTGCCAGAACAGAGTCACACGGCTCAGCTTTTTTAATGCTATTTAGACAGCAGGCTGTTGGAGAAGAAGGGACGGAGGGAGGGAGGCTGCTACAACAGCACAGAGGAAATGAACTGTTCCACATCAGTAAATATTGGAAGGGAACATTTGGAGAATGCCAAAAGACGGCACAAAGCCAACGGCACATTTTTATTCATGCCGCATGACGGCTTAAGGGCATAAGCCAATATAATACATCTGCGATGATGATAAGACCGTCCTACATTATCATAATAATCAAAACTTATATTATTATCGGAGAGGCGGTGGAGGAGGAATTCACTTTCACCTCTAATGTTCTGAAAGGTGCGTCATGCACTGGTGAAAGTCAATCCCAATTTACTGCGGCAAAAATATTCAACACGTTTTTATTCTCTGAATGCAACGTGAGTGATGTTTAGCCGTGCAAAACTTGTTGCCATCATGCTGGGTTGTTATGGATGGTTGCCAGGTGGGTATGGTGATAGTTTGGTCTCTAGATATAGCCATATTCAATTCTACACATTTCATTTTTCTAAATGCAATGTGATTTTAGCTGTGCAGAACACACTGCTACCATCTTGGGGTGTTATGGACGTTGCCAGGGTGATGCTACATGTTGCTAAGGATATTCTGAGTAGTTGCTAGGTGTGTATCGCGTGAAAAGAGTCCACTGTGATATTTTGGTTTTTAGATGTGGCCTACACTTCTACACATTTACTGTACATTTTCTGAATACAATGGGATTTTTAGCAGTTCAAAACCTTACCGCTGCCATGCTGGGGTGTTATGGATGGTTGCTAGGGTGTTGCTATGTGGTTGCTAGGTGTGTAACAAGTGAAAAAAGTCTATTGTGATATTTTGGTTTCTAGATATGGCCTTATTAAATTCTATATGTCATTTTTCTAAATAAAATGTGATGCAAAACTCACCGACAGCATCCTGGGGTGTTATGGATGGTTGCCAGGGTATTGCTATGTAGTTGCTAAGGTGTTCTGAGTGGTTGCTAGGTTTGTATCACGTGAAAAAGGGTCCCATGTGACATTTTGGTTTCTAGATATGGCCTTATTCAGTTCTACATGTTAATATTTTCAGAATATGTGATTTTTAGCCATTCAAAACTCACCACCACCATGCCAGGGGGTTGCTAAGATGTTCTGAATGGTTGCTAGGTGTGCAGTGTATGAAAAGGGTCCACTGTGATATTTTGGTCACTAGATATGGCCTTATTTGATTCTAGATACTTACAATTTCTGAGTACATATTTTTAGCCTCACAAAACTCACCGCCACCATGCTGATGTGTTATCGATGGTTGCTAGGGTGTTGCTATATTGTTGCTAAGTGTGTATGGACTGAAAAGAGTCCATTGTGATATTTTGGTCTCTACATGGCCTTGTAAATGTTTACATTTTCTGAATAGAGTGTGATTTTTAGCCATGCAAAACTCAACACCACCATGCAATGATGTTATAGATGGTTGCCAGGGTGTTGCTACGTGTTTGCTAGTTTTGTATCATGTGAAAATGGTCCCATGTGACATTTTGGTTTTGAGGGTTAAGGATCTGGTCTTATTCAAATCGATGCGTTTACATTTTCCGAATACAATGTGATTTTTAGCCTTTCAGAACTCACCGCCACCATTCCAGGGTTTTGCTATGTGGTTGCTAAGGTGTTATGAGTGGTTGCTAGGTGTGTATCACATGCAGGGCTGGACTGAGACAAAAAATCGGCCCTGGCATTTTTTGGTCCAGGCGGCCCACCACCACCACCACCACTTCTCTCTCACTCTCTCTCTATATAGTATATATATATATACATATATGATATACACTACCAGTCAAAGGCTTTTGAACAGTAAGATTTTTAATGTTTTTTAAAGAAGTCTCTTCTGCTAGAGTATTGTGTAATATTGTGTAATATTTTTACAATTTAAAATAACTGTTTTCTATAAAAATTAATTTATTCCTGTGATTTCAAAGCTGAATTTCCAGGATCATTACTCCAGTCACATGATCCTTCAGAAATCATTCAAATATTCTGATTTGCTGCTAAAAAAAAAACATGTATTATTATTATTATGTTGAAAAAAGCGGAGTATAATTTTTTTAAGGTTTCTTTGATGAATAGAAAGAAGAACAGCATTTCTCTGAAATAGAAATCCTTTGTAACATTATAAATGTCTTCACACGGCGCCAGAGAATATTGAATGCAGGTGCTGAGGGGGTGCTAGATCAATGACGGGGGGAGCTGGGCAATTAATAGTAAATATGACCAAAACAGGTTGTTATTATTATTATTTTTATATGAATAATATAAAACAGAACAGAGTTCAGAACAGAGCAGACGCAGAGAGAGAGGGAGAGAGAGAGAGAGAGAGGGGTGTGCGCGCGCTGGGAAAGAGAGAGACCTCGCGCTCGCGCGGCAGTCATCTTCAGATGCATTATATTTATATTTGCTACAAGCAGGATACACAAGAAGCACGTTCAACTCGGACACGCAGACGGTTGTCTTGGCAATAAACACAGTGAACAGAAACCGTTCGCGTGTCCACGGCCGCGCTTAATGCGCATCTGGTATATGAAAAGCTTTTTAGGGGGCCCTTGGCTTTTGGGGGCCCAAGGCGGTCGCCTACCTTTGCCTAATGGGTAAGTCCGCCCCTGAGTATTATCGCGCTTAGCCTGCATGGGGGCGCGCACGCAATTATTTTTATTTATTTATTTTTTTTCCTACGGAAAGAGCTTATACTCCTGTCATTTTTGGATGTGCTTTCTGTCGTATCATGCAGTCTCCGTGAATGGAGCGCGTCACAACAATGAACCAGCTCACAGACATAAGAAATAAATCTGCAGAAAGCTTGAAAACCAATTAAAATAAAAAAACAAATCTTCTCTGATTATGTAGTCCGTATAGGTGTATTTCTCTATTAAAGGCACGTCCACTGTGGAGATGTTGAGTCTGAGAAAGCACTAGTTTATTAATAAATAATTAAAATGTATTTTTCCCCGATGCATTCATAATCATTACTTTAGCCGGTGCTTTGCGGCAAGCGTTATGCGTGCGTTTGAGCGCGGAATAATACGCCTAAATGCCTAAATAATAGGCATAAATAATAACCTAAATGGTTATTATACTATCAATTTAATATAAACGTGCGAATAGTTGACTAGAAAAATATTTAGTCGGGGCAGGCCAACAGTAGGCACTTGGCACAAGGAACCGATCCATTTTTTAAATAAAATGCTGACATTACGTGCGACTGCAAATCACGTTATTGCATTGCAGTATTTATGCATGTGTTTAATGAGTCAAATGTTTTTATTTTATTTCATTTTTTATGGGGGTGCTATGGTTTTTCTTGGGGGTGCTGGAGCACCTGCTAGCCCCTCCCTAGCGCTGCCCATGAATGTCTTTATCATCATTTTTGATAAATTTAAAAAGCATCCTTGCTAAATAAAAGTATTCATTTCTATAATCCCCCCCCCAAAAAAATAAAAATAAAATAATATACTGACTCCTAGCTTTTGAATGGTATAGTGTATAATGTTACAAAAGCTTTTTATTTCAGATAAACGCTGATCTTTGGATCTTTCTATTCATCAAAGAATCCAGGAAAAAAAATACTTAACTGTTATAAATATTGATAATAATAATATGTAAAATTGTTTCTTGAACAGCAAATCAGCATATTAGAATAATTTCTGAATGTGACACTGAAGACTGGAGTAATGATGCTGAAAATTCAGCTTTGATCACAGGAATAAATTATATTTTAAAATATATTCAAACAGAAAGCAGTTATTTTAAATGGTAAAAATATTTCACAATATTACTGCTTTTGCTGTATTTAGCATCAAAAAATGCAGGCTTGGTGAGCAAAAGAGAATTCTTTAAAAAACATTCAAAATCCTGTTCAAAAACTTTTGACTGGTAGTGTTAGATATGTAGCATTGCATCTAGTTGATTTGAATAAGAATAAAACGTCAGGTCCGACAATATCGTGTCTTTTTTTATTTAAATCTAGATTTATTCGCATTGGCCCATGGAAACCTCTATGAGCACACATGACTTGACCAAAAAAATCGCGGGGGACGAATTTACGTTTATTAAAAAGTGTTTACGTATTCTACACTCATGGCGCGCACACATGCTGCTGTGAAATGTGGGAAAAGCCGATGTGGAAGAAGTTGGGGTGAAGCCAGCGTTGCCAAGTCCGCGGGAATTGGGCTACTTAAACACTGTTGCCGCGGGTTATTTTTCATGTCCACGGGTTGATGTGACCCCAATAACGTGATATTTAGCCCCTGGAATGCGAATTGTAACAGGGGAACCTCGCCAAGAACTTGTATTTTACCCCCCGGAACGCAATTTTTAGCAGGGGATCCCCTCGAAACGCAATTGGGCTAGTTTTGTTGCGAAAACCTGGCAACCCTGGGTGAAGCGCTCTTTATATTGGCGGAGCAAAATACTTGATCGCTCCGTCGCGCATTGTGATTGGGTGGTTTACGCTGTCAGTAGAGAAGACAAACCAATGGGCCACTGGCTGCTCGCTGTCCCTGGTCCTTGGCAAAAAAATACAAAATAAATAAAAACATTCTGTCGGCCCCTTAAGTGCATCGGCCCACCGGGAAAATGCCCGGTATGCCCGATTACCAATCCAGCCCTGATCACATGAAAAGTGTCCATTGTGATACTTTGGTCTCTAGATATGGCCTTATTTGATATTACACATTTACATTTTCTGAATACGTGATTTTTTTGCCATGCAAAGCTCACTGACACCATGCTGGGCTGTTATGGATGGTTGCTAAGGTGTTGCTAGGTATTTATTGCCTGAAATTATTTAACTATGATACTTTAGTCTCTAGATATTGCCTTATTCAATTCTACATGTTTACAGTTTCTGAATAAAATGATTTTTGCTTGTGCAAAACTCACTAACCATGTAAGGGTGTTATGAATGGTTGTCAAGGTGTTGCTATGTGGTTTCTAAGAGTGTATTACCTGAAAAGAGTTCAATGTGATATTTTGCTTTCTAAATTTGGCCTTATTCATCATGGACAGTTGCTCTAGATATGCCCTAATTCAATTCTACATTTTTTTAATAAAACGTGTGTAATGCCGTGAATGGTTGCCAGGTTGTTGCTAGGCGGTTGCTTGGTGTTTATCACCTGAAATTAGTCCATTATGATATTTTAGTCTCTAGATATGGCCTTATTCAATTCTACGTGATTACATTTTCTGAACAGAACATGATTTTTTACCCATGCAGAATGCACTGAAACTATGCTGGGTGTTGTAAATAGTTGCCAAGGTGTTGCTATTTGGTTTACTGTCTGAAAACAGTCCACTGTGATATATTTTGGTTTATAAATATGGCCTTATTCAATTCTACAGGTTTCATTTCTTGAACAACGCCTGAGCGATGTTTAGCCATGCAAAACTCACTGCCACCATGCTGGGGTGTTATGGATAGTTGCTAAGGTGTTTGGTGTGGATTCTAGGTGTGCCTTACTCAACATGCATCTGTGAGATTTTCAACTGTTTTATCATCAAGCAGATGAAATCGTCCTTAACAGCTCACCTTGATTCCCAACACTTAATAGTCAAAATAAACAAGAGACCAGTAATTCTTTCATTACGAATGTACATTGTATTTTGCATACATATTATTGTTCTAATTAATGATGAAACAACGATCATTAATTCAAACAATAACAGCTTTTCTTCAACATACTATATATACATTTTGTCTAGAAACAGTCTGTTGACATGTAAAGGTCCTAAAATAAACTTTCGTGTACAGAGAATTGTCCTCCATGTCGGACAGCGTGTCCCGCTGTCTTCACTGTTTGGTGGTTTGGCAATGCAGAGGAAATGAAGGCAAACACTTCCTGTTCTCTCTCTGAGTCTCAGATGTTTTGTGCTTTGGCTGCGTGCAAGAAAAGAGTAAAACAGTCCAAAGAAAAGAAAGGAAATTCAAGCTACAAATATAATTTCAGTCCAGTTCAAGGCGCTCAAGTCCACCTTCAGCTTCCAGTTCAAGATGCCTCTGATTAAAGGTCTTATGGTGGATGGAGTCAGAAAGAGCAGAGACTTCAATGCCATCATTTCCTGTAAAAGAAGGTCTTCACACATCTCACATAATTATACTCTTCTGTGTTTGATTCATATCTTATAATAAACCTACCAGATGTCAAGTTAAACTTGTGCAGATGTGAGTTATAATCAGGCTCAGACAAAATCTGCATCACAGTTTTTAAAGTCTATTATGCTTGATTTTTATCTATCACAAATTGATGGGATGGTGAACAATAGAGGCAGGTGGTTGAAGGAGAGGACTTGTTTGCAGTGAATATATCTTGCATTAAGTTTCATTTTCTTTCCCAGTTGCCTTTTGTTTTTTTCTTGTTTTAAGCATAAACCTCACTAAATGAAGTTGGATTTTTGCTTAAAACAGGATAAAACTGCTTTCCAATGGGGGAAGGAAACTAAACTTAATTCAAGATAGAAAAAAATCTCTGAAAACAAGTTCTAATATCTTGTGAAAATTTATTTAAATGTTTTTTATTGAAAAACAAGATAAGATCACCCAGTTTGAGAAGTTATTCCAGTTTGATGAAAGATACAAAGCCAATTTTGTTGCTTCTCTAGAATAATGTGCAACAGTGAATCATTCACAATAAAAAATAAACAGGATCAATTTTGATTTCATGTTGACTTCCAAAAAACACATTCTGTCCAGGCCTGATTATAACTGACCCCTCACCAGTCCTACCTTGGCAACTGTTGCCGTGTACCATATTATCACACAAGCTCTTGCTCCTTTCTAATGTAAGTCTATAGAGGATCTGTGTGTCTGAATAATTTTAAATGCATTTTTCAAATCTTTAAATAAACCTTGTGTAATAAATTAAACTGTCGCCCTCATTCCCAAATTAACATGTAAGATGTCAGCCAGAATTGCCAAAAATAACTTACGTTTTTAATTAGTATTTTTGACTTGTTTAAAAGTCACATCTAAAAATGTTAAATCCTGTACAAGATAAATCTACTTGAGAAGCAACGCTGCATAAGGGATTGCATAAGATATGGTTTTCACAGATTCTATCTTTAATATACGAGTATTCTGTCTTACTTCACTGGCAGATTTTTCCATTTGTTTTTAACTTGCTTATACTTAAAACAAGTGAAAAAATATGCAGTGCATTAAGACAAAATACACTTGCATTAAAGATGCAACCTCTAAAAACAAGTGCTAATAACTTATGCAGCGTTGCTTCTCTAGTAAATTAATTTGGTTTCAAAGATTTTTGGATGGAAAACAAGATTTATTTAATAAATAAATAAATACATCATTTATTTATTAGTATTTTTTCTTGTTTTCTAGTACAAACATCTAAACATTCTTAAGATTTACATTAGAATCAAAATGTTAAGTCTTGTTTTCTGAAAAAAAAGTATTAAATAAAAGTGAATTTTTGATTGAAACAAGAAAGAATATCTGCCAGTGAGGTCAGAAAAATAATCTTGTTTTCCCTTTTAATTGAGTTTATTTTTCTGACCCATGCACTGACAGATAATATTTCTTGTTTTAATTTTGATTCATTTTTCAGAAAACAAGACTTAAGTCATTTTCCTGGCAAAGTAAATGTATCTTGAATTAAAATGTTTAGATGTTTGTACTGGAAAACAAGGCAAAATACTTGCTAAGAACATTTTTTCCAGTGTATGTCATTTTCTGTGCATATTAATTCAGATGATATAGTATCTGTGGTAGTAACTATAGTTGTGTTCACTTACACTAATGTGATCAGCTGTGATTGCTTTTCTCTTTTCAGTGACTGCGAGAAGCATTTGGCAGCCTCTGTGCACAGTCTCTGCCATTTTTAATCACGTTACTGCGTAATTTATCAGTTTCGCATCCAAAACGGCAGATAAAAGATCCTCTGCAATGTCACGCTTCATTCCAGCCCACGTACGAATAACATCCAATCCGTTTTATGACTTCACGAGCTCATTTTACTAACAATTGCACTGAAATCTGCAGGGACGTGCTTGTCTGAGTGAGCAACAGTAACTAAGGAAGGCGGAGCTTATGGAAGCGGTCACATGAGGTTTCAGTACTTGTTCGACAACTTTGTCTCCCCTACGTTATTAAAAAGTGCTTTCAAACAGAGATGATGAAATAGCGATACGACTGAGTGAACCATCACATGGATTACTGAAACCAGACGCTGTGATTTTACAGTATTGCTCAAAGAAAGAATGAAAGTTATGCAAACATTAAAAAGGTGGCAATGCAAAAACCTAGTGAATTACGTAAAAAAGTTCAATCCGAATGGCCACAGAGCATTAAGGCTAGAGCCACGACACACATCACGAACAGCTCTGTCAGGTGCACTATATTATACGAAGGCCCGTTTGCGTCCGGCAGAAAAGATTAGCCTCTACATTCCGAGTGGGTGTCAGAAAGTGAGCGAGGCTTCGGTATCAGCACTGCTAATCCTGGCCGTGTTGTGAAGGTGGGTGTCCGGTGTGCAGGAGACGGTGGAGTCGTGTTCGTCTGTGTCAGCGTCAGCCGCTCTGAATATACTTCTTAATAACCACGCAGCCGTGTCTGAAGAGCGGGCAGGGCATGCTTTGCTGCAGCGTCCACACGTTCGCACAGGGGTCAAAGGCCTCCATGGTTCCCAGCGCTGGACCCTCGCTGCTCACGATGCCACCCGTCACGAAGATCTTCCCATCCAGGACCACCGCACTGGAAAAGACATTATTTCAGAATTATTCAGACATTATTTCTTTTTTTTTTTTTATACTGATTTTCACTTTCTGACAAACAAGAACATACACCAGAACCACCTAGAACATAAAAATAAAACATATTTAAAAATAAACAAATTAATAATAAAAAAAGATATGTTAAAACATAAGAATGATAAAATAATTTTAAAATATAATACAAAGATATCAGTAACAAAAAATAAATAAAATAGTTGAAAAAAATAAAACAAAGAAAGTTATATAAAGTACAGTAACAATAATAACAAATCAGCCTATCAATACATATAAAGTGGTAAATCCATCAAAATAAATAAACATGAACTGAAATTAAATTAAATAATATAAAAAAGCTTAAAATTATTTGATTTCAATTAGTTGCCAAGGCAATTCAATTCAATTCAAGTTTATTTGTATAGCGCCTTTTACGATACAATCTTTGCAAAGCAGCTTTACAGGAAATTAAGTTTCTACAATATATTTATTTCTCATTTTTGTTTAGTTTAATTTGAAGTACTAAACTAACTAAAATTGAATAAACTGAAACTAATGAATAAAATATATTACAAACAGACATATAAAAAATGACAAAAATGACAAAAACAAAATTACTAAAACTTTAAAGCGAAATCAGAATTAAATATAAACATTAAAAAATAAATTAAAATATTAACAAAAACTATAACAGTTTATGGATGATAAACTGTCTACACTGGAGTAGACATTTATACACTGTAAGCTAACCCAAAACTGCTAGAACATATATTTTCTAAAGCTGAGGGGTAAAAGTCTTGGCCTATCATGCTCGTCTTAATGCGAAACCTTGTTCGCTGGTTCAGTTTCTGATGTGGACAGAACAAAGTACTAAAATATTCTGGCAGCGTCTATGTTGTGAATTGGCATCAGAACCATGCAGTTCTCTCAGATTCCCACCCCTTGTTATTTGAGAAAGAAAATTCTGTATTTTGAACTACATACATAAGTGCAATGATAAAGATTATGTTCCCATTTGCCGTCTTACATAAAGGCTTGGTATTGTAAAACTGTCAAACTGATGGATGGGACGAATCATCTTCCTCCTAATCTTCTCTTTGGGCCGTATTCATTTCAAACCCTTGACAGGTTTCAAAATGTTAATGCGGAAACTCATGCGAGTGTGACTGTAACTGACGTGTCGTTTTGGGAAAATATATTTGTATCGCAAATACACAGCGGAAGCGTAAAAGGTGCCTGTGTGCGTTTTGGGGGGATGTGATGCACTAGCGATTGTTCGGTGGCTCGTTCGTGCTTCATCTGCTGCTGAGCTAATTACTGCCTCTGCTGCGAATACCAATCAGCAGTGAAAGCAAATCGGGCCCAAAGCACGACCCTGGGGGACACCGAATAAAGTCTTAGGAGCGAGCAGAGGAGGCTTTGTGTAAACTGGAACACATCGCTTTGACAATGTGCTTTTCTCAGCTTGATCCATCTGCATTCACTTGATGATGGTTGTTAATGCTCATTTTGTTCATTAACATTACGTAATGGTAGCAGTTATGGGGCGAGAATCACATTTCTTGGGTTATTTGAAAGCGACTGCAGCAAATTTAAATGAATATGTAGCGGAGTGAATAACGACAATAACAATAAAGTTAACTCAGTCAAAGCACTAAAACCTAAAAACAAATGTGTTTTAGACAGCTGGAGCTGGAGCCTGTGGTGTACCATATATCACACGATTAAGAGAAGCTATAAAAACAAGCTTTAGGTACGCTTTTTGACTAAAGCCTCTAAAAGAGCCTAATCTTGACAATAAATGTTTGATCTGAAAACTACATAACTACATAAAAACCCCATGATAGACCAACAGAATCACCTAAATTATGTTTTATTAACAAGGTTCGGGAGGAGCACGATCAGATAATCAGCTAATTTGGCACAGGTGCAACTCGTTTAGCTAACTATTCTAACGAGCACAATACGCGTGTATATATACATGCAGCCTGCCTACCTCTGTCCAATGACAGTTTTCCGGCATCCCTCCTCCACCCCAACTCCTCGCCCCTAATCTGTTTTTATCCCATATTAGGGATAGGGGGAGTTCTCTGGGTTCGGGCCATATTCCGGGCTCGGAGCCCTCCCCCAGGACAGCAAGCCAAAATATGCTTACTATTTGCTATCAGATTAGATGTAAGGGTGAACTCGTGAAATGTTAGTCAAACACACTGGTGTGAATACAGAACTATAAAATTGAACAATATTGCTGAAATATTTAGGGTTTGTGAGTTTCCAGGATGAATTGCAGCATTCATAATTAATGCAGTTACTGTTGTAGGATAATTGTTTTGCTTTTTTGTTTTGTTTTGTCATTACTGTTATATCAGTAGTGTTTTATATCTCATCTTTTCATGTTTTTTGATTGTCACCATTCTTTGTGTTTCGGCTTAATGATGAGGTCTACAATTTATATACAGCTTTGCAAAACTATGTGTCAAATATCCTTGATTTGTAAGCATAGCTGAACATACATATTAAGCGTACTATATAACTATATATACATTTACATTTAGTCATTTAGCAGACGCTTTTATCCAAAGCAATCAAAACCAACAAAAGAGCAACAACATGCAGGTGCTATGACAAGTCTCGGTTAGCCTAACGCAGTACACGTAGCAAGGTTGTTGTTGTTTTTTTGCCACAGGCTGGCAGCAAATGGCTGTGAAATGATTTAAATGCAATGAAAACTCAGCCCAAACATGTATAATAACACCTTTTACTAACTAATTGCAAATGTTTTCATAAAAGTATAATCTATATAATGCAATCTTCAAATAATTAAATACCATTAAGTCTGAAGGTTTTGTAAAATGTGTAAAACTGAGTTGTGTGTGTTGTTAGGCAAGGACTAATGCATTAGTACTAAAATTCATTAAACTTATTAAAAATGAATCTACATGAAGTGAATGAACAAATTCAAATGGACAAAAAAGTAGCGTTACTTAGGAAAACAGTTGAGAAAACCTAAAAATCACAATGCATCAGGTTGCAAAAGTTTAATACACAAGAAGTACGATAAATAGTAATACTGAAGCAACGTTAACAAGGGTATATTTGTGCAGTAAACCTCTTTTCAGCACTATTCAAAGAACCATGAATGCACAAGAACAGTTTCAGTAGCCATGAGTAACTAGCTCTCTGACAGCTGTGAAAGCTCTCATCCAGATTTCCTCCATGGACAGGTGGTGGTGTGTATGCTGGTCTTACCTGCAGAACTGTCTGGAGTGGTTCATGTTGGGTCCTGCTTTGATGTTTCCCTTCTCAGGGTCGTAGATGGTGGTGGCTCTGGCATACGCTCCTCCCAGGATGAATATATAGCCATTCAGAGTCACAGCAGGGGCGTATTTGTTATCTGAACAATGGGAGAATAAAACAAGTCACCAATTTTGTGTTTTAAAGGTCAAAAGCCTAAAGGAAACCCATTTTTACCCATTTTAAAATCTGTTTCATGTCCATAAGTGAATGCACTGCATTTTGGATCATGCATGCAAGCAGTGGCTAGAAGCAGCTGATGAAAGATTTGATGTTTTTATCCTCAGGAATAATGTGCACGGATGAATCATTCAGAGTAAGACCAGGAACACATATTAAAGTAAATAAGGTCAATTGGTTTCATGTTGACTTCAGATGAATGTCTTGTTAAAGGCATTGCACCTCATCAAATAAACAAGATCACGAAATCCATTGTGCAGCAGAGACGTAAACAGTAAGCATATTACGTTTTATTTATTGAGAAAGCCAAGCAACAGCTTATTAATTTCAACAAAATACGAGTCTAACAGTAACAGCTGAGGTCATTGTGTCGACTGTCCAATTGTAAATCAATAGCCCTGTTCCAGCACATTATGTTGGCATGAATGCGGTTAACTTCTTTGATTCGAGTAATCAAGCAGGAGAAAACACATAAATAATTGATGAGTGGCAAATAATTGAATTGAATTCACATTCAACCCAGCAGCTGTGACTTCAACCTCAGCCGCTGAAGAGAGACGCGAGAACATTGAGCTAATTAAATCTTGAGCCTTTTCAGATTTGGAGTGAGACCTCCCGGGAAGAACAGATATTACGGATAATGTAAAAAACAGAGAAAAGAGGAGGAAAGGTTTACAAATAATGGTCAAAAATAGAAGCGTGCATGCAGTCCATGTGCAATGGGCAATACGGAACGCTAAACAAGGGAAATATTTGATCTCACTTAATCTATCAAAGCTAAGTGGTGCTCTAAGAACAAGATAAATAGAAGGAGATCACTACAGTCCAAGAGTAAATCTCACAACACCTGTTAAGAACCAGGTCATATTTCACCCCACAGCAAAATAATACATTTTAAAATAATAATAATATATATATATATATATATATATATATATATATATATATATGTATGTATGTGTGTGTGTGTGTGTGTGTGTGTGTGTATGAATTTGGCTTTCTTTGGCTTAAAATGAAATTCTTTGCACTGTGACATTATCTGTGTGATAAACAAACACAAAAAATGATGAATTAATACATAATTTGTTTAATATTTAAATATTTAAAATTTGCTTAATCTCCAACTGTAATTATTATTGCATTATTGTAATGCAAAAATATATATTATTTAAATTGTAATTTCTGTATTATTTAAAGGAATGTTTAAATAACACAAAAAAAATGTGACCTAGAGATGTTTTCATGAGATTCAACTTCTACCTTTCTAGAGTTGTTTTCTGAACTTTCAGAGTTTCTTGATTGAATCTCCTTTTGGCATCAGTTCTCTGCCTGACCGCACATGTTTGAGGATGACTTTCAGCGCCCCCTATCATACCGCGTGTGTCTGCCGTCTCCTGCTGGGCACTGAAGTGTCAATCTGCCATCCTCGCTCATGTAGCACAACTACTAAATGGAGCTCTTGAAGGAATATCTCACACACAGCGGCCCTTTTACAGTTAAACAAAGTTTCACACTTCCACAAATGTGGCTAAAACACCAAAGACCTTCATCTCCCCGATGCGTTTCATGGCCACGGGCGGCTCTTCTCCACGGCTGCTTTATTTACATGTAAACACAAAACACAATACAGTACAGCGTGAGCGCGAGCCTGTCCCACAGCGTTTTCTGGCCTGTCAAACACAATAGTGTGCCAGCGGGAGGAAGGTGTTGTCATTCACAGACGGCGAAGCTGACAATGCCATTCCCTGCCGATAAGATGCACAGAGATGAATAATTGCAAACGGGAATATTAGGCAGATCACTGACTGTCAACGGAAAGACCAACCTCTTCTGCTGACTGACCAAATCAAGCTTCTCCACGACAGATCTTACGTTTTTTTAGCACCACCATAAGTAATTCTGTCTAATTCTCTGGTTAAAATATCTAAAAATCATTTAAAACAGCATTTATTTCAGAAGCAACAATGCTTAAGATGTACATTCAAAGAATACATCTTTAACACAAGTGCATTCATGCATTTTCACATTTTGAAGTATAAAAGTTCAAAACAAGTGTTAAAAATCTGCAAGTGCAATGAGACAAAATACACTTATAATCAGTGTTTTTTGAAACTTTAAAAAGCAGACTCTTTAAGAGGTTACTTTTGCAGTGCACAAGAGGATTGTACTAGTTATTGTGAATTTCAGGCAGTTTTTAGGGGATTTAATTGCCATTAAAATGTCTATGTTTTATAAAAACTTTAATACAAATACGGTTCAAACGTTTGATGTCGGTAAGATTTTAATTTATTTGAAAGATGTCTCTTCTGCTCACCAAGGCTGCATTTATTTGACCAAAAATACAGTAAAATGATTAATATTGTGAAATATTTTAACAATTTAAATATATTGTAAAGTGTAATTTATTTCTGTGACGTCAAGCTGAATTTTCAGCATCATTACTCCAGTCTTCAGTCTCACATGATCTTCAGAAATCATTCTAATATGCTGATTTGCTGCTCAAGAAACATTTCTTAATATTATCAATGTTGAAAACAGTTGTGCTGCTTCATATTTCTTTGGATTTTTTTTATTTATTATTTGAAAAAATAAAGTTCAATATAACAGCATTTATTTGAAATAGAAATCTTGTTTCATTATAAATGTCTTTACTGTCACATTTGATCGATATAAATTAATATAAACATATATTGTGATCAGTCTTTGTTGGGTTTGAACCCGCAGCCTTCCTGTTACCTCCCCACATCTTCAACCACTATACTGTCCTACGCTGCAATTCCATGGATATTTTATTATGCTACACAGTCATTTTAGTTCCTTTATTACTGTTGACCGTTTCCATGGCTTTATCGATCGAGTTGGAAGTCAAATAACAAGACTATGAATACTGAGGTGCTTTGTATTTGAGCCTTTGCTTGTTCTTACACAAACATGGCTGCAATAAACATATGATCCCTGGGCCACAATGTCCACAGCCACATCAAAATCAATAAGCGCCTCACGGTTCATAGCAACATCAAAATCAATAAGCGCCCGGGCTGAGATGACGTTACCGGCTGAAACCCTCAAGAGTTCATTATCCGCCGGCGCAGGAATACCTGCAACACTTGACATCTCCGACGACCTTTCCAGATCGCTCAAGCCCTTCACAATAATCCAAATATCATGTTCCTTCTCACATGTGGCTGGCCTTTGGAGATGATGTCAGCCGCCGGCTCTGAACTTTGAGTCACCGGCTCTAAACGCTGATGGTCTACACAGTCGTACGTGTTTGACCCCGCGTGTGAGTGAACGTCTGCCGTCAGCTGTGGAGTTCAATGTCAGAAGCGCTCATATCTCACTCTCTCATATCTGAATTCATGTTCGGTTGGTTTGGTTCCATGCAAACATCAACACTGGCTGTTCAATCCATAAAAATGACAACTCTATCATTATTTACTCACTCTCGTGTCGCTCTGAACCTGTATGCTGTTATTACTTCTGTGGAACTAAAAAGGAGAATCTTTACACAGATCATAGCGACATCTTTCCAACTCTGAAAATAACAAGAAAACAGCAAAAAACACCATGAAAGTAGTCAATATGACTCATGTGCTATATAAAGTGTTACTGAGAGCAATGAGAATGGGAGAAAACAATACCTTGTTTGTCTGTTTCTATGGTTATTTTCATGGCAAAAGCATTTATTTATTTTATTTAGTCATTTAGCAGATGCTTTTGTCCAAAGCGACTTACAAATGAGGACAATAGAAGCAATCAAAACCAACAAAAGAGCAACAACATGCAGGTGCTATGACAAGTCTCAGTTAGCCTAACGCAGTACACGTAGCAAGGGTTTTTTTTTTATAAAGAAAACAAGTAGATAGAATATAGAAAAAATAAATAGTTTTTTTTTTTTAAGAAACAAGTAGCTATAGAAAAAAGAAAGCTAGTGTTAGTTTTTCAAGAAAAGCTTAATAATAAAAACATAATACAGTATATACAATACCTACTGTATATACAAGAAAAATCAATATATATAAAATTTATAAGATTTATTAAGATGTTTAAGATATTTTTTTAACAAAAACTAAATCTGGGCAAATTTTATTAAGGGTAATAATGGAATAAAAATATCTCAAATCAGAAATATTACAATCCAATACAGTAATGTGGATCTATGAACGAAATATTACAGTGACATCCTTCCAGAAAACAGCAAAAAACACCATACAAGTATTCCATATGACTCCATATATATGAGCTATATAAAGTCTTCTAAACTCACCGAGAGAAGCAAGAATAGGGAAAATCATCAGAAAATAACAACCTGTTTGTTTGTTTCCATGGCTATTCTCATAGTGAAAACAAGGCTGCAGTATAACAACTAAAGCAAAGTCTATACAAAATGATTAAGATTTATTTTAAATGAAAAGTCTGAAACTAAATCCGGACAAACTATTTTAATATCATTTTGATGTTATTATAGTTTTTATTAATATTTGTTTGGTTTTATTAATATTTGTTTTTCTATTAATGTTAATTTTTTTTATTAATGTTAAAAGTTGTATTAATGTTTGGTTTTATTAATATTTGTTTTTTATGTTAAATTTTGTTTTTATTTTTAGATTGGTTAAAGTTTTAGTAATTTAGTCATTTTTAGTGTTTGTTTGTTATAAATAGGTATTTAAAATATATATATATTTTAGTTTTAGTTTCAGTTACTTTGTACATCAAGTTTACTTAATTTCAATTAACCTTACAGTTGACAGTTTTTTTTTTTTTTTTAAATATTACCATCCAACAAAATACAGTATATGCCTCAAATAACTTGCATTTGGGTCTGTTCCTCACACCAAGCATAATATGGCTTCAGAAGACAGGAGTTGCATTGACAACTTTATAATGACGTCTCAGAAGTTTTGTGAAACACAGGAGCAGAATGTCTGAGCTTCTTTTGTGGATTGTAGAAAGGGCAAAAATACACCATTAAAGTAAGAACTTTTCATGAAACGCATGAAACATTAAACTGAACTAGATAATGACAACGTTAAACAGAATTTCTCTGCATGCTTTTACCTGATACAAAGCAGGGTAAAATCAAATGTAAGACTTTTTAAAGACCTGCACAAACTAATACCTTTAGTCCATCCAGAACAAACCCTTAATCTCAAAATAAATCACGTATCGCCGATTCTTTGACATTAATTAAACAGACCATGGCACATATTCAACGAGGACCTAATACTGTTTATCAGAAAAAAATAGGGGAAGTGCAAGTTTAAAATATACATACATATGTACTGAAATTGGTATGTACTAATATATGAATACATACAAATTAACCCATATTGGGAGTTTGCTGATGCAAAAATAATCAGATTAAAGAAAGTTAATAGATTGTGTTGTTACTAATAAAATATATGTACTGACCCTTTTTTAACTCTTTCCTTTGCTTTTAATGGTCTGGTGCTGTTCAGTCATGCAGAATTCTTTTTTTTTTTTTTTTTTTTTACGTCATCAGAGTGGTATAAAACTTGTTAAAACAAAATCTTACTGAAAGCTCATTTTTTGATATATTGTTTAGATTAATGGCTTTGATTTTCTCGCAGCTTTAGAGTAAAACATGTTTTGGAAATTATACATTTCATATAAAAAATAAATAGTTTTTTGTGCATTTTTTTTTTTTTTTTTTACATTTTTTGTCTTTAAAAAAGATATTAAATATAAGTCTGTGTTCCAAAGCATTGAAGGTTTGTGACAATTTAAGTTGGAAACTTTATTTTCAGGTCTATGATGAAAAAGTGGTTAACAGGTAATAAATGCATCATAACTATTCCATAAATATAATTTAGTACCATAAAATCCCTTAAAAATACCCAGAGGGTTAATTATAAACAAGCCCTAAATGCACCAGGACTCTTATTTTGAAAAGCCTTCGCTGTACTACTCCAAGCTGCTAGTTTAAAAAAATGAGGCATCTGATTTTTTACAACCATCTACTCCAGACTACAATATAAACACCACAAAGTAAACGCTGTCTAAATTCATCAACAATAGATAAACAGCTATCCATTTGGCATAAATTCACTGTATTCACTGACTGTAAAGTGCTCTGAAAAGCAGAGTATAGTGCTATGCAGCGCTTACATTTATTTAATGAAATCACATCCTTTTGAAGTTTAATAATAGCTCTTAAAATCATAATTAAGTCTTTTGTTATACTATTTAAATGCCATTCAAAATGGATAAAACATAATTTAAACCCTTTTAAAAACCTGCCGGGACCCTGACAAACCATTAACATCTAAAAATGGACATAGATGCTCCTCATGATGAATTCTAGAGGAGAAGCATTTTGTGTGACTCAGAAGTGTAAAGAATAAGTGTAAAGAATATGAGTCGTCCATAAGTGTGACGATTGTCTGTCAGGTGGCAGAGCAGCCAAAAATGAGGCAGAGAGGACAATAGCTGGGAAACTGTTGAAGAAATGCATAACACAAGAAACTAGTTACTTGCTCAGGTTGAGTTTTAATTATCCGTGCACTTCATGTTTGCAGAGACAGCTCCGTTCACACTGACAACCGCTGGAGGATGCTGGAAATCTCATTAAAAACAAACGACTTCTGGTCAATTTGTTGCTGTAAAACGCCGTCGCCGTCAAAGGACTCGCCGGGCCGCTTTGCTAAACCAAAAATACTCTTTTAGAGATTTCAGACTAACCCCATTCAAGCAGATACAAGCTGTTCATGCATGACTAGAAAATAAACGCCCACAGGCTTCACCAAGACCGCTATGAACTGATTCGCTTTAAAAGAGTCTTGATTATTCAAGAACTATCTGATGCATGAGCTTTACAAACCTAGCAGACTTATATTAGAGTTCGCAGATACAAAACAATGTGTTAAGAACAGCAATAAACAGCTCTAACTAGCAAAATTTATGTTTTAAACAATATTTTGTCTTTCTTATGCTTTTCAATACAAACAAAACCAAAACACACAGGGACTCTTATTTTGAAACTCTTTGTTTTACAGTACCATTCTAGCTGCTCACTCAAAAACATGAGGGAGATCAAATATCAACCAACATATTACAATAAACACCATAATTCATCAAAAGCAGATCAATAAGCAATCGTTTTGCATAAATGCATGATACTGACTGTAAACTGCTCTGAACCAGTGAGCCTGAAGAATGCAATACAGCGCCGTGTTTCGACTTTGAACATGCAATGCTCATATTTAATTCAATCATTGAAAAAAATGGTGTAGGATTTAAAAGAATTCCACTCAGAAATTACTAGTAAATTTCACAACACAGAAATAGCAAGTACCATATTAAATTAAACGTGAAATTTTGAAGTTTGAAAGTTTGAAGACTGAAATAGTATTTTCTTGTTAAATGTACTCCAACTACTTTGTTTTATTTACTTCAAAAAAAAAAAAAAAAATTATATATAGGATAGACTTTTGAAGTTTCACGATTTCTGTTTTTCCGTGTCCATATTTAAGACCACTTAAAATGATTTAGACTTTTGTTATACCATTAAAGGCTGGAATACACTACACGACTTTTAAAATCTGAACAGATTTTTAAAACACTAGGCATCAATACACTACGTGACTGAAGATCATACACTACCAGACTTTAAAATTGTTCCGATCACAACGAACTCACGCAGAAACGTGTGCCTTGTTGCTAGGAGACGCATGACAAATGAAAACATATGTGTTCTAAAATCGGCTGAAAATATCAAACATGTTTGATATCTTTCGACTGGATAGAATCAAAGTCTGAAGCTAAAAAATCGGAGTCTGTGACCATCATACACTACGTGATTTTCTGTGGAATCTGTCAGCTGTAATCTGCAGACTGGCTCTGACTTTCCTCAACTAGCGTCAACTTGTTCAGACTGTAGAATTGGGGCAAAAATTGCGTAGTGTATTCCAGGCTTTAGATAACTTTTTATGATCTTAAATTTGATCAAACTCACTTTAAGACCATTTAAGATGCTGACAGTGAAATCTAATTGGTCCAAAATCGACCCGTATAAACGTATATATAGTAACACTTGTTACTATACAAACTTCCATTAGTTAACATTGGTTATTGCATTAACTAACAATGAGTGGTTCATTTGTATTTATTAATCTTTGTTAATGTTAGTTATTAAAAATACAACTGTTTATTGTTAGTTCATGTTAGCTTAGGCCCATTATATAATAGTAACAGATACAGTGATTTTAATGCATTGATAAATGTTGATATTAACATTTACTAAGATTAATACAGTTAATGCTTTCAAAGTATTTTTCATTGTTAGTTAATGTTAACTAATTAGTTACTGTATATATTAAACTTCAAATCTAAGAAAGACTCGCAGCAGTCAGGTGGATATCCAAAATAACTTATTTTAGCAACTAAAACTGGCAGATGAAGCTGGTTTCAGGGCGGTTTGAGTGGAGCTCTGTGTGCTATTTTAAATCCACACTTATTTCTGCACTAATGGGGAAACACTTGCTTTTCCAGCTATAATGAAACGCCTGAGTCCTGCTCCCGCTGCGTGTCCCTCAGGGCTGCATTCACCACCGAGATACAGGTTGAAAAAAGTTCCTTCCCCCTTGAGCGTCCCTCCACCCACAAACTCAAGATCTCTGGAGCGTGTCAAAACGCCAAATACTAATGAAGTCAAATACCAGTGAAATTCATGAAGTTACTTTCTCAGTTTCAAAACTGTCTAATGCAAAACTTTAGACATAAAATGCATCTGATGCAGGACGTGGGATTGTCCATGCATGATGCTTGAACATTTTCTTAACTAAAATAGTTAATTTTATAGATGAAGCTCGGGTCTTTTTATATTGTTTCTGTAAAACTATATTTCTGTACATTTATATATGCACTACTGTTAAAAAGTTTGGCTTGTTTTTTTTACTTTTATGCTCGCCAAGGCTGCATTTATTTGATTAAAAATACAGTAAAATCAGTAAAATTGTGACATATTATTACAATTTAAAATATCTGTTTTCTATGTAAATACATAGTAAAATATAATTAATTTATGTGATCAAACCTGAATTTTCAGCATCATTACTGCAGTCTTCAGTGTCACATGATCCTTCAGAAATTATTCTAATATGCTGATTTAATGATCAATAAACATTTCTGATTATTATCAATGTTGAAAACAGTTCAACTGTTGTGCTGATTCATATTTTTCTGCATTCTTCGATGAATAAAAAGTCCAAAAGAACAGCATTTATTTAATCTTTTGTAATATGAATGTTTTACTCACACTTGATTAATTATGCATCCTTGCTGAATAAAAGTATGAATTTCTTAACAAAAACAATTCATTCTGACCCCAACACATTTGAACAGTAGTGTATATGCTATATAAGCTCCCATACGCAGGAGACAGCAGGTGAAGAGCAGAGTTTGCAGTCAGGCACTTCAGTAATTGTCCCGAGCGCTCTTACCGATCATGGGCGACTCAATAAAGCTCCAGGCGTTGGTTTGAGGCACATATGACTGAAGTACTCCAGCAGAGCGGCCGGCCTCGTTCACCCCTCCAAACGCATAGATCTTCCCTCCACACACAGTCGCCGCTGCAGAATGGACAGGTTTGGGCAAAGGAGCCACCATCTCCCACTGGTTAGTGATGGTGTCGTACCTGGGGAGAAAATGAAACGCCATTTATCCTGGAGCATCAGAAAGAGCAGAATTCAAAGCACCTCTTTAGACAGAATAATGCTCTATTCAATTCTGACTGCTCATATGTAGGGTTAAAAGTCTTACCAACAGCCCTGGCAAACACCCAAACCCACTAAACCCTATAACAGCACTCATATTTAAATGACTATTAAAAGTCGGCCTGAATAAAAAGACGTGGCCCATGGATCTTTATATGATGCCCATGGCTCGTATCAGTGAGTTTCCACTTCACGCCTGATAAAGCATCAAGAAAATGAGAGTATATTGCGAGGGTTTGGATGAGTGTTTTACTGGCCCTGGGAAAAAATCATTTATGCCAACTCTAGCATTTAAACAGAAGTACAAAGTGACTGTAAAAAATGTGCATGGCTGATCGTCACAAATAGTGTCCCACTCCTATTTCAAGAAAACAACAACAACAATTTTTATATAGAATACAGAAAATTAAGGACCATTAAGATTTCTTATCAAATATAAAATAAATCTAAATATTTTATTATTATATATAAACACATAATAAGTTATTAAATATTTTATGCAATACGATTTAAATAATCAAATTTAAATAATGAAAATAAAGAAACTAAATATTTTTTTACATTTTAATGCATAACATTTAATTCTGCAATATATATATATGTACACACACACACACACACACGTATATACAGGTGCATCTCAATAAATTAGAATGTCGTGGAAAAGTTTCAGTAATTCAACTCAAATTGTGAAACTCGTGTATTAAATAAATTCAATGCACACAGACTGAAGTAGTTTAAGTCTTTGGTTCTTTTAATTGTGATTTAGGCTCACATTTCAACAAATTAGAATATGGTGCCATGCCAATCAGCTAATCAACTCAATATACATTACAAGATAAATTTACTTGAGACACAAAATGAAATAAGATATTAAGTCCTCTTTTGTGAAAAAAAAATATTAAAATTATGTGGGTTTAAACTTTTAACAAGAACAGAAAAATCTGCCAAAGGGATCAGAAAAATAAACTTAATTTTTTTTTTTTTACCCCATTGGCAGATATATTTTTTTTTAGACAAACTCACTTAATTTTGATAGATTTTTCTGAAAACAAGACTTCTGGGACAGTAATCTACTTCTACTTCTCAAGTTAATGTGTTGTGATTTAAAAGCATTTTTTGCAGTGTGGCGCTTTACTATGTGATCAGACGATGAAAATGGACGATACTGGATGTTGAAAATGTTTATAAACGAGTGTAAAGCTCAAAAAACAGCAGTTATTGCAGTCGACACTCTATAGACATTAAAGTGAAAATACCCTGAAATATTCCTTTAATTTATGCATGTTACTGTGCTACGGGGTTTTGCTCGTGATATTTTTCCAGCATTTCCCTTCAGTGAGGCGAACGAGATAAACTTCTCCAGCAATCTTCCACACTCGGTCTCTGTTAAACGTGCAGCAGATAAGCGAGACTCCAGCGCCGTCTCCAAACACGTTTCTGCTCCTCCATTAAGACTCATAATGGTCTCAGTCAGCGAGCGTGACCGCGGCTCATTCCCTGCTCAATTCTCACTCTCTAACAGGCAATCTCCTGATGTCTCCCACAGGTCCTCCTGTAGAAATCAGAGCAGCATCTGAGCTGGAATCTGGGTTGCTGGGCTCCTCAGTCAAAACATGCTCTTGTATCATTTTGCACAATCCAAACATACTCAGCACTTCCCACGTCTGCGAGTGCATCCCGGGATTAGATGAGGATCACGTTAAAAAGGCCACGTCCAGTTTAAGAAATCAGCAGTGCAGTTGTGGAATCCATATGTTTTTGAGGGGATTATTATACTGTATGACAATTAAGCAAATTTGTGTGTGTGTGTATGTATGCATGCACGTATGTGTGTGTATATATATATATATATATATATATATATATATATATATATATATGTATGTGTGTTATACGTCTTTTAACATTGAAATATTAAATGTTATTATTTAAATACTACTACGTATAAATGTCATATATACACACTTTAGAATATGCATGTGTATCTATTAGAATATTATTAAATTGTATTATGTAAAGATATTTTAATAATACACACACTGTATATTATTTATTTTTGTTTATTTAAATTTAATAAACACTAATAATTTGGGGCGGATATTTAATTATAACATGATTCATGATTATGTTTTTTTCTATATATATATATATATATATATATCTATATATATGCATAGACACACACATACTTACTGTAAATGTCACTAAAATATACTGCCATTTTGAATGTGCATTTATATTGTATATAAATGTGTATTTATTTATTTATACATACATAAAATACCATGGCAGTATATGTTGTATCACTATATATGTATACATATAGAAATTCTATGCATTATTCTAAGTGTATTCTATGTATTGAGATGCACCAATATGAAATTTCTCAGCTGATACCGATAGCCGATCATTCAGAAAGTTATATCTGCCAATACCAATGCCGATACTGATAGTTTGGTTTTCTTAAGGAAAAAACCTCTCCCAGCTAACTATACAGGGAAGAGGGAAACTATAAGAGGTTAAGATGAACAACATCACTATTACCATATATTTAATGCTATTTATTTTCAGATATAATAATCACATTCAGAAACGTATACAACTCGGTTGCACATAAGGAGGTTTTCTTAAAAACTTGTCATCATGACAGATTTATTCCAACATACATATATAAGCTCAGTAAATATAACAGTAAACAAGCTCCCTTTACTCTCTCTCTCTCTCTCTCTCTATATATATATACAGTATGTATAGCATTACAATAATGAGAATACTGGCTTCATTATCTTTAGACACTAAAATGATAAAGGACGCATAACCATATTCCTCTATAACCTGCTGTATTATTCTGAAGGATATATATATATATATATATATATATAGCATTACAGTAATGAGAATATTGGCTTCACTGTCTTTAGACACTAAAAGATGCTTAACCATATTCCTCTATAACCTGCTGTATTATTCTGTAGGGCCAAAGGCGTTTATCACAATCAATCTGACAAAGAGATCTGACAAGATCAATGGGTCTCGTGTGTTTTGGCTGGTTTTCAAACTCGCAGCTGGACCGTACATCAGCAGTCTACCTCTCAGATGAGGGAAAGTGATTAGACCGAAGCGTCCGCTGTGTATTTTAAGGGAAAACATAACGGATGGAGATGGGAAGACATTGATCAGCGGCTCCCTCCGGCAGATATACGGCCTTTACAGCAGAGCAGAGCGCCGCTCATAGAGAGAGCAGACGTAACCTTGACACGGGAGCCGCTCCAGAGCTGGATGGATTATATATAGAAAGGTCTGTGACTGGCCGTGTGTATGTGTGTGCTTTTGGCCCGGCGTGACTCTCTAATCCCGTCTCTCACTGATGGATGGATGGCGATCTGCTCCAGTAATGATGCCAGCTGCCCCTCAGGTCGCCCGCCCTCAATACCCAGCAAATGATGCTAGGGATCAGCACAACTACATCTTTTCAAAAGTGAGTTGTCTTC